>JALMQS010000064.1:13288854-13556438 GCA_024734495.1 Forficula auricularia
CACAGCCATGGTATATATTTTGAAAAAGGATGGTGACTTTCTTTAAATTCGAAGGGCAATGACTTCCCAAATAGAATTTAAAAGTTGAAATTGCCGATAGAATTAGATTTAAAATGTTTAAGGAAATCATCTACTAGTTCAGAGATACGGTAGAATGGATTATTTTGAATTATTAGAGGGTCGAAACCAACCTTCTGGCAGATATTTGGCTAAATATAATAAAGAGACGTTGACTGATTTTAAGTGTTCCGATTAAAGTAAGTAAAACAGAACTCTATTAAAATGGTTGTTATGGATACCGTAAATAAATATGATACAAACAAATTTAGATGATATATGTATACCATTTTCCTTGAAATCGAAATTCGTATTAGAATTTTAATCAAATGATTATTTTAGGAAATTTTATAAATAAAATGAAAAAAAAATTTCATTTTTGGGTGTGAGTTATCCTCGTAAAGATCTTTTTAAGTAGAATTAGGTTTATTTTTTTTTTTAATTTATAAATAACAATGTGAGAGAGTAGTAAAATTGCAATTTTTAGGTGATTTTTGAACCAATCAATCATTCTTTACTTATCAATGACAAATAAGAACTCATTTCGATATCTCAAGTAGATTCATTTTTCTGTGCCTGCCAGCTACTTGGCGTGCCGAAGTACTGAAACCACGATGCGACAGGTCATTCAGCTAGTAATATAGAATATGCATAGCAGATACAGAACCTTCTGGTATGCGAATCTGACTCACACTTACAAAATTATTTTTACAAATAATAATGAAAAATATATATGTGAAATTTTATTTTATCACACAGAATTAAATTAACATATTAATCTAACTATAAAGTAACCCCCACTATTTTATGAATCTCCTTTTTGAGAAAAGATTTACCTCGAATGTAATTTTATCTCTAGAATATTTTTTCTAAATTCTCGTTAAATTAAGTACCCTTAAGACTACATTATTAATTTCAATGCAACAACAACACGAAAAGAATTAAGAGTGCGGTAATAAGCTAATAAGCTAATGTTTCTAGACGAAATTAATAACTTTTTTTTTATTACCTTATAACAATCAACATCAGGCCATTAGCTCTATACAGTAAATACATAAAATATACATTAAGGATTAAAATATACAATAATCAAAATTGATATTAATTGAAATTGGAGGAAAAAGTCCAACTTTTTAAGACTCGGTACGCTGATGGCAGTTCGGTGAATCAATAATTTTAAATGATAAATTTCTAAATCTGATATTTTGATAGTATAGAAATTAAGAAATTAATCTCAACTAGTTTGAAACAGCTCTTGGAATGCCTTAGCTCTAAAGGAAGAGATCTTTTTATACGCGTCATTTTTAGGCATTTTCCTCGATCGGATTCTGAAGAAAGAATTGTGCTCTACCCTCACATTTATTAAATAATAAAAAGTAAAAGCTTTTTTTGCGCTAGACACGCCTTTATAAATAATTTAAATATAAATTGTCCATTTATGGCTATAAATACACATCGCATTAAAAACCTTAATAAAAATCATTTAAAAAATGTTTTCTCCATTTTTGAACCAGAAGTTCTAAATCTAGAAAGCCCAAAATCTAATCAGTTCTCCACATTGAAAATACAAGAATTTTAGAATGAGAAGGAATTTCCTATACGACTTTTCGTTCTTAAATTATCGTGATTTCTGAATCCAGTCACACAGGTAGAAAAAACGGTTGAAAATGATTTAGACATTTTTCGACAAAATGAGAAAAAAAAATTAGAATTTTTTGATTGAATTCAATACTAGGCTCGTCTGGGAGGCAGCTTGGGGGGGGGGGGTCAATAGACAGTGTAAAAATACATTATTCGGACCAACACATTTACATTACGTATTTTGATATGTATGTATATACACCAATTGGTACTTATAATTGAGAAAAATAAGGTAAAATTATTTAAAATGAGCAAGGAATTTCGGATAAATGTTTGAGTGACAAATTATATATTTTTAGTCTCGTCTTATTGAAATAGTAAATCTATGGATTCAAATCTTCGATTGATTGTAAACAAATTCGTTTTTATTTTTTTTATAATAGTAAGCTGGACACTTCACAAACAAATATATTATGAACATATAAGTAGATATATGTTTATTTGCACAAGCAGAGAACAATCTCACGATTTTCGGATCTCGTTATGAAAGTAATTATATTCATGGAAATTATTAATAGAGGCTTTTTTCTAGCAGGGGTTTGTTCACACAATTTATTTTTTATCAAAATTATTAAAGCTATTTTTGAAAATTTGTGTTATTAGTAAATTGCCTTGGGGTGTTAATTTTTATACTGTTAAAAAAATTGTAAATTTACTATATGTTTACAATAAAATTTTAGATAGAATGCATAAGATTGTGTATAGTAAAAAATACTATATTATATTGGTAAAATCACATTTAACTTACGCAAAAATTCAAAAATAAATTCTAACACATCTATTTCATTAATTAATAGATGTCTTATAGAATTTCCATTATGACTAAAAAGTATTAAATAAAAAAAAAGATTAAGAAAAGATTTTTAAATAAATTGACACGTTCTGATGTGGCCATCCACTTGACTTTACTTACCATACACTTCTGGTTGAGTTTGATAGAAGGGCCTAAATTTTCATTTTTGACCCCCTCTCCCTTAATTTCGGCGCCAGAAAAAAATATTTTCGTTATTATAGGTTCATTTTATAGTGTATTTTATTTTTCTTGTTTTTTATTTTGATAATATTAAATTTTAACCCTCTCCTCTCCCCTAATTTTGGTGTACCAAAATCTAAAGTTTAATTAATGGACCAGGAAATTTGGTTTGATATCACGGCTTATTAGTTTAACTAATACGGTAACGCACAGACTAACTAACAGAATAATTTGCCAGATGAGTCGAGCAAAACAGTTATTATTCGAAAGATATAATTTTTTCATGTCTACCTATTAGGGCTTTTTGTAGACCGAAGTGACATGGTTTCGCTCATTTTTTTTTTTTTTTTTATCAAAATAGTTTCAGCCGTTTTTGAGATATTTCGAAAAAAAAAAAAACACTTTTTTCAAGCAAGATTACAATACCTGACCATAACTTGTATGGTAAAGTAAAAATACACTTTTCGATTACAGAACCGTGCTAGAAAAAAAGCAGAAAATAAATTTTAGGGATTTCTGAGGTATTGTCTTACGGTTATAAAGAATTCGATCAGTTTTAATTTATTGGTAAGTACAATAATCGTAGGAAGCTGAAAAATCGAAAACATTCCTAGAAGTAAAAGTGTCAAGCGGTAGTAAAATTATTTAACTTAATCAGCGCTTCACACTTTTATTTCTGGGATGTTTTTGATTTTCAGCGTCGTACGATTATTATATGATTCATTAAATTAAAAATTTGAGCAATTCAACTATAAAATCTGTAGACAATACCTTCAAAGATTCTAAATTTATTTTGTGCTTTTTAAGGCTATTCTAGATTATTTGAAAAGTCTATTTTTTTAAATATTTTTTTACTTTACTCATACAGGGTATGGCCGGGCATTGTACTGGCCAGAAAAAGTCTTTTTTTTTTTCGAAATATCTCAAAAATGTATTGAAACTATTTTGACGGTGCAATTGGGCAAACTAGATGGCATTTCGGCCGTAGCAAAAAGCTCGAATAAGGGAACATCGAAAAATTATATTTTTCGAGAGCAATAATTGTTTTAAATAAATGTCTTTACCAGTCTGTCTGGTTGTCCGTTAGGCTGTGCGTCACCAAATTTTTTGTGGACGAGCTAGCTCAAAAACTAGTTTGAATATCGAAACCAAATTTCACAGGTAGTTTTGGTCCATTGGAGATTAAAAGCTTATTAGATTTTGGTGCATATCGACCCAAAATTATGGGGCAGAAGGCGGTTAAAAATTAAAATCTAGGCCATTTGAGCAAACTCAACCAAATTTTGTATACATAATCAGTGGACCCCAAGAAGTCTAAAAATGCAAAAACTAACCGCCCAAAATGGGGGAAGGGGTGGCGTAGGGTCAAAAAATGAAAATCTTGGCCATTTACCAAACTCAACCAAATTTCGTATACATAATCAATGGGACCCCAGAAGTATAAAACTAAAACAACTCCCTTCCCCCCCTACATGATTATAAATAATTTTAGGGCCCAGGTTATATGGTGGAAGTCAAGTGGATGGCCACATCAGAACACGTCAGGTTATTTTTAATTTTTTTTATTTAAAGCACCGGATATGAAATTTTTAACAGTACAAATAATAAATTTTAAAACTGTGGTCTTATTGCAATAGTAAATCAATGTAACATTTTTAAATTGTTCAGAAAAAGATTTTAGAAGCATATTAGTTGGATAAAAATAAGAGTTAAACAGTAGAAAAATTCCAAAAAAAAAGAAGAATGTTTAAAGGCAGCAGAAGCGGGCTTCGTCTGCCAGAGATCGATTTTTCTAAAGCTGGATACTGAAGGGGAGATGGTTCGGAGGCCCGTCCGTGGGTCTGTGGTGGAGGCTGGATGGATGGATGACTGCTCAGATGAATCCATGCATCCGAGACACAAGATCAAATAACCCACTCGACACTAACACACACACACACACACACACACACACACACACACACACACACACACACACTCAAAAAGCCCATTGTGTGCCTTATATCCAAGATGAGGGATGCTTTGTTTTGTTTACAAACCTCTAGATGGGGGAACAAATCAGATTCTATCCACTCAAACCAAGATAATATGGTGTATATTAATTTTTTTTTAATTCTATAAATATTAATATTATTCACTAACCATGTGTCTAACGAAATAAATCAGGTTAGAATATTTTATATCGAAAGAAACGTGATCCATAACAAGAGACGAATTTTTATTATAAAATGCATTTTGAAGATTTTATTTGTTTTATGTATAGTATTAATAAACTTCTTTAAGGTAGTTGTTTCACCATATGGGTTTTCTTAGGATTTTTTTAAAATTTAGAGAGATTATTATTTAAATACTTCTACATCGATTGATAGCAAAACGAAATTTATGAACAATATAGTTCCGGAGATATTAAATTTCAAAAAATAGAGTTTTTCAGACTTGCGCATTGCAGTATACGGGAGCATTTTAAAAAATTACTTTCATATTTAATTATAATTAAGAAACTCTTCTTACCATTGTTATACAAAACTAAACCAACATTAAACAATAACTACTATAATACATTTTCTAAGAAAATTTTAGTTCATAGTTAACATAGTTTTTGAGATAATAATGAATAAATAATGAAAATGTATAGCGAAAAATTTACACTCAAAAACAAGCTGGCAACAATGCATTTATTTAACCTAAAAAGTGGGTTACAACTTTAGTTGAAAAAGTTTTTGTTTTGCCGAGAGTAGCAGAGTTGTTGATTAAAGAGAAACAGTTATGTTGTCTTCAGCATGCAAATACACACATATATATCATCTCGGATATATGTGTGTATGTTTATTTGCATCAAGAAGAGGACAACCTCTTTGTTTCTCTTTGTGTACAACTTTAGTACTTTTTTTGACGTTTTTTCACTTCAGCCATTGTCGCAAAAGCTTTCAATCCCTTAATAAGCACTTTTTGTTCTATAAATCTCCCTTTATAATGTATTTTATCTGTCATTTCTATGGTAAAAATATTCAAGCTCGGACAATGTTGCCAGATTTGTCAAACGAGTACGGGATTGGCTAGTAGTGGTACATAAAGAACAAAAAGTTTTGGGCTTATGAATTATGAATTCTTATTGTCTGTTCTATATATGTACTCTAGCATTAACTTTTTGCTATTATTCTCTCGAAACAACTACCTTAAATAAATAAAATGATAAAATCGTCCGAAATTGAATTCTGTCAATGTACCAGCTATTCAACTAACCTGGGACACAATTTTAACCCTTTTACTGTGGGTATTTTTTGTAGAACCAAGCGCTCCAAAGGCAAAAAAAAAATAGAAATAATAGAGCAAAAATTATCTTGTGTTTATATACCACACCCTCGACTGGCTATAATTTTACCATGTGGTTTATAAACCACAACCGCGGTTAAAGGGATAACTTTTCTAATCAGGGAATTTTAGATAAAAGATGTGATCGAAATTTAAATCAACTAAAATTCAATTAACAAAGGGTCCGATATGGACTGTTTTTCTAATTTTTTTGAGAAATTTTTAGAAAAATTATATTTTTCGTAAGAATTTATATTTTTTATTTTTATTCAAGGTAATTTCATCTTCAAAACAAGATGTATCTATCATTGTCTATTTCCAATATATTTATGTGTGTATATTAGTTCTTTTTTAAAACAACTAATTTTCCAAATTTCCATTGATAAAGTGAGAGTTTTTACCGAAACCTTTGGATTTCTAATAAACGTTTTCAGATTGTTTTACTGAATTTATTTTAAATATATAATTTATTTGTTAGAGTATAGTTCCGAAGGTTTGACTTTCATCATCAGTATTTTTAATTAGAAATATTCTGTTATTTCTCATGGGTTAAAATACCCGATTGGATGTAAGTAAATTCGTTTTGTTATAATAGTAAGCTGGTTACTTCACAAACGAATATATTAGATATGTGTATACGTGTTTTTGTATCAAGCAGAGAACAACCTCAATGATTTTTCTTATGGATCTCAGAAAATACGGAAATTATTAATTAATAGGAGCACAATCAATTTATTATTTAACAAAACTGTTATACCATTTTTTGAGAAATTTCGAAAATATTATAATTGGCTTGGGGGGATAATTTCTAAATACATATAATAAATTTAATAAGCCGGTCATGTGGGAATCGGAGCGCATTCAGAGGGTTCCGTACCTTAAAACATTTGAGATATTAAATTTATTCTTATTTCTCGTTGATAGGATTCTCGGAGAAAATAGTGAATTTGTAGACTTGTTTCATAATTTTAAATTAATCGATTTTAAACGCCGACAGGCACAAAAACCACCTAAAAATGGCCTCTTTGGAGCTTTCTTGCACCGTCATTTAAATGTAAAATAAATCTAACAAAAACCTAGTTCTATTTAAAGAGATTTTTAACTCAAGCCCCGTGATTAAGAAAATTTTATTTTATTTTTGACCCCGTATAAAATTCCCTAAAACAAACATTTGATTAAAATTCTAATACGAATTTTGATTTCGGGGAGAATGAGTATTTATAACTATTTATAAATTTTAAGCCTGTATCTTATTTAGTTTTCGAGCTACGATGCTCTGACAGACACTAATAGGGTTCCGTTTTACATTTTAAACGGAACATTAAAAATCAGCTGACGTCACTTTCTTATAAATTAGCCAACCTCTAAATGCGAAATGTCATGATTACTTGTTCATCCATAGCATTTTGGTTACAAACACTGACATTTTTTATAAACCAATTTTATGGACTCAGGTGGCCTCTAAACGTACAGATCTGTAGAAAATTCACTTTTTTTTCACGAAAACAAGATTTCCATTATAGTTACTTCTAAAATATACTCATTATGAAAATAAAAATTACATAAATAAATTATATGAATACTGTACACTTAGCTATCCTATATCAATGAAAAAATTAGATGAAATGTGGAATTTTAGCAAATCCTAGAGAAGCATGTTTGGTGTCATCTTTTCCAAATTTATCTGATGTGTTTAATGGAAGTTATATATAATTCCATTTTTGGTATGTAAATTGGGAAGGGTGAAATTTAAGGGGTAGAAAAATCTAAAGGTTCTGACATTTCGAAAGTGAAGTGTTGTATTATAGTAGGATAATTAAAGATAAGAATTAGATATACCGGCTATTGGCTTAATTAGTATTACAAAGGAAATTACATGTAAAACAACACTGCTTCTTTAATTTATTAAGACAAAAGAAACTACATAAATTAGACATTTTTGATAAGATATTCTCATCAGAATACACAACGTTCGACACCAAGTTTTGGAGTCGTTTTCAAGGGCGAATGTGAATGAAGTCTTTCCACTTCGTCGATCTTTCTCTTAACAAATTAGGTGTCGAAAAGTTGTGCATTCATTATAAATGTCAAAAATTAAGCAGAATTAAAAACTACATCAGATATTTTAGTATAATGTGGTTTTAACAAAGTCTTTTATTAAATTGAAGGGTTGTTGTTTATAACGATTGAAAATGGATTTACATAATACAATTATGGAAAATTTGGGGTTAGGTTTTTTTTAAGGCAACAATGAAAGGATTATTAAGTATCTATATACATTATTGTTAACTTGTAGTTCCAATATTTAATTTCGTTTAATTGTCTTATGAATTTTACAATTAAGACGCTTTTTAGCCATTTAATAAAATTTTGACAAAATCTCATTTAGTACTTATCCTAAATATTTTTATTCTACTTAATTTTTGTCTTTTGTCTTTGTGTTCTATAGGGTTAGTTTTTTTTAAGGAAACAATGAAAGGATTATTAAGTACCTATATACATTATTGTTAACTTGTAGTTCCAATATTTAATTTCGTTTAATTATCTTATGTATTTTACAATTAAAGAAGCTTTTTGGTCATTTAATGAAATTTTGACAAAATCTCATTTACTTATCCTAAATATCTTTATTCTACTTAATTTTTGTCTTTTGTCTTTGTGTTCTAAAGGGTTAGTTTTTTTTAAGGAAACAATGAAAGGATTATTAAGTACCTATATACATTATTGTTAACTTGTAGTTCCAATATTTAATTTCGTTTAATTATCTTATGTATTTTACAATTAAAGAAGCTTTTTGGTCATTTAATAAAATTTTGACAAAATCTCATTTACTTATCCTAAATATCTTTATTCTACTTAATTTTTGTCTTTTGTTTTTGTGCTCTAAAGGGTTGGTTTTTTTTAAGGCAACGATGAAGGCATTATTAAGTATGTATATTATTGTTAACTTGTAGTTTCAATACTTAATTTCATTTAATGATGTCTTATGTATTTTACAATTAAGAGGCTTTTTGGTCATTTAATAAAATTTGACAAAATCTCACATACTTATCCTAAATATTTTTATTCTACTTAATTTTTGTCTTTTGTTTTTGTGCTCTAAAATAATCAAAGAAGGGGAGATATTCATAAAATTCTAAAGATAGTTAACAAGGCTTAGGAATCCCATAAATAATCTAAAACGCTTAAATTCAGCCATTTATTTTGAAATAACTGACAGACACTCTAATTTCAGTTTAAGCGTTTTGATTATTTATGGGATAGTTTATTATTGACTCTATTTATGAATTTTTTCTGAAGGTTAGTCTGTCCTACATTAACGCAAAATCTACAGAACCGATTTCCATGAAAATTGCAGAAGACACTACCATAAACTTTGATTTATTTCACATTAATAACTTCATACTTTATTAACCTAATAGATTGATATCTCGTGATCAGTTAGGTTTTTCGAAGCTTATTTTTGTTTGAATAGGGACAAAAAACTATTTATAATTCAGTGTTTTAAAAGTTTTGATTAAAAAATTTAATTAAAAAGCTTTAATTCGTTAAGGGATCTAGAATGAAAGAAATGAGAATATCAAATGGAGATTATTAGAATTTTTTGAAATAAAAAACATTATGTTCTGTTTAATATATTTATTAAAACAATAATAAATATATAACGAACACAAATTACACGACTTTTCGAACAATTCATCTGTGATTGTTTTCAAATCACGCCGGCGCACAGTGTGTAATTTTCATGATCTCGAGGGACAAAAGTCAAATTCTACATTAGTCTACTCCGGAAAAAAAGTTATATATATTCAAAGAAAATAAACCATATTACCTACCACTAAGGTTTATTTTCCAAAAACTTGCACCAGACAACAAAAAATGGGTCCGAACATCCGGCTATCTGAGTTGCATCGACCAAGCGCTCAAAGCGAACTCGTCATTCGGCTGAGTTTGCTTGATGAATAAACTGTGTTCCTGTGAGCTATTAGCAATTGTGTGTTGTTATTGTGTTTTTGGGAGTTTTGAGGTAAGTTTCCATATTTTGTTTTCTTAATATGTTTTAAAACTTAATCACGAGCAGCATTTGAACAGAGAGAGTTTAATTTTTAATCAAAATACTACTAAGTCAATTTGTACTTGAGTTTTAGTACATTATTCCGAAATATTCCGGTCTCTTATTATATTTATTCGAAAGAACTACTTATTAGCTACACTGAAAAAACGTCTATTTGTTTGCGCATATTTGCGCAACTGATAGAATTTCTTCTTTTTTTTCAGAATGGCTTCGCAAATTCCGCGGAGAAAATTTTTCGACGTTTGGTTTGCTAACGCAAAAGAAAAAAGAACGGATGCTTTATTACGTCACATATTGCAAGAACTTGGTAACACGTACTTTTCGGATGACGTTATAAGTTTAAAAGGGACCATCAGAAATTCTTGTCGAAAAATAGAAGAAAAATGGTCGAAGTCGGACAAACACCGAGATCGTTTCCTTAACACAAATTCTGCGTGGTTAGAAGGAAATCTATCGCTACCTGATATTGTCACTGAAGCGCTCAAAGTTGTGTCACTACCTGGAACCAGTTCGGGTTCGTTCGGAAGACCGAAAAAAGACTTCGAATGCTCGAGCACCAAAACAAAAAGACGGCGAATTCAACATCTTCTTAAAACATCGACACTGGAAGAGATATCGATGGCAACCGAAGTACAACTTCGTAAGGAAGGAAAAAAGGATTCAGCTGCAATTATAAAAGAACTTTGTCACTTTTCGCCTAGAAGAGGTACTATTATGAAGAAAGCGCGGCGGTGTTTAGAGAGCTCAAAACCAGTTGGACTTTCGGCAGATCAAGCTCTCGCATTAATGATCGATGCGAATCTCTCGACACACCAATATCATACTATACGGGACCAAGTTAAAGTAATTAACAAACAATTGTATCCACCTTACTATAGAGTTAAAGCGGAAAAACAATTATGCTACCCTAGTGGCATTAATGTCACAGAAACGCACGCCGAAATTGAGTTGCAAATTCTAATGGATCACACGATCATACGATTATGTAAATTGCAAGAAGATGTACTGAAGACTATAACTAACTTGAAAGGTCTAGATATAATTGTGAAATGGGGTTGTGATGGAGCAGAACAAAATAAGTACAAACAAAAGTTTTCTGAAGAACATTGTAGTGATGAAAGTTTATTCAGCATATCGATGGTCCCTATTCAAATGAATTCAATAAATGACCAGAGCGTTAAAAATATTGTGTGGCAAAACCCTTCCCCTTCCCTTTTAAATTCAGAGAATTATTTACGCGAAAGACATCAAGAGTGGACACGAATACAGACTTAATAAATAGGTTACTTATAATTTCAGACCCCTACATTGCAAGCCTACGTGCTGCTTCTAAAACTAGACGTGGCAAAATGACTACTGAAGTCTGTGAGCTTCTGGAAATGAGAACTCCTGACACTGAACACGAAGGAATTCAGTCAGAACAATCAGATTCTGAAGAATCTGATACCCATAGCGAGTTTGAAGAATCTCATTGTTCGGACTGAATTCCTACGAATTCAGTGTTAGGAATTATCATTTGTATTCGATTATTTAAACTGTTAGTATTATTATTATTATTATTATTATTATTTATTATTTAAACTAATCTCCCTAGTTAATAAATCGTTTTCTTATAAGTTCAAATAATTGTTTCTTTTTCTTTGTGTATTGTCATGTTTTTGTTATATATTATGTATATAATGTTGCAATATATGTCTGAAATCTTGAAAACGTCTTTAAATTTCATCCAATACATTTTATCGCATAGCAAACTTGTATAGTTTGGGCTTAAGGCTTTTGTCCCTCTAGTTATGAAAATTACGCACTGTGCGGCGGCCTGAAGTGATCAAAACGTCGTGTACTTATGTAAATTTGTTAGTTTTAATAAATATATTAAAAACAGTGGATAATGTAGTTTAAGTTTAATAAACTATTCAACTAGAAAAGCTTTAATCAATTTGTAAAATTTTAAGGATATTTCTTAATTATAATAGTTTTACAAAAATTTCTACTGCCATTAAAATAAAAATCATTCATTGCAACGTTTAGCAATCTTAATTGCGACTTTTTCAAACTCTCGAATGCATGTTTCTCCTTCTCTGTTTTATTACAATTGTAAGCAAAGTTAAAGTATTTAAATTTTAGCTAGAGTTAGCTCTTCATATATAAAGATTTGATTTTCTTTATTTTTCACCTGGAAATGTTGAAGGTAAAAAGCGCAAAATTTAGTCAATTCTAGGCAATGAAAATACAAACTTTCTATGAGTTACTGTTATAAAATTATCATAGGTACCGAAATCAAGAGAATATTATGTTAAAAAATGATTTTTTTTTTCTTTAGTTCTAAACCCAAATATGAAAAAATATATTTAGATCTGGAAGCTGGAACAAATTAATTGACTTAGATTTGTTTTGTTCTTTTTATTTTTTTAATTGATTAATTGGACGTTTCGGACACAATGTGCATTTTTTAGAATTTTCTCTTATTTTGGGGATAGAATCAAAAATATCGATTCATTAAAAAATACAAAAACTAGCAAGGATTGCGTTTTTTATTAGGGTAAATGAATGAAGCCTATATAAATAGAAAATGCGAAAATTGATATTATGCTTGGATATGGACACTAGGTGTCTGAAACGTCCAATTATTCAATTAAAAAATAAAAAAGGACACATCTGGATAAAGTAAAAACTGGGGAAATGGCTTTTTTTGCAGGGTATCATACCCTTAACTGATCTGCTAATGCAGTTGTCTAAATATCAGGGGCTCCCATATATACGTGGTGTAGCTATTAAATGACGGGACTGTGCTGAAACGTTGAAGGCTATATTGCAAGTGAATTGCAATTTCTCCAATACTTGTGAGGAATTTTGTAACAACATATCACAAAATGATGAATTATTCAAATAAGTTCATACATTATTTCATGGGAAAGATACAAAAAATTAGCAAGAATTGCGTTTTTATTAGGGTAAATGAATGAAGCCTATATATATACATAGAAAATGCAAAAATTGATATTGTGCTTGGATATCAACATTAGAAAGCGTCTGAAACGTCCAATTAATCAATTAAAAAATCAAAAAGTACTCAAAAAATATAGTAGATCAATTAATTTATTCCGATTTAAAAAAAAAATAAAGGAATCTCTATAAAATTAAAATAAATAAATAATATTGAACAATTTTGAGTGAAAATCTCTTGTCTGTACAATCAGTCTATGCCCGCTTAAAAATTGATTTTTTTTTATCCAAAAAATGGCATTTCGAGAGATTTAAAAATAATATATGGTTTTTATCTGAATATTTAGAAAATCTGTATATAAAAACTAGAGTTTAAAGCCTAAACAAAATAAACATGTGTTTGATTTATATAAGATTAGGATATCTTGATAAAAATGCTGATGAAGTCAGTCAGTCAGTCGACAAGTAATAATAATCATCAAAATGCAAACAAACAGCGTTCATTTAACATGAATACGATAGAAAATAAAATTAACAACAGAGTCTCTATATTGTTTTTGATTCCTAGGGTCCAAGGATGAATGAAGGGAGGGAGTAAGTCACTTTGTATTTTTGGATTTGGAAGAAGAAAAAAACAACATTTTTAAAAATAAAATACGGAAGAAACTCCTCGAGTGAAAACGAATCCAGATTCAATTTCACCCCGTGAAGTAAAAATATAAAAGAAATTTTCATTATAGAAGTTTTTTAAGGGTTTTTAAAAAAATCTTTAGTCAATGTCAAAATAAGGGAAAACATTTAAATTTTGACGAAATATAAACAAACAATAAATTAGAAACATATTTATGATTTTTAATTACCCAATAAATAAATATTTTTTTAAAACAAACTTTGGCCTGAATTTTTCTTTTTTTTTCTTTTTTAAAGTTCCATAGTAGCTAGGAACCAAATAGTTTAATAAATAAACAATGTCGTTATATTTTGACGGAATATAAACACTCGTTAAATTAGAAGACATTTATGATTTTTAATTAGCCAATAAATAAATATTTTTTTGATAATACTTAAAACTTTAGCCTGAATTTTTCTTCTTTTTTTTTCTTTTTTAAAGTTCGGTAGTAGCTAGGAACCATATAGTTTAATAAATAAATAATGTCGTTATATTTTGACGGAATATAAACACTCGTTAAATTAGAAGACATTTATGATTTTTAATTAGCCAATAAATAAATATTTTTTTGATAATACTTAAAACTTTAGCCTGAATTTTTCTTCTTTTTTTTTCTTTTTTAAAGTTCCGTAGTAGCTAGGAACCAAATAGTTTAATAAATAAATAGTGTGGTTATATTTCGACGGAATATAAACACAAGTTAAATTAGAAAGGATATTTATGATTATTAATTAGACAATAAATAAATATTTCTGTTGATAATATTTAACGAAATGTTTGTCTGAATTTTAGTTTTGGTTTTTTTACAGTTCCGTAGTAGCTAGTAACTCTAATAGTTTCGATATATGTGGTTGTCACAGCGCGTTGTAATTCTTACAATTTATCACATATTGTGATGAAATTTCATAAGTAAATACTTTAATGGAGATAAATCAATGAGACTATCCTCAGCTTGATACAAATAATAAACATAATTTGTTGACCAGCTTATTATTACAAAAAACGAATTTACTTAAATATAATCGGGTAATCGGGTATTTGAGCCCTTTAAGAAATAACAGATAAAATATTCTTCAATTAAAGAGGCTGATGATGAAGGTCAAACCTTCGAAATTATAGTCTCTAACAAATAAATTATATTTATACAAATCTTTTATAAAAATCAATCATCAAACGTCTATTAGAATACCAAATGTTACAGGAGAAATTCTTCCTTATAATTTGAAAAAATAGTTGCTTTAAGAAAGGAATATAAAGCAATCTATCCATCTATCAACTATCTATAGTTGAATTATGCCTTTATGTTCCTTTCTTAAAGCAAATATTTTTTCAAATTTTTTAAAATGACTACTGATGAAGAGGGAATTTTTCCGAAACATTTGGGATTCTAATATCGTTTAAAGATTGATTTTGATAGATTTGTAATTATTTATCCATATGTATTTTTTTTAACATTATGTTGGAATTTAAATGAAGATTCATAAGGATTTGGAGAAAAAAAAATTTGCAAAAACAAAGGTGAACGTATTGTGGATTTAATTTCGACTTCTTCAGCAATTGGCAAAACGTTCAACTTTGATTAATTCTTGTTTTTAAAAAATTATTATGTCTATATTTGTACTAGTTTTTAAAACAATTTATAAATCATGGACACGAATCATTCTATGTTGGAATATTTTTAAATTTTGTGAGTTTCTTCTTTTTCAGGTTTTCTCTAATTTAAATATATACCTATATTTATATATTTAACGTTATGATGGAATATAATTGAAGGTTCGCAAGGATGTGGAGAGAATATTTTTTTTTTAGCAAAGGCAAACTATTCGCCGATTTAATTTTAACATCCTCAGCAAGTGAGGAAACGTTCTTCTGGGATTAATAAATATTAAAAAAAAAAATTGACACTTTCTGATGTGGCCACTTGACTTTACCATACAACCTGCCCCTTTCTTATATTTAATAAAATTATTTATAATCATGAAGGGGGGGGGTTAGATTTTGCATTTTTTGATTACTGGGGGCCCACTGATTATGTAAACAACATTTGGTTGAGTTTGGTACAAGAGCTTAGAATTTCATCCCCCACCCCCATTTTGGGCAGTTAGATTTTGCATTTTTAGTTTTCGCACACAGACTAACAGACATTTTGACAAAACAATTATTATCTGGAAAAATATAATTTTTTCGATGTTCACTTATTAGGGCTTTTTTGTAGACCGAAATGGCATGGTTTCGCCCAATTTTTTTTAATCAAAGTAATTTCAGCCTTTTTTGAGATAGTTCGAAAAAAAGAAGCAAAAAAATCACTTTTTTTCATGCACGTTTACAATACTTGACCATACCCTGTATGTTAAAGTAAATTATTTTCCCAACATATCTACTAAGTTTTAATAGAATTTATAAATCATGGATAGGAATCATCTTATATGTTGGAATGTTTTTAAATTTTGTGGACAGGTTCTTGACAAAGTTTCGATTTTTTTTTTTTTGTTGAGAAGGACGTAGTCAATACAATGTTAGTATAAATCTTGGAAATATCGTGTATGTATCAAATGTAAATAGTACCTTGATAAACAAAGGCCGGTCCGTTTGCGGGGAGACATCGTTTCCGTTTCCATCTGCAGGTGTGGTGTGGGTGGCACGAGGAAGTCGGCTCGGTGGTGGCACACCATTACCACCACCACCGCCATTTAAGCCTTTATTCACCATTTTAGCATTGCATTTTCAAAATATACGCTGTCAACTAATAAATTCCGCCCTTAAAAGGAAAGGGCTCTGAGATCATTCTTCCATTTATATATGAATAATCCGAGTTCACTTTGAGAGTCAATGAATGATTAATTTGTATACTTAATCACACTTCTATTAAACGTCCCCGTTGAGCAGACAATTTCATGATGAAGGTTTGATTTCTCCTTGAAAATGTTGGCTGAGTGAACGCGAGTTGCAGTGTTTGGGGGCGGAATCTCCAAGTCGAGGCCCGAAAGGGGGTGGAAAGGCAAGGGCGGGGGTGGCCGATCAATAGTTCCACTCTGCGAGGGCGACGTCGGCAACGGGATGCGGCACAGATATACAAAAATAAAATATTAATCCATCAAATCTAACGAGTAATTAGCAGAGGATTAATACTCTCGGTGTGGTCATACAGTGTGTTGGGTTTTACGGAATGGTCTGGAAACGTGTTAAAGCGGGTGAGCATAGCATGGGGGACAGAGTACCAAGATTGCTTGCCTAGGAGCGACTGGGAGCTGAGCCCCTCGTCTGCTTTGCTTTGCTCTCTGCAGAGCAGCTGAGACGAACAGGCGACAGGAGCCGAGCTCCATCCGAACACGATGACGTATAACCCCGGTTATTGATATTATTAATTATCAATTAACTATCATTCGGTAAGTATCTCAAGATTAGCATACAGATCGGCTTGAATAATTAATAATCCGAGTGCATATTCTAATAGACATGCCATTAAACATATGAAGTTGGCAAAAGGTCAGTTCATTAAAGGCGAGACACTTTCACGCCCCCCCCCCCCCCCCCCACGAAGGGGGAAATTTTAGAAAGAGAAATCAATGAGGCTGTCCTCTGCTTAATGCAAACAAATATATGGTACATATATATCTTTGTTTTTGTTTTTTTATAACGAAAGAAATTATTAGATTTTGGGCTATTTATTTTGAAAAAAATAAAAATATTGTCTAAATTGCTATTTTTTAAGATTAAATCAAAGAGTGAGTTCTCTGCTTTATACAAATAAACATACACTTACATATATATTAGTCGTTCAGAAGTCAATGTGATCAAGTCCACTTTTCAAAAATTTCTAAATTCTTATTCAACAAATTAGGTTTATTCTTTTTAATACAAAATGTTTTATTCCTACTTGCAGTTTTCTTCAGAAATGTGTATATTTTTTTTAATATGCTTGATAATAAGGTAGTGAATTAAAAAACATCAATTTTTAAACATCTTTTTTTTATGAACTTTTGGCCTCTGAAAGGCACATATATGTTTATATGTATGTTTGAGTATTTCTAGTTGAAAAATGCATAAAAAAATGAAATCTAAATATTTAAAATTTGGCATACAAGTTGAGTGGATAACGTAAATGCCTTCTAATCAAGCTAGCCCGAGTTCAAGCCCGAGTCGCTAAAATCTGATCCCTACACTAATTTACACACACTTCCTCACACACCCACAAGGACACTCAATGGCCATAATGGACTATAGTTTCCGAAGGCCATTAAAAAAGAAATGGGGATTAAATCTAAAGGGTTAAAATTCGCCATACAAGTTTGTAATAATAAACTGCGCATCTGTGCCAAGTTTTATTTTTCAAACCGTTTGCTGACAAATCACTAAAATTTACCGAAAGTTCATTTCATTTTTTTTTAATGTAACATAATATAAGGAAAAATGAGGGCTTTTGAAGAGTTCAAAAAAAAGTTACAAATTGTTGCATGTAATAATATGAAAGAGGAAACGTTCCTTATGTAAGCACTTAAAGAAAATTACTAAAAAGAAAAAAAATATTGAAAATCGTTTATAATAGAAAAAAAAATAAATAAAAAAATCTTACCTAATAAAGGGAAGATTGACAAAATATTTACAAGGGGAATGGGAATCGGAAATTTCGAAAATTATTAAGTAATTAACTCCGTTTTAGATCATCAAAATAGCTACAATTACAACCTGAATTTAATGATAAACATGGCAAATATTTTATTTTATTTTAATTAATTTATAAATAAATTAGAAGTATAGGTAGCTATTCAATTCTATACATTTTCATCTTCAAATCGGGATTAATAGTAATTTCAAAATTAGAAAAATCATGTTTTTTCTCCTTGTGGGTCTGGATAACTTTAGGCACGATAACTCATAAACAGAAACTCATAGGAAGTTCATCTTGGAGCTAAAATTGATTGTATTTTGAATGCGGGTAATTGATTAGATTTTGGGCTCTTAAATTTGAGGACTTATGGTTAAAAAATGAGGAAAATATCGGCTTCTAATTTCTTGGCGCTAATTAAAGTATGAGGTTATCAAAAATACAGTCTCGAAGTGATGGACTAAGAATATTTGAACCTCTGACAGTCTTTCGTTTCCTTCTAACTGGAACTTTGTAGTGGTCCCAAGCACGAATTTCGGTTACAGATGGATTTTGAACGATTTTATAATCTTAATTGTTTTATCTAGTAAATTTCACAAAGTAAATAAAATAATACCTTCGGCAATGGAAATTCGTCCCTTGTTAGAGATCATTTTTTTTGGAATTTTGTGCTAATTAAAAAAAAATTAAGATTTGCTTCGGCTTTGTCATCTAATTGTTTCGTGGGTTGTGATTCAATGGTCCCAGTTCCCGCTACTGCTAATCAGTCTAAAGTATATTTGCATTGTAATTTCTTTGTTCAAGAACAGTCATCTATCTCTGCAAGAGCATCTACTTTAATGAAAATTTATCTTATCTAAATTTTGATGTATGAACCATTGCTTTTAAAATTTTGGCGTTCGCAATATATAAATCGGAAGAAGAACTTTTCTCTTTTACTTGATACCTTCACTGAAAACGTGTTTGAAAATTGTACCCTTTTAATACAAACTTCTGTGCCGAATTTCAGTATATTATCTTCAAAAGCTTTCAATATATACCGATTCCATATATTTATTTATTTATTTTAAATCATTTTCCGTCTGGAAGTTCTACAGATAGTGAGAGCATAAGATCTCAACTCTGTATTTGAAATATAAACATTTTGGCTGTGAAGAGTTTGAGATAAGAAAACAACCAAATAATGTAATTAGCTTCCATAAAACTTTTCCATTTCCCTTCCTCAGATTTCCTTTTCGTACTAGAATGAACGTTCTACAAGCTTTCATTCTTGAGTAGTAAGCACAGGAACCCAGAAATACAGACGAAAAAATATATTATTGAAAATCCTAAAAATAGAAAAATAAGTATTTTTGAAACTCCCTAATTTTCTTCCGATTTCAACCAAAATATAATCAGCTCTTAATCTTAACCATACCCAGTATGGTAAAGTAAAAATAAATACTCCCTCTGTCCGAAAATATGGTATACATTTGAAAGAAAATCTTAGATTATCTATAGCTTCGACAACAACTGGCAATACTCATTATATTGTTAATGTTCCCATTGATAACTAAATATCCTAACAAATTGGCCAGGCGTTGCTTTTGAGTTAAGTTAGAATTTGAAGACAAAAAATTAGTTTTTTTAAGAAAAATAAAATAGTTACCGCTGTAATTTCAAAATTGAAAATTTTAACTCAAATAACGTGAATTTACAAAGAAGAGATGCCAAATCGAAGCAATTGATTAATGAACAACCTCATGGTGTCTTGTATTAGCTATTACGCTATTACAGTATTTCAAGAACAAAGAAAAATTAGAACATTGTGCTATTAATGAATTCAGTGAATGTGTTCAAGATACATTTAATAAACTAGAGGGAAATACCCTTGATAAAGTTTTTATAATATTACAAACGCGTATAGAATCAATTATGCTGAAAGGAGGGGAAATCCCTATAAAATTATAGGTAAATAAGGTAAAACTTCATCGTGAGGGTCGATTAGCTGAAAAGTATATATGTTCTGAAGAAGCGTTCAACAAGGCTCAATCTCACTTTAATTAAATTTGGATTATAATAAAATTATTTGTATTTTCATTATATTGTGATAATAAAATGAATTTAATATTTTTTTTATTTTTAATTTTAGTTTTATTTGATTTTTTTATCAAATGTATAACATATTTTCGGACAAAAAATATATTAAAATGTATACCATATTTTCGGACGGAGGGAGTATATATTAGAAGTTCCTCGGAGACGGGCTGATAGATACTATATATAATTGAGGATTTAATGGAAGGCAGTCCAAGAATAGATAAAAGGTTTATTCCCAATAAAAGTGTATTTATTGGGAGGAATTATTTTTATAGCTTTTGAACCTACGTTTCGGAACCCTGAAGAAGGAGGGAAGATCCTCTAAAAAGTCGGTTTCAAAAAACTGTAAAGAGAAAACTTTCCAATAAATACTCTTTTATTGGGAATTATATTTTTATTTATTCCTGAATTAGCTTCCATTAAATCAGTGGTTCTTAACCTTTTCAGTTTCGTTACCCCTAGGACCAAGTAAGCCATGTGTCTTTACCCTTTGATAAAAAAATATATATGAGAAAGTAAAACTAAAAAGTTATGATTATATTGGTTTACCATTTGTTTTTCTTCTAAAAGCTCTAAATGTTATTTCAGTTTGTACAACTTTGATGGTACAATTATACTATATTAATTAAAATTATTGGATAAAAATACTTGGTAGGTTTCACATTAAGTTTAAAATTATTGGATAAAAATACTTGGTAGGTTTCACATTACCAAGTATTTTTATCCAATAATTTTAAAAAATGTTTCACCAAGTACCAACACCAAATTCCTTAAAAACTATATTAATTAGTCTGATTACCCCTTCAAGTAGTTATTTTACCCACATGGTTGTAATTCAGTGCCGGATTAAGGCAAGTTGAGGCCCAGGGCACAACAATTTTTTGAGGCCCCCTGCTACTGAAATTAACTGAAAAAAACAGCAACAAAAGTAATATAAGTACATCCACTTTTTGTACTGGTTTTGTTCACGGATATTTTTTAATTTTTATAATTAAAGTACAATGTTAAAAACACAAACTTATATCATTAAGATAATAATTTTATTTTAAAAGATTAAAACATTTATTTGAACATTAACTAACAAATACATAAAAGGTAATTTTAGTTTAAATATTAGGTACGCATTTTTTTTCGCGCCTTGCAAATTCTTCAATTATATCTTCAAAAGACAAAGCTCTAAGAAGATCTATTTCTATAGTTAATAAACTTAGACATTTTTATTATTTTAAATATTTTTAATTTCAAATTTGGAGACCCCTTAGAAACTGAGGAGCAGGGCAGTTGACCATCTTAATCCGGCACTGGTGTAATTAGCCCTAGGTAAGGAACCTCAGAATTAAATCCTCACTTTAAAAAAAAAAGGAACCTCAGAATTAAATCCTCACTTTAAAAAAAAAAAATTGAGTTTATACTTGGACCGCCCAATGAGTAATAGTATAATTTATATTAAGTTAATAAACACATCGATACATGTTTGTATTTCTTGATAGTTCATTTCCTTTGTTTTATGTTTACATATGTAAATGTGAATATATATTCTAGCCGAGTTCATTATTAGTGTTTAGTTTGATTTCTCCCACCCGGGGGCTGCCATCTGCTAAGTAAGACGCGTGCTTGGCGACATCCAAGCCCTGGGCTCAATCTAACCTTACTTCCTTTTTATTTTTTGTTACGCCTTCCGTATTTATCTTTGCTATTAAATTATAAAGTGGACCCAATCTCAGTAATGTTATTAAAGGCTCCCTCGCTTTGCCAGATCAATTAGATTTCTTCTCTAATACTACTCTCTCTCATCCTGAAAAGGGCAAAAAGGGCCCCATTCAGGGCCGGTTTAAGATCATCGTGGGCTTTATTTACTTTTGAATAAAAACTTTATTGTAAGCTCTTAAAATTTAATGTCCATGAACGTTATTCAATTGTTAATATATTTTATAAGAAAATCACAAGTGGGTGTCATCTATTAGATCCGAGATATAATCGATTATTTTTAATTATACATCACTCGGGATTGATTCCCGAAGGGGTAAAAAACAACCCTTCTGGCACATAATTAAAAATAATCCATTTCATCACAGATCTAATTAGATAAAATCCACTTGTGATTTTTTTATAAAATTTAAATCTATTTTTATTGGCAACTTGTAGAACCCTCTAACGTTAATTTATTTACACTATTTTTGAATTTTTTACGTTAATACACATTAATTTTCCTAAATAATTATATCTTCGATTTTGTTTTTTATCAGGGTACATTCTTATTTAAAATTTCATTTTTATACTTTCGTAGACCCCTGAAGGTTCGTAGGCCCTAGACCCTAGACCAGTGGTCGTCACACCTTTCTGGTCAATGGCCACATAGGACAAGGTGAGGTATCATTGCGGGCCGCACACTTATTAATTGGGTTGCCAACCCAATTGATTAACTATTTTTATTGACTGAGCAACTAAACATCTAATTTTACAGTTAAATGAAAATTAATCAGGTTTTCAGGGCTAAAATAAAGTGTTTTTTGGAAAAGTTGTGTCTTGGAATTATTGGTTAACTACCCAATTGGATATTGTTATATCGTGGGCTTATTGCGAAAAGACATTAACTAACATTTTCATACATTTGAGATAACCCAATTTCAAACTTAACGATTAATTTTAAAAATACTTAAGTAGCAATTTAATTGTTTAGCTTTTTTGTTTTTTGTAATTATAATTATGTTTCATACCTCACACAATTGAGTAAAATACATTACATATGTATAGCATATTTTTATTTTTTTTGCTCTGAAAATTCAGAACACTGTGCTCTTAATGAAATTGTTTTTTACGTTTAATAGGGGTTGTGTTATTTTGATTCCCTTAAAGTATTTTTATTTCGATAAATATGATCGAAATTCACAACTCTGTACTATTAGATGAAAATCCACCAAAAGTGTATTTAGTGACTTTTCGCAATAAGCCCACGATATAGGTTGCGGACTTTTCCATATCAAATTCAGGATATTAAAAATCAAATTCAGGATGTTTCAAACCAAATTTATTATTTTAAAAATCAAAAATCAGACTTTTTCAAATCAAATTCGGAATTTCTATAAAACTATGCATATTTTACATATTAAATTATAGCTTTTTACCTGAGAACGTTTCTTATTTTAACCACAAACATGTTATTATTTATGTATTTTTTTACTACGAGTATCATGTAATTTGAGTATTATGGTGTTGTAATTTTTTAATTACGAGGATAAGTCAAAAATTACTTACACTTTTCGTTCTACAACTTTATTAAACTAAGATAGGTGTACAACAGATACATTATTTTTCGATATAGTCTCCATCTTTAGCAATGCACTTGTTCCAGCGAGCCACAAGCTTACGGATGCCTTCCTGATAGAAGGTTTTCGGTTGGTCATGAAGCCACTTTTGCACCGCATCCCGAACGTCCATGTCTGAGGCAAATTGACGAGCTCTCAAAGCTTCCTTGAGCGGTCCAAAGAGATGAAAGCCTGAGGGAGCGAGATCTGGGCTGTAGGGAGGATGTTCCAGGGTCTCAAATCGTCTCAAAGTTGACGGTCGCCCGGCTCCCTCTTTTTGTGTTACGCTCGTTCGGCCACTTTTAAACATTTCGATACATAAAAAAACGGTTTTACGAGATAAAGCACTTTCCCCGTACTGTGACAAAAGTCTCCGGTGAATTTCAGCACCTTTCACACCTTCTGACCACTCCTCGTTGCTCCTCTTTGGTGCAATCTGATAGCGGAGCTGACATGCTTATGCTGTTGTAGCTAGACGACAACTGACGCGATCGTGATTAAATTCCGCACACGTTACTACAGACGCGCCATCTCAACGCATGTGCAAGAGGCCGCCTCCTATCTTAGTTTAATAAAGTTGTAGAACGAAAAGTGTAGGTAATTTTTGACTTATCCTAGTATTTCTTTCATGTTGGCGTCTTTGGGACTAGATGCAATAATTCTCTATAATAATAAAACTTGTGTAAGATACGAGGTAGGTTTCACAAAAAAAGAAATAAAACAAAATTGAGTTTTGAATTCGATATATTTCGGGGGTTAGCCCATCAGCCCATATAATCAGTTTTCTTAGACTCCTGATGATGGGCTAACCCCCGAAATATATCGAATTCAAAACTCAATTTTGTTTTATTTCTTCTTTTGTGAAACCTACCTCGTATCTTACACAAGTTTTATTATTATATTAAAATGTTTCACCTAGAACCAACACCGAACTCCTTAAAAGTTAGCAATAATTCTCATTGCGTCTTCTAAATGAGTGGAAAGGCGATTGCGTTATTTATTTTTCAAGGAGCTCATTTTGGAAATTTTAGGTTCCTATTACTAGGAACATTTTTCCAAAATTCAATGTGTTCCTGGCTTTTCACGATGTTCAATGAAATGAGCTTTGAGTTGTGAGTCGTATTTTAGTTCACTGAGTTCGTTCATCAACTGAGTTTTAGGAAATCCAAACTGACTGAATATTTGAATTTTTGCTATGTCGCGGGCCGCATAAATACCGGCTGTGGACCGCATGCGGCCCGCGGGCCGTAGTTTGACGAACACTGCAGGGCATTGTCTACTGTGCCTATTGGATAAAACCAGCCCCTTTGTTGAGCGGATCAATGTTTCTAATTTTGTGACGATTCTTTTTATAATTTTTGTTTTATGTACTTACAATCCCAAACGTTTATAACTACCTAGATACATTTATAAATATTAAAGAGTATATATATATAAAAATACTACGCCCAGATTAAAATTCAAAATGGGAATACTTACCTATATAAAATAAAAGAATAAATAAATAAATCAGAAAAACAATGAAATAATAATAAAAAAAAAATGAAAATGATTTTGTAATATCCGCTGACCTTCTATGACTGAATGAATAATTGTTTTTCTTATTCTTTAGTTTCGAGGATGATGATGAATTTCAAATGATTGAAGACAATATTTTATATTTTTTTCAACAGATTTCCTTCTCTTGAACTTTACAGTAGAATTATTTTTCCACCTGATCAACTCAACCTTAAAAATATTTTTTTCTTGTTACTTTATTCTTTATTTTTGTTTCATCATTGTGGAATAAAATTCTTACAAAAATGGATGATAAACAGAAATGATTATTTAATGAAATAAAGTCTCGCTAGACCATTTAAAACAGTTAACAAAAGCGTACCAGAGAGAGGATGAATATGACTCATATGAATAGATAAAATGGAACTGTATCATTTCATTATCTCACAATAGAAATGCTTTAATTATTATCAATCTTACTCAATACAATATTAATCGAATCGAGGATGTAGATACATCAAAATTTTTTAAATTATCTTGGTTCAGGTCAATGATTGGAAATTAATTACAACGTTTCGTCTATTCATTCGGACTTCATCAGCTTTCTTGGATTCTTTTATAAGGATCAAATTTGAATCGTTTCATAAAATGCACTGCACATCATATAACGTGGCCACGTTTCATTTTATTTTCTAATATAAAATTAACGATGTCTCTATCTTCACCGGGGGTCGTCAAACCGGGGTAAAAATGAAAATTTTGGGGTAAAGTTATATACTATATATATTTGTCTAGATTAATTTGCCGCAACGCTGACGTAATGCTGCCGAGAGAGAGCGCCATCGGTATATTTGCGGCAAATTTGAAATATAATCGTAATTTGGACTCAAATTTCGAAATGAAAGACTCCAATTGATTTTAAATTAAGAAACATTAAATATATTGATAATTATTACCCCCTTCACCACTCAAAAATTAAATATTCAATTCGCTTTTCTTTGCGCACAGAAAAATAAATCAATCACATCTTATTTGATTTATATATTATTTGTTTATTTTTTAATAATTTGCCACTTTTTTATAATTTTTTAAAAATCTAAATTTTGTTATTCTTATTTTTTGATTTTTACAAAATTAAACGACTTAAGACACGCATGCCCATATGAGTTTCTCATGGCAATACTGGATGGAGCAGCCTGTCATACAAACAACACCTGATCTCTTTTAAATATTTGGAGCCTTATATCGATTATCGATCCCAAATTTTAAAAAAATGATATAATATAATTCTCCCCTCACACGATACCACTTATTTAAATAAATCTATTTCCACACAAAAAATATCACAATGCTGTAGATTATAGAAAAAAAATACTTCCAGATTCATATCTAGAGCCTCATTTCTGTAGCTGTGCCAGGACGAAAATGAGGCGAAACTTTTAAGAGACTATGTATTTTCGGGAGTTTACAGGTATACATTTGGAGTGTGGTTTTTTAAGAGGAATAAAATTTTTGGACCGAGACGCCGCCCGCCAGGGCACCAGGGCGTGCCGAAGGCAAGCACGAAAAGCTCGTACCTATATAGGTATACATGTCTGTGTGTCTATAAAAATCTCTATAAAAAATAAAAAATTAAATTAAATAAAATAAACTGCAACGGATCGTTGCTAAACTTTATCCAAATTCATTTGAAATATTAATATGTTTGTTCCTTTATTATTAATCAGATATCACTTGCAATTTGTAGTTCATATTGACATTAATTCAAAAATAATTCTCATTTAATAGTTGAGGAATAACCATTCTACATTTGATTTTTGACATTTCGGTTATTATTGTAACCATTGCTGAAGACATGGTGGAATCGACTTAAAATCAAAAATAGCCATCGATTCTCATCTAATACTTGAGGAATAACAATTCTACATTAGGTATTTGACGTTTCGATTATTATTGGTAACCATTGCTGAAGAGATGGAGGAATCGACTTAAAATCAAAAATAACGATCGATTCTCATCTAATACTAGAGGAATAACCTTATTGCATTCCATTTTTGATGTTTTGACTATTAATGGAAACCTCTACTGAAAATGTGGAAGAATCGACGTAAAATCAAAAAGACTAAATTCTTTTTTGGTAAACAACTCAAGCTCAATGTGGAAGAATCGACTTAAAATCAAAAAGACTAAATTCTTTTTTGGTAAACAACTCAAGCTCAATGTGGAAGAATCGACTTAAAATCAAAAAGACTAAATTCTTTTTTGTTAAACAACTCAAGCTCAATGTGGAAGAATCGACGTAAAATCAAAAAGACTAAATTGTTTTTTGGTAAACAACTCAAGCTCAATGTGGAAGAATCGACTTAAAATCAAAAAGACTAAATTCTTTTTTGGTAAACAACTCAAGCTTGAGTTGTTTGCCATAAAAGAATTTAGTCTTTTTGATTTTAAGTCGATTTTTCCACATTTTCAGTAGAGGTTTCCATTAATAGTCAAAACATCAAAAATGGAATGCAATAAGGTTATTCCTCTAGTATTAGATAAGAATCGATCGTTACTTTTGATTTTAAGTCGATTCCTCCATGTCTTCAGCAATGGTTACCAATAATAATCGAAACGTCAAATACCTAATGTAGAATTGTTATTTCTCAAGTACTAGATGAGAATCAATCGATATTTTTGGTTTAAAGTCGATTTCTCTATGTCTTCAGCAATGGTTACTAATAAAAACCGAAACGTCAAAAATCCAATATAGAATGATTATTCCTCAAGTACTAGATGAGAATCAATCGCTATTTTTGGTTTAAAATCGATTTCTCTATGTCTTCAGCAAAGGTAACGTATAAGAAAACAACGCAGTTGCTATGGTTACTTATAAAAATTCCTCCCAAATTTTTAGCATTTCACAGAGAGAAGCCTATCCATTCTTACTTAAGCAAGGCTAAATGAGCTATATTAAAACTTTCAAATGAATAAATTTTAAAGAATTTAAAAAATTAAAAAAAGTACTCTCTTACTCTAGAGTAAAGTACTTTAAAATATAATTTTACTAAAAACTTTATTTAACCTTTTTGTGGTCCCCAAGGTACTTAATTAGGATATTAAATTTCATCAAAATTGGTTAAGTCATTTTCAAGATATTTAGAAAAAACTAAAAAAGTACTGAAATAAAGTACTAATGTTTGTGGGCCGATATGTACCAAAAACTAATCAGCGCTTCATTTTGTTAAACTAATGGTAGGTTTTCAATTTCATTTGAATCAGCGCAAAGGTGTGGAAAAAATCGTGGGCCAAAAAAGCGATAACATACATCCATCCATACATACATACATACATCCGCACGCACTAAATGAAAAAATCGCACTTTTTGGCCTCTCGACGAGACCCCATGTAATTTTTGGCAAAACCGTCACGTGCTAAAATTCAACCTAATTGAATACTACAATTTGTGACTTTAATTGAGTCCATGGGTTCCGTAGTCTTTGCCTGAGGACCCTTTGAAGCCACGCTTGCCCCGAGAGCGATTACAATACTTTACCCATGCTTTGCATTGGATAAAGTAAAAAAAATCACATATAAATCGATCTACTTAAGGTAGTTGTTTCGCGACAATACTATCAAAAAGTTAATGCTAGAGTATATAGAACAGACAATAAGGATTCATAACTCATAAGCCCAAAACTTTTTGATGTTTATGTACCACTACTAGCCAATCCCGTGTTCGTTTGACAAATCTGGCAACATGGTCAGAGCTTGAATATTTTTTATCATAGAAATGATAGATAAAATACATTATAAATGGAGATTTATAAAATAAAAAGTTCTTAATAAACGCTGTTGCGACAATGGCTGAAGCGAAAAAAACGTCAAAAAAGTACTAAATTTAACCAACTTTTTAGGTTAAATATATGCGTTGTTGCCAACTTATTTTTCATTATAAATTTTTCCTTATTTATTCATTATTTTCTCAGAAACTGTGTTGTAACTATGAATTAAAATTGTGTTAAAAAATGTATTAGTTATTGTTTAATGTTGGTTTAGTTTGTATAACAATGGTAAGAAGAGTTTCTTAATTATAATTAAATATGTATGTAAACTTTCCGATATCCCGTATAGTGCAATGTATAAGAGTCTGAAAAACTCTATCTTTGGAATTTAATATCTTCGGAACTATATTGTTCATAAATTTCGTTTTGCCACCAATCGATGCAGAAGAATTTAAATAATAATCTGTCTAAATTTCGAAAAAATCCTAAGAAAGCCCATATGGCAAAACAACTTCCTTAAGCCCGAATAGAGTATTTAAATTGATCTAACATCTAAAAAAATCCCAAATTTAGATATTGAGAAAAATTTTTCAATTAAATTTTGTTTTTATTTTATATCAAAAATAAAACAACTTAATTTCTCAAAATACTTAAGTTAAAGTTTTAAATGATATTTTTTTGTTTCATAATGAAAATTTTATTAATTTTTCTATTATCTTTTTTTTTTTTGTCAATTGAATCAATAAACAATTTTGAATTTAAATGGACTTAATTTTTTCTCCCTTTCAAATCGAGGGAGTAATATCGTATAGGCAAAATCAAATAGGAGTATATTTTTGGGTAATAGAAAAAAGTTTCCTGATCCCTGATCTACATAACAATAACATAAGTAATTTGTTTTGTTTTTTGTTAAAACCCACTGATACCTTTTGACAAATATTTTCTTATTATGAATCAACCAATTTTAATATCTAAATGACAAGACAACACTAAATGTATTTTGAATGTTATGATTTGGTTCTGTAGAAATAACTATTTTTATAATATGAAATTAAATATACCCAAATTGATGGTAATAAAAAATAGTAATTCAAAGTGCTGCCCATTGCATTGGATAAAGTAAATTTTACTTATGGAAAGTGGTGTAGGTTTTAGGTGAAACATGATGTTAGTTAATAGAGTAAAGGGTGTGTAGTTTCACAGTGAATGAAATAAAACTCAAAGAGGTTTATACAAACTCAATATATTTCGGATTATTAGTCCATCATCAGGAGTTTACAAGTTAATACTAATAATAATTGAACGAGTGCGATAAAGTAAAAATGGGGAATGGCTAGCGCCTTTTTTGCGGGGTAGTCCTACTGATCTGGTAAATTAGTTGTATATATAGAAGGGGCTCCCATTATATTATTTATAACAATCACCCTATAATCGACTACTTTTTGTCCGTTCACACATTTATTAGAACATGAATTAAATTTTTAAAAATGCTAGCTTATTTTACTTGATGTGATTTTTACAATGATATCCTACAACTAGAGAAATTTTTATTTTTGACCTTATTAAAAATTCCACACTCATCAAAATAATCAACCGATTAAAATTTTGATACGATTTTTGATTTAGGATAAAATTATTAAATAAATTACATAAATTTCAATTTTGTGAGTTATTTAGATATATAGTACATAGTAGCGATACTAATAGCCTGTACAGAATTTAAAAAAAAAGAAAAGGCAGAGGTATAATTGAATGTTGAAATTAAATTAAATTACAATTACATATATTCATTTTTAACTTGAAATGTATATAATTGTAGAATAGAAAGCGATGAAAGTGGGGACGGGGGGTAATTAGTTTCTATTTACAATTTTTTAATAGAAATGTTAATTCTATCTTGATATGATATTCACGAAATGTAAAGGCGTTATGATAGAGAGAATCTAATAACATTTTCTAAGATTGGTCATCCAACAGGTGTTAGTTAGTTGGTTGGTTGGTTAAAATCAATTAGAATCTAAGAATAATAATACATCCTCGGATAACATGCTAATTTGCATGCCTGTGCATAATCAGCTAATTTCCATAGGTGCTTCATATCTTTTTTTATTATTATTTAATTATGAATATTTTCTGAAAATAATAGAATTTTTTTCCTTACATTATATATGTTAAATCTATTCACCATTTTAATGAATAAAGTTTTTATTTTATCGACACAGAGATTGGAAATGTTTTTAAACTAATTTAATTAGAATAAGGTTTGGTAGACGTTTTCGTACTTTTTTAGGATTTCGTATATATTATGAACTTAGTTTAATCATGTCCAGGGTTTGTGGGCATAATTAATTAAAATCGTATTTTTTAGTCTTAAAAATAGAAGAGTTACCTATAGTCAAAGTTAGAATCAATGGCGTGACGTCTGGTCCAGGGTTCGCCAAAGTTCTTTGACCGTCGCGACGTTGTAATTTATAAAATCAATATTTTACTCGGTACGCCCGGGAGACAGGGCGTGCCTAATAGTGAATTCATTCAAAAAATTTCAATTTTTTTTGTTCATTGTTTAAAAATGTCTGAAATGTGGGGAAAATTCATTTTCAGCGATGATTATTTTTCTGTCTGTGTGTCTGAATTCAAAATAACTTAAAAACTAAAATTCTTAGAAAGTTCATTTTTTTGTTAAAATTCCATTTTCAAAACGAAGAACTGTTTTCGGGCTTACTAGTTTCAAGTTATGACTTGAGTTAAATCAGAAATAAAATCGAATCGAATGAAGGAAAATTTGTCAGAAAAATGTATAACTCCCAAGTTTCATCTCGAAAAGTTCGTGGACAACAAAAATTATCGATATATAATTGTTGGCCGATAGTGTCTAATAAATAAACTAAATAAACTGCAACGGATCGTTGCTAAACTTTATCCAATGGACTATCTTATTCTAGGGTAAAGTACTTTAAAATATAATTTTACAAAAAAACTTTATGTGATCTTTTTGTGGTCCTCAAGGAACTTAATTACAATATTAAATTTCACCAAAATTGGTTTAGTCATTTTCAAAATATTTAAAAAGTACTGAAATAAAGTATCTACTAATGTTTGTGGGTAGATAAATGTACAAAAAACGAATCATCGCTTCATTTTGTTAATGTAATGGTAGGTTTTCAATTTCATTTCAATCGGTTGTATGTGTGGAAAAAATCGTGGGCGAAAAAACGATAACATCTATCCGCACGCATTTCCTGAAAAAATCGCACTTTTTAGCCTCTGTAATTTTTGGCAAGACCGTCACGTGCTAAAATTCAAACTAAATGGATACTACAATTTGTGACTTTAATTGAGACCATGGGTTCCGTAGTCTTTACCTGAGGACACTTTGAAGTCGCGCTTGCCACGAGACCGATTACAATATACTTTAGTCATGCTTCGCATTGGATAAAATAAAAATACTTTATCGAGATTATTAAATTTATTTCAATTGTGTTAAAAATAACCTTAGAATCTAAAAGAATATAAATTATATCATCAGATTTGGAAGACAGGTACGCCTGGTGATCCTAATTTTGAATTAAATCAAAAATTTTGAAGAAAAAAAAATTGTTCATTGTGTTTAAAAATGTTTGGAACGTGGAGAAAAATTAGTTTCATCCATGGCTTTTTTCTTTCTGTGTCTGAATATACCAATGTCTGTATTCTGATACCCACGATAACTTCAGAACGAAAAGTCTTAGGGCCGGTTGTATGTCGGTTGGTAAACTCTTTAAAAAGAGTTTACCAAACGACATACAACCGGCCCTTAAAAAGTTAGTTCTTGTGATAAAATGTTTGTATTTTCAATGCGGAGAACTGATTAAATAATATATTGTGTATAAAATTATGTCGGGTCAAGTGAAATGTACAGAGCTTGCTGTTTTCTTTCTGTATATAGCCCTAGTTATGTATTAAGAAGTATAATGCCATTCTATCCAGAGATGCCTATTAGTAGACATTCTGAAAGAAATCCTATCTTTAGACTCTCTCATTGTTACAATGAGTTAGCAGAAAAATTTGTTAACCCTCAGGAATTTTCTTTGGAAATTAATAAGTTAGCGCCTTTTTTCAAGAAGCTCACAGTTATTTATAAATAATTAATGTAATACTGATGTATAATTATCTAATATATGATATTGATGTATGTAATGAGTATTGTTGGTGTATAATTTTATAATTTTGTAAATTGAGGCTTTTAGCCGTTGAAAAAATGAATAAATAAATAAATATTAGAAGAAATTTTCTCTTCGGAGAGAGACAGGACTGGTAGAAATTTTGATTGAGAAGTGATGGAAAGGCAGCCCAAGGATAGTGAAAAAAATTCTCTCATTTTTTTCTCATTCAAAAACCAACGTTTGGGAGAATTTTCCCTCCTTCTTCGGGGGAAAAATACAAGATACTTCCCCCTTCTCTCCTTAATCAGTACTTGAAATATGTAAGTCCTTTCTCAACAGAGTCATTAATAGAATTTTTAAAGAAAGGATTTTTTCCTTAATTAATAGCTTTAAATATTCCTGTTAAAAAATGCAAAATTATACCAAAATTTGAATAATTTATTGAGATTTTAATCGGTTTCTCTAGTAAAAAATAATAAACAATCGAACCGGTGTATTTAGAATTACCATTTAATAAATTCTGGGAAATCACGAACCATATAGGTAGGTACCGAATCTTTAAAAAGTTTCACTTTTCCTTCCAATTTTTTATTTTTTTTAAGTTTTTTTTTTTTTTTTTTTTGCTTTTCGACCTTTCTAGCCATAATTTACGATACTTATTATTATTATTTTTTAAATTTGTCCCCAGGGATCAGATTTTAGCAGGATGCTTCAAGTCGGATTCGTCCCCAGGCCCATTTGTTTAGCAGGCTGGTACGCCAACCCCTAGCCTAACCCGACCCTTTTTTTTTTTTTTTTTTTTTTAGTTAAATACCTATATCTTTTATTAAAAATAAAAGTCCCCTAGATCTATTCTTAAAAATCCTCGTCATTCGTTTGTTAGGGTATCTTTGCTAGATATGACTCACTATTTGATTAAGGCTCTTAATTTGGTCATAAAGGTTCCTATGTTTGAAACTTATGTTTTCTGTGTTGTTGGGTGATTGACCCTAACGTCAGCGGTGAATGGGTTCTCTACTTATAGCTGAGTTGAGTAGTAGGGTGTAATTATTAGGTGTAGGGGGGGGGGGTAAAAATAAGCACCAAGGTTTCCAAAGTATGCGCACGTTTTGCTATCGACCCAATGCCTATTTCATTAAAATGCCACTTCTGTGTAAAAATATGAATAATTTAAATGATTTTCTTTGGCTGAGAGTAGCAGATTTGTTGATTCATTAAGAGAAATCATTGAGGTTGTTCTCTGCTTAATGCAAATAAACACACACACGAAACTATAGTCTCAAACAAAATCTTTTCAATTATTCAGATATATTGTGGAGAAAAAATTAAAAAAATTTGTAGTTTTTCGTATTTTTTTAAAAAAATAGCTGTTTTTGAGATATTTCACAAAAAATAATAATAAATAAATAAGCTAAAACAGTATATTTTTTGCACAATTGTAACTCATACTGTATGAATGGTAAAGTAAAAAATAATTCATTACTTACACTAAAGGTGGATCTTCTTGAACTCATGGCGGAGTCAAAAAGTCTGAAAATAAACGAATATTGAGAAAAAACAAAAATAACACCATTTAAATTACTATGGGAATTAAATATTGTTTAAATACAAATGTCTAATCTTATTAATTATTTACATATTTTATATACAAAATGAAAAATTAAATAATTTCTTTGAATATTAAATTATAATAAAAAATTATTAGTGAAAATCAATCACAAGAGGGTGTTATTGTTTTTTTTTTAATGAAATGCAAGAAGGGGTGCTCCAGGCTGCATTCACCCTAAGGATCTCGAGAGACCCTTGCATTACCGAAGAGAAGAGGATCTACTAGATCCGAGATGGAATGGATTATTTTTTAATAATATGGCAAAGGGTTGTTTCCACCCCCTAGGGAATCGAACCCGAGTGTCAAAATTAGCAATCCGGACCAATTGGCCAGCTTGTGAGGTGAGTCCCTCTGTCAGATGTATCGCGCAAATTATTTCCATCAAATATTTAAATCTTCATATGGTATGTAAACTTTCACGGTCTAGTGATTTTAAATTTAAATAAACACATACATAGCCATGCTATATATTTATGGTTGAGTTTTTAGATTTTTGAATTTCATCAATCTCCCAAATGACGATAGAAATAGATTATAAATTTCAAAGGATATCATAAGAGGTTGTTATCTACTAGATCCAAGATGAATTGGAATATTTTTAATTATACCGGGTGAGTTTTTTATCTTGAGACAGTCTTATAACTCAAAAACAGTGCATTATATGAAAAAAAGTTTCAAATAAAAGTTTATTTATATCGAGGGGGAAACTAAACTACGCTATTGTTTGTCGAACTAGAACAAGCTTTCAAGGGTATTTCAAGGTCAACTTCTGTTTTTTAAATAGAAACCTATATATTTCTTTACGGATCCTTAATCTTCAAAAAAAACTGAACAACTTTCATAAGAACTATTTTTTTATCCGACATCAAATAAACAAATGATTAAATCAATTATATCTCAAAAAAATTATAATAATTATTTTTAACAATTATTCAACTTAATTATCAAAAAATAATGATCAAATATTTAATTATTAAGTAAATAATTTAATAATAATTAATATTTTAATAATTTTTCGACATTGGTCTGTGTATCGCAATTCTTCTGGGTGAATTCCAGTTCCAATTTCGTTATTTTGGCCTGTTCCAATTTCTTCATAGCCTTTACAGTTTCTGTTTTTTTTTTAAACAGATTTACAACACGATAAAATGAAGCTCTTGAGGGTCCCCTGTCAGGAAAACGCTCGGCATCCATTTGTCATTTCATTGTCAGCCCCATAACACTTCATCCACATTCACCGCATCAATTAAGACCATTTTCTGTCTTCAACAAAAAATGCTCCATTTTTATTATAGTAATACAATATAACTATCTACTGGATTGACACGAGAAATAAACTTTTTTAAGCTCAAGAATTTTAACTAGTAAATAATCTCTTAAATCTGAGTATAACGAAGTTATAATATCATAATAAACACTTATTTTCATTGTTGTGACTTTTCGATTTAATAATTAAATATTTGATCATTATTTTTTGATAACTAAGTTTAATAATTGTTAAAAATAATTATTAGAAATTTTCTTTTGAGATCTAATTGATTTAATATTTTGTTTGTTTGTTGCTGGATAAAAAAATAGTTCTTATGAAAGTTGTTCAGTTTTTTTGAAGATTAAGGATCCGTAAAGAAATATATAGGTTTCCATTTAAAAAACAGAAGTTGGCCTTGAAATACCCTTGAAAGCTTGTTCTACGTCGTCAAACAATAGCGTAGTTTAGTTTCCCCCTCGATATAAATAAACTTTTATTTGAATTTTTTTTTTAATTATTAGACTGTCTCAAGATAAAAAGCTCACCCAGTATAGACGCTCGGGTTCAATTCCCAGGGTGTTGATACTCATGCAACCCTTCTGAAACCTAATTAAAAATAATCTATTCCATTTCGGATCTAATAGTTGAAAAATTCTTGAGATGATTGAGGCAATTTGAATTATTGTATACAAATTCCAATGTTAAGAATTGTGCTTGTTTTTTATCACGAACGCGAATCAAACAGACTAAACTCACACCAAATTATATTGGGGTAATTGGACACATCGCCAAAACGCCTATTTCTTTTTCAGAAAAAAGGCTTGCAACTAATAGTATTTTATTTTTTACTTAACATAGCAAAATATTTAAATGATCCGAATTTTTATTAAGGACACCCAAAATCAATAAAATAACATATAATTTGGATTATTTTATTGTTGGTTGCAAATTAAATAATCATAGCATTTAGGGAAAGCGGTGTTGGTTTATAGTGAAACATAGTTAATACAGGAGTTTTTAAAAGGGTTATAGTGGTGTTTCACAAGTAAAAATAAAAATTAAAAAAAAATTTTAAATATATTTTTGTAGTTTTATTTAATACTCTAAACAAATTTCGGGTTTTTAGCCCATCATCAGGATTTGTGTTTACAAAAGACTTCAGTTTTTAATTTTTTTAATTTTTATTTTTACTTGTGAAACACCAATATAACTCTTTAAAAACTGTAAATAATCATATGTGCTTTGCTGAGATTGATTGAAGTAACTGAAGTTTGAATGGAAGGCAGGTCAGTTCAGGAATAAATAAAAAGACTTATTTCCAAAATAAAAGAGTATTTATTAGGTTTTCTTTTTACAATTTTTTGAAACCGATGTTTCGGAGAATCTTCCCTCCTTCTTCAGGATTCAAAAGGGTCTTTGAAGGAAGCATGTAGTATTTTTCTTTGCTCGCTGGTATAGAAAAAATATTTTTAATCTTTCCATCAACAATAGAAGACTAGTGTACTACAACATAGTTCCTTAATTGACACTTTTGAGCCGTGAAGAAGAAGGCAAGATCCTCCAAAACGTAGGTTTCAAAAAACTGTAAAAAGAAAACCTTTCAATAAAAACTCTTTTATTGGAAATTATCTTTTTATTTATTCCCGAATTGACTGCCTTCCATTCAATTAATAAAGTAAAGGTGTGTAGTTTCACAGTAAATAATTATGAACAATTATTCACTGTGAAACTACACACTCTTTACTTTATTAATTAATATCATGTTTCACCTAAAACCTACACCACTTTCCCTAAGTACAATTTTCACTTATAAATCTATCATTCTGTCTCAGAAGAAAAAACTTCTAACGTAGGTATTGATTGCAGTTTTTGATATAAAAATAAAAAAAACACCATTTTTTTATATTTTATGGAATAATTTGATATTATGATGAAGGTTAGAAAACAGCCGAAACATTTCGATATTAACTAACAATAAAATAATCCAAATTATAAGTTTTTTATTGCTTTTGGCTGTCCTTAATCAAAGTTCGGATAATTACTATACATAGCTAGATCTATTCACTTTTATCTTAAGAATATATCTTGATTATTAGAAGAAATTGTTTATTATTCTTACCTTTCGCTAGAACTTTCTCGTGAGTCAAGAGACTTGGTCAAGATATCTGAAATAATAATAATAATTTCATTATTTATTGGGAATTGTGTTATCGTATCTGGAAACTATAATTTAATATACGCCAAAAGTAGTTTTCTCAAGGGATTTAATTAATAAAAATGAATAAAATTTTTTTGAAATTAAACCTGTCTGAGAAAAATTCCGCTAATGATTATCTTCAGCGTTCATGATTTTAATCTTAAATGAAAAGATTTAGATTTCCGAGAGCAGCGGACTTGATGATTCAAAAGGAGAAATCAATGAGGTTGTTCTCTGCTTGATGCGAAGTATATAAGGAATATAAATATTTTTTTGAAAATTTGAACCCGCATGAGAAAATAGCTGATAGAATTTTCCGAAGGGTGAACCGAGACCTAATATCGTATACACCTACTTCCACTTCCACTTTCATTTCCAAGCAGAACACAAAAGACATAGGGACATTATCTAATGAATTCCAAAATAATTCCACATAATTCCAAAGACGTGTACACCTAATTCCAATCACCCCTCGGAATTTTCTAATACTATATATATTATTCATCTAGATTAATTTGTAACAACGCTTAGAGAAATTTCTCTAAAAAAATTACCCTCTTGCCTAGAATCGAACCGACGAACTCTTGAACTATGGTCATCAGCTCTAACCACTTAGTTTTAAGAGGATGTTTTTATTAGCCAGAAAAAAAATATATACAATTTATTACAAAGTTACTTCTAACAATCCAAAAGAAGTATAGTATCTTAAATTTAATACAATGAAAAAAGAAAAGGGCCATTTTAAATGGATCCCAGTAGATTTTTTTACATAATATAGTTTTTTTTAATTTTAATTTTACAATAAGTTTTTTTTTGTAATTTTTATTTACATTTGTATAATTAATCAGCTCTAACCACTAGACCAATGTCACATTAATATTTATATCTTGATTTCTTTTACTAAAACTATATATTTTTGATTTAGACTTTATGTCTAGATAATATTGTATTCATTTGAACTCGAATGAAAATGAAAAAACACCAATAGATTTTAAATTAAGAAACATTAAATATATATTAATTAACGAGGCAAATTTGAAATATAATTCTCAGCTCTGATTTTAAACTGATGGCTCCAATCGATTTTCATTAACCAGGCAAATTTGAAATATATATATTCGAATTTTGAAATGAAAGACTCCAATTCTTAAACATTAAATATATTGATAATTGTTCCTCCCCCCTCACCACTCAAAAATTAAAGATGCGAAACTTTTAAGAGACGGTGTATTTTCGGTAGTTTACGGTGTATACATTTGGAGTGTGGTTTTTTAAGAGGAATAAAATTTTTGGACCGAGGCGCTGCCCGCCAGAGCTTCAGCCTCGGAGGGCCGAGCTTCGAAGGGCGTGCCGAAGGCGCACGAAAAGCTCGTTAAATAGAATGATGTTAAAGATTAAATCTTCGAAACTATAGACTCGAATTCATTAAACGAGTATTATATAATATGTATATATATGTTTATTTGCATGAAGCAGAGGACAACCTCAATGATTTCACATTATGAATTATTTTTAAGCATAAAATGAAAAAATTGAATTCTATTATACGGTAAAGAGAAAACACTCCTTTGTTAGTTAAAGAAATAGAACAGTAAATCTGTTTGGAATTCATTGTTATTATAATATAATAAGTATAATAAATACACTAGGTAATGAAAGGGAATACCAAATGGTTAAAAAAATGTTCATGCGTGGGTAAGCGTAAAATGGAAATCTATGGAAATCATACTTAATTGAATCCGCAGATAGACATTGGGTGTTCACAAGTTCTCAAGAGTCAATATGAAGTGAATTATTAGTTAAAACATAATCGTCAAATCAATTATTATATTTCTTATAAGGAAATAGCTAATTATTATAACATTATTTTATTCTAAGCTATATTCATAAAATGAATTCAATGAGGTAGTTATCTGCTTGATGCATATTCATATAAACTGCGCAAAAATGAAAAGGGATATTGCAATATTTTTAACTTCTACGCTTCAAATTTCATTTGTTTCTGGAATAACCAGACACCGTGAAACTTGGATAACTTTTAGTCCCTTCTCTGGCGTTTACCACAGACGGAAATTCTCCCAGAATAGCCTGTTTTAGTTAGGGAACAACCTAACATGGTGTTTAAAAAATCAACCAACCTTGGGGTACAAAGGGTACAATACAAAGTATTACTTCTTTTCATTAATTTCCCCCCGTCTTTTAATTTATCTTTATTATTAAATTATAATAGGTAGGGATTAGTGTAGAACTGCGAGACAAAAAAGAGCATGGCAATTCCTTGGAGAGGCCTATGCCCGGAAGGGCCTAGTTTCAAATAATTAATTTTCAATTATAAATTTTGTATATATTTATGATAATAAAAGGCTTATTATTATTATTAAATTATATCTAATCCAGGGGTTCCCAAACATTTCCGAGTCGCGGCGCCTTTTTTCAATTAAAATTTTTCCATGGCGCCCTAGTAAAAGTAATACTAATCGTAGGTAAGAGATAAAAATAAATAAATTTTTAGCTTCTCACTTAGTTTTTTGCCTAGTTTCCAAATTAATGTCTTGTTTCAATTAATTATCAAGCCTCGCGACGCACCTGTGAAGAGATCACGGCTCCCCGGGGCGCACAGTTTGGGAACCTCTGCTCTCACCAATTGGGCCTGCCAATATTTCGGTATAATTTGGGAGTACTAAGTTTCCTTTGCACCGCAGTTGGATAGGTTTATTAAGATGTCCAATACCATGAATGTCATCTCAAAGTGGTAGCTAATAAAAATGGTGGGCATTCCAAGATGGCGGATGTTGAGTTTTAAAAAAATCATTTGTATCTCGACAACTATTCATCCGATTTCTTTACTATTTTTTTTTAACTACAGCTCTACGTGTGTACTTCAAATTTTGTCATATGTACTGTTTTGGTAAAGTCAACCGTTAATTAGTAATTAAAGAAATATTGAAAAAAATTTGATATTTTTGTGAAAAAAATCTTTTGATTCAAGTTTTTACAAAATATCTTGTACAATAGAAAAAAGCTTCAGATGAAAGATGTAGTGTAATAAATTATCTTTGATTTGATGTATTACATGTTCTAGTCGGATGGTTGAAAATACATTGAATTACAAGAACAACACGAAGTCCTGCCTCGAAACTATAGTCTCAAACAAATAAATTATTATAAATATATATGTTGCAGTAAAAACCCGTTTTTTAGTAAGAACAGCTTCTTACTAGTTAAAGCGCGTTTCACTGAATATCTTTGTGGCAACTAGAATTTACTGATATTGGTTGAGTTTGGTCCAAAGGTCTAGAATCTTTATTTTTGACCTTCCGCCTCATTTTGGGTGTTTATTTTCAAAAATCTTTAAACGAAAATGTCAAAAATTACATCTTCATTAGAAGCAAAGCTGTTCGTTTAAAAAATTTTGAAAATAAACAGCAAAATGAGGGGGAAGATCAAAAATGAAGATTCTAGACCTTTTGGACCAAACTCAACCAATATCAGTAAATTCTAGTTGCCACAAAGATATTCAGTGAAACGCGCTTTAACTAGTAAGAAGCTGTTCTTACTAAAAAATGGGTTTTTACTGCAACATATACATATTTAAATTCGTAAAATATATATGTTTATGTTTATTTGCATCAAGCAGAGGACAACCTCATTGATTTCTCTTTCTGAATCATCGACTCTGCTACTCTCGGGAAAACAAAATCTTTTCAACTAAACTATATTGATAAAGATGTGTAGGATAGTATTTGGTGTTTCGATCCTGTCACAGTCTAATTGTATCGGGAAGAAGAACAGTGAACAGTTTGGGAACAATTTTAGACTTAGTATACACGCAAACTCATTGATGCGTTTCTCAGCTGCTCCGACTCAATGTTGCGAGATAAGTCAAGGCTTAATCCTATTTATCCACTAGGGTGAAATAATTTTTTAAGACTATATATAGGTATTCATGGAGTTCTAGATTGGTGAATATTTCAATCGGTCATCTCAAACAATAATTCAACCGAGTGCGAGGCTGCGGGGTTCCGTACTTAAAATTATATGAAAAAGCGCTAAACATTTAGTAAAAAGTTTTCAAAATTAAGTGTATTATAATGTTGATGTTTTAATAATTTATTTCTACTATGCAGATCATAGTCAAAGTTTATTTTTTTTAATTGGTTAAGACAAACACATTCAAATACGAAAATAATATCTAATATTATCATAAGGATATAAATCAATGAGGTTATCCTCTACTTGATAGAAATAAACAAATAAACATATGGTAATTTGTTTGTTAGAGACTATCCCGGTCGACTGGTGACATCCTAGCATATGTAACTCATATCTGGAACAAAACCCTGGAGGCCGGGAATGAAACCCTCGCGGTAGCTTTAGACATTTCAAAAGCCTTCGATATGGTCTGGCACAAAAATCTTCTTGCCAAATTGACCTCCGTCGGCCTTGTACCGAAACTCTGTAAGTTGCTCGAAAGTTTTCTTTCAGACCGTAGTATTAAGGTTGTCATCGATGGAATATCATCTTCCCCCTTCCACACCAACGCTGGAGTTCCTCAGGGATCGGTTATCTCCCCTACGCTTTTTCTTATTTATATCAACGACCTTCTAAACTTGCCCTCCAATCCGGTACATTGTTACGCAGATGACAGCACCCTACATAACGCCCCTGCATCGCATAAAAACCGTGCAGACATTGCCTCTTCAATTAATTTAGACTTATGCAAACTTAAAAACTGGGGATCCCAAAACTTAGTTAACTTCAATGCAGGGAAAACTCAGTGTTGCCTTATTTCTAGGCGCGTCGACAGAAACCTCCCAAACATATCATTCGACTCAAACTCACTAGAATTCAGGGATAAAATTTCAATGCTAGGCGTAACTCTAGGGTCTGACCTTTCATGAAATGACCATATCTCAACCACTGCTAAAGCTGCAGCGCGCAAGCTTGGTCTCCTATTTAGGTCTAGACGCTGTTATACTCCCAGTCAACTTCTTATACTGTATAAGGCTCAAATTCGTCCCTGTCTCGAATATGGCTCTCATCTGTGGAGGGGTGCATCCAAGCATTCTCTTGCTGGATGCAATTCAGAAGCGAGCAATTAAACTAATAGGAGACCCGGCTCTAACCAACTCACTCGACTCCCTGGCTCACCGAAGAACCGTTTCTGCCCTTTCCCTGTACTACAGATACTATCACGGTGTCTGTTCAGTCGAGCTGAAATCACTTATCCTCCCTAATGCCCTCTTTACGAGAAACACGCGGTTTTCTAACGCTCAGCACCCCTTCGCTGTCAAATTGGATAAAAGTCGAACAAGCGCTTTCGCCAACTCTTTTATCCCTATGACCTCCAGAGACTGGAACTCGCTCCCTGCCACCATCTTTCCCGCGACTTATAACCTTCAGCTATTTAAGACCCGTATCCACAGATACCTTCGACCTCCGCCCAACCCATAAAATTCTTTCTTCTTCTTTTCACGATGGAGGGGTCAACCGAGGCCTTTAGGGGTTGCACCTTTTTGGTGTAACTCCTTCTCTCATCATTATCATAAAAAAAAAACTATAGTTCTAAACTTCATCATCACTCTTTTTAATTAGAGAATTATATGTGTTATTTCTCATAGATTCAAATACACAATTGGATGTAGGTGACTTCGTTTTATTGTAATAGTAATGCATTGGTTTGTAAAGTGACCAGCTTATTCTAAGGGCCGGTTGTATGTCGCAAAGTAAATGCTTTTGCCCATCCCAGTCCCTCCATTTACCATCTACCCTTTGTTAGTGGTAAAAAGCATTTACTTTGCGACATACAACCGGCCCAAAGAACAAAAGCTTCTTACCTACATCCAATCGGGTATTTGAACTCATGGGAAATAACAGATAAAATATTTCTAATAAATGTGTTCATTTTCCGTCTATTTTCATTTTTCTTAACAATCAGACTGAAGTGTACACATTTATCAAGAAATGTGAGTATTGTAAATATGTATTTTTGAGATAAAATCACATTTACCTAATCTGGTAATGTCATTTCTTGCTCCCTCATTTAAGGAAGTTCTTTCGCGACAATCCACGCCAAAAGTTTTAGCCTCGTAACCACTCTATAAATATCAACGGACTAAAAGTTTATGGAATTTTTTTTACCTGACTGTCCACTCACACTACGAAATCTCTATATAGATACACAAATACTTGCCGGTCGTTTCCAAGCCATTGTGCTTATATCCCCTCCACTAAAAATAGTCGCCCAAATATGTTTTTTTTTGTTTTTTATCAAAACTAAGTGGTAAATAATTTCTATTTTTTTTAAGTAACTCCGAATATATTATTCTAACAAATATTGGTTTTTCATCAAGATGGTGAAAGTCCTTCAATGAAAAAAAATAAAATAATGATCATATCCCCACCCTTTCCCAATCTACCCTATGTTAAAAATGTCATTTTTAATTGCAATTATTTCATGTTTGGTGTGGTAAATCGTCTTCAAATTTTAACAGTATATGTATTATGCTTTTAATGACTTATATTCCAAGTTTCAAAAACTTCTTGAATTTTTGCACTTGTGAAAGAACTACCTTAAAAAGATAAAATGTCAGAAAAATCAAGCCAATAGGAGACCGTTTTCAGTCACGTTATTTCTTGGCTCACTTTGAACCCTAATAACTATTAAATAAATTTATTTTAAATTTGTCAGAAATCTTATTTTTCATTAAATACAGGTTTTTATGTATATTTTGATTAAATTAAGAATGTAAGTATGCAAGTTCCCTATTGTCTCTAAAAGTGAAATTTTTCCGGCATATCCCAATCACTTTCGGATGTCGAAATCCTTTACTTCATGCATTCTTTGTAAATCTAAATGGAGGATATAATAATGTTGTAGGTAAGTGTTACCTGGTTCCTCATCTTGCAGGGTGTCTGAGCAAGCGGCCAGCTCTCGATGGAGTCGCCGCGTCTCGTGAGTCAGGCTGCGCACCCTTCGCAGCAGCTCCTCATATGAGGAGACGGGCAGACTCATGATGTTGCCGCCGCGGGCGGCCCAAGACCACCTGCACAAACAAATAAAAGAATCTATTAAATCAAGCAAGGAAGCAATACATAAAACAATTACATTAATCAATGTTTACGGGTGTTTAAATAGTAATAAGAATACCTATACATATATGGGACATAGAGTAATATAGAGTAGAAGGCCCATAAGGAGCCAATATATTTTACCGTATACGAGTTACAGAGCTCTCTGACGGTTCGGAATGGGCAATAAAATGGGAGGAACCGCTCTCTTTAGCTCTATAATTAAATTATTAAAGAATTAACATATAAAAATCAAAAAAATAAATTACTAGTTAATTTTATATAGGGTACTTACATTTCTCAAAACATTGACTTCGAGAACTAGGCATATTTAATAATATTTTCATATATAAATTTGTACGTTGGAGTCGGGTTAGCCGAGCCGGCTAACGCGCTGGCCCCGCTTCGGCATCGATCGATTATGACGATGCTGGAGCGGAAGGGCGGGGTTCGATCCTGGCTGGCAAATAAAAATTTCTACCGGCTAAAAGCTCGGCTCCCTCACTAACCCTACTAACATTTTACTTATGTGCTGTCTAAATGGGCTTTGTTCCCGGTGACAATGAATAAATAAAAAAAAATAAAAAAAAATTGTACATTGGAAAATTTTCTAAATGAACGTTTAACACAAAGCCTGTATGAATCTTTTATTTATGACAAGGGCTTTGACTATGATCTTTTAATAGCTCTTAGGGACTAAGAATAATGTTCTCCGAGCCGCTAAAGAGCGCTTTTCGATATTCGGTAGCCTTCCACTGTATATTACTCTATGATATGGGGTATTCCACACCAAATGGGACAGTTTGAAAAAATTTAATTTTTGATTTCCTCAATTTCTTCACATTTTTTTGTACTTTGTGAAAAAGGCTTCCAAGTAAATTTTTAAACTTTTTCGACAAATCATTCAAGAACAGTTTTTTTTTTGCCCATAACTTCTTGAAAAATAGGCCAAATTAGATCATTTTTTTTTCTTCAAAAATTGAGTTTTTTATGTGCTTTTCAGGAAAAAAAAATATAGAAAAATTATTATTAAAAGTGTTGTTAAGGCCATTTTTTGACTGAAAATTTAAAAAATTTTGTGAAACTGAGTACCTATATTTTTTTATTCTTTTGAAAAATTTTCATCTCAAACTTCTTTTGGACTTATACTTTTGTGTGGAAGTTACTTTTAAGACCTAAATGCTTAGCTAGGAATGTTTTTAAAAAATTCATATTTTAAAGGGGAAGGAAAATAAAATTAAATAAAAAAATAAACATGTATCCAGAACTATTATAATAACGTGAAATTTGATTTGGAGGTAAAACCTAAATGCTTGATAAACAGTTTTGAGTAGATGTCTTGGCAGCTAGTAGTAAACATACGTATGTATAAGACAGAGCTATTTTTATAAGACAGAGCTATTTTTCAGCCCTTCAACTGTTATCAACCCTTATTTTTTGATTTAAATATATCAACCATCGAAACAACAAATCCGTAAGTAAAATTTATTTATTTTTATTTTTAATTAGTCCTGATCTCGAATAAAGTTTAAAAAAACAAATTTGTTAAATATAAAATTTATTTTTTACAAAATTTTCAAACACAAGGAGGTAGATATTATATTTCCAGATTCCATCTTCAGGTTTACGCCTTCAAATTCTATTTTAAAGTTAGATGGAAATGTTTAACGTTTGATGGGAAAAAGTAAAAAATATTAAAAATTAAAAATTTGATTTGTAATAATATATAGTAAATCATGAGGTTATTTTTCAATATAATATATATATTAGTTTAAATTATATTTTTCTTTAATAATTCTAGAAAATGATAAAATTGTAATCGCAAATAAGCACGTGTGCAAAATTCAACTATAGGTAGAAGGTCAAACACAAGATTCTACCCGGGTAAAGGGTCCGGCAGATAAACCAAGTTAAATAAAAGTTAAGTAATGTAAAATAAGTATCTACCTTTATATTAAATATAAAATCTAATTGAAAATATCATAATATATATAATCATCTTTTATTTTGAATTCATCATCTTGTATCTATTTATTTAATATTTTGAAATTAGACATAAATAAAAACACGAGAAATATCAACAGTGGGTGAGAATTGCAGTTCGATTTATTATTTCAGTTGTGAGATTTCAAATTAAGATTAAGGACACGAAACACACAAGTACGGTTTCCAAAGCGTCACCATATCTCATTGACTTTCTTGTTCTAGGTAGTAGGTATTGAAAATGACATAAACGAATATCCAGAGAAAAATTATGCAATCTATATTGAGGCCTGAACGTGTTTTTTTGTTATATTTAAAATTTTTAGCCGGCAGACCATAAATTTCAAAAACTACTTTACATTTCCTTGTATACATAACATAGTCAGCAAATTCAGTTAAATCTGTTTTTATGCCATATTTAGATGACGAATTGGCATATTTAAACGCTATTCATGTTTATTTAGGTAAATCAATGCTCTCAATTGCCTGAAACTTGGCTGTTTAAAAATTTAGAATCTCGAGCTTGGCCTGTGGACTCTGTGCTCTATGATAGAGTTCTTTTATGAAAATAATCTCAAAATGTTTTTTAAATATCCAAACATTTCGGGAGAAATTCTCCCTTTACGAATAGAAATTTGGAAAAATAGTTCCTTTAAGAAGGAATTATAATACTATCCAAATTTCCGCTGATAAAGGAGAATTTCTTCCGAAATGTTTGGATATTTACTAAAGGTTTTGAGATTGTTTTCTTAAAAGAACTGTATTTATTTTTATCTGATATACGAGTATATAGCCGTTGGCCTGTTGCTTTTTGGCACATGGGTATATTCCCAAGGGAGTGAATAAAACCCTTCTAACATGTGATTAAACAAAAATAAAAAAAATAAAAACAAAATAATTACGCAAAAAAAAAAAATATTAATTTTCGTGTGAATTCAATACTTTGGGCAGCGAAGTCTGCCAGCTGACAACCCCTATCGATTAATATTTATTTGTTGTGTAATAGAGATACAATTATATTACTATACGAAGAGGGTATGTGTATAGAAAAATCGCGCCAAATATTTTTTTCTCAAAAAAATTTCCAGCTACCTAAAAATTTATAAAAACGTAAAAAATGAAGTATTATTAAAAATTTAACTCAAAATCTTTAATTTAAATAAAAACAAAAGGTGATATATGATTAAGTAACATGAAGTTATCAACAATTTTTGCATGGGAATTTAATTTTTGAGATATCGCAATCAAAAACTTACTCAGAGACATTAATTATAAAAGATGTAAAAGTTTTAACATCAATCAATATGACCAGGAAAGTTTCAAATTTTAAATATAAATTATTTTTTTTCTAGAAATGGATAAAATCGATTACGCTAATTAGGATATAACATGCAATCTCTCTTTGTTTTATGTTTCCATACATTAATTCTCGATACATAAGAATTAAGTTAACTTTCCTAATACATCTAGACTAATGTATAAAAATTTTATTGTAGGAACCACCTGTAGGCAACCAGCTTGTGAGATGAAATTTGGTGAATAGAATCTAATCTACAAAATGGCTTTGAACCAAGTTTTTTCATAAAGATAAATCAATGAAGTTGTGCTCTGTTTGATGGAAATAAACATACTATAACAAGCGATTGTTATTTGGCTAGCTTGCAATAACAGTAAAACGATTTTTTCTATATCTAATCGGGTATGTCAGTGTTTTTCAACGTGTGGGTCACGATCCCCTGAGGGGTCTCGAAGCCTCAGTAAAAAAATTTTTTTGACGTAACAACGTCTTATAATTCGATGAAGCCGGCTGCACTCTCGAAAAAACATGACTCATCTGAGGCGTTCCATTTAAGGCTTGAAGTGCAAGCGAGAGCGCGGAACGAGCAAGGAGCTAAGGAGGAACAGCTAGGCTAGAAAAGCAGGAGTGGGGGTGTCTCCAGTCAGGACGGGCATTTCCCCTCCAGCCGCCATCGTGTGAAGGGCACAAAACCTTCTCTTCCCATCTGAACGTATGTTAATAGTATCCATCTTTAAGACAGTTCTTTTTATTATTAACAGTGATAAAAAACAAGTTTGATTTTCTTTATATATTTTTTTGTTTTTTATTAAAAGTGTGTGTAGGAAAGCCGAATAAATTATTAGAGAGGCATTAAATGACAGTGGAGGAAAATTTATGAAAAAAAAATAGAATGAAATATTTTAGGTTAAAAATAAAATAAAATGAGAGAGTCTTCTGTTTTTTAAATAAAATAATTTTTAATTATTTCTAGAGAGGCATTGCCTTCATCTCCATCGACAGTGAAATCTTTTATTCAAACAATGAAATATATTTGACTAATTCTTTAATGATGGACTTTAATGAATCACACTCGAATATTTTCTCTTCATTAAATAACCATATTTTAAATAATCTCCCAATGGAAAACCATATAGTATTACTAATTAAAAGTATTTCAAAATATTATTTTAAAATAAGATTACACTATATAACAAAAAGAGTTATGTAGACAAAAGTAAATCGAAAAGAATATTTTTTAACAAGTTAACCCATTTTCAAGGATATTAAATATAATTAATCGTTTCAACTTTTTCTTACAATCGTACCTGATTTAAAAACTATATTTTTGGTATTTCTATAATATATATTTAAATTTTTTATTTCTTTTATAACTTAATTAATTCTTAATCTTTGAATTGTGTAAAAAACATTGGTTTAATAAATAAATAAAAAATCGGTTGTCTGTAAAGTCGGTTTACTGACGATAGTTGAACGTGACAACGTCATAAGAAAATACTGATGGAATGGTATTTTCTTATGACGTTGTCACGTTCAACTATCGTCAGTAAACCGACTTTACAGACAACCGATTTTTTTAAATATATTTTTAGTAAGAAAATGTTAATTAAAGGCATTTGTTATTAATCTAATATTGTCGTATCGCTTTTCCTATAGAAGCGTTTGCCGATGTAATCGATCTAAAAATATGTCTGTTATAGGTACTTAATTGTGTATGTAGCCGATACCTAATTATAAAAATTAATAAAATTTTATACAGATTTGATATTTGTAACATAATAAAATACAGGTTACAAACAGCGGGGGGTAGGTATGTACGGGGTCGCGATAATTGTTTTCATACTAAGGGGGTCGCGTCATGAAAAAGGTTGAAAATCACTGGGGTAATTGAATCCTTGGGAAATAACAGATAATATATTTCTAATTAAAAGACTGATGAAGAATATCAAACTTTCGAAACTATAGTTTCAAACAAATAAATTATTATGTGTACATATTTATATTTGGTATATATTTGCATATGTTTATTTGCATCAAGCAGAAGACAATCACTATTGATTTCTCTTTATGACAAACTACGATTAAACAATTATATTTATTATTATAAAGTATATATTATTTACTATATTCTTTTTTGAGATATATAGGGTTTTCCGAATTTTTTCCTTTTTCATTATATGCGCTGCTTAAGGGAAGTAATACCCATTATTCTTATGGGAGAAAAGACTTAGTTTCAGTTTCTGCCATTAGAAGTCAGGAGAGGTGAATTCGCGTGATTTTTAAATGTAATCATTAATTCTATATATCACGAAAAGATGTCACGCCTATCGTGATTTTATCTAATAAAGAGTTAAATGAGAATGGATTAATGAAGAATATAAAAAGGGTAGTTGATGGTGAAATTTAAGGACCTTGAGGTCAATGAATTCTCAAATAGTTATTAAAAATTGTAAATAATATTTTTATTACTATTAGTTAATAAAGTTCTTTATTTATTATTTACCGAGGGGTGAACCGCGATTGGAATTAGGTATACGCGTCTTTGGAATGATGTGAAATTATTTTAGTATTTAAAGTACTGGAATTTTTTGAAAATATTTGAAAATTAAAGTGGAAGCGGAAGTAGGTGTACATGATATATTAGGTCGCGGTTCACCCCTCGTTATTACTATACACTTATTGTTTATGATAATCTATATATATATAAAATTAAGGTTTTGTCTGTACATTGCTCCAAATCACGCCAAATTTTGGTTGCACGCGTTTCAAGCAAAGTTATGAACGAAAACACCCTCAGCAAAATTCCTGTCTGGTATGTATGTCTGTTTCCGTCGTTTCCGAAAAGTTGCTCACGATTCACGTAAAAACGGCTGAAGGGATTAATATGAAATTTCATATTTACATCAGATGGCTTCTAACTTACGTTTATAGCTATATAACGTTTTGATATTTTGACCCCAAAAGGGGGTTTGGGGGGGCGCACGAATGAAAATTATCAAATAACTCCTAAACTATTAACTCTACGGCAAATTTTAAAATGAGCAAAGTTGTAGGGGATGAGATTTCTGACAACTTTTGTTTAAAAAAATTCTCCCAAAAAAACACCCAAAAAGGGAGGGGGGTCAAAATATGAAAATTCTTGCTTTTGAACCAAACTCAACCAAATTTTATATACATAATCTGTGGGCCACTAGAAGGCTAGAAGGCTAGAAATGCAAAAGGGGGGGGAGGCAAAAAATGAAAATTCTTACCCTTGATAGCCAACTTAACCAAATTTTGTATATAGAATGTATGGGTCACTAGAAGGCTAGAAATGAAAAAACTGGGTGCGGGGGGTAAGGTGGTGGGGGGGGTGCAGGGGGGGGAGGGTTTAGGTGAAGGTCCAGAGGCATAATGAGGGGGGATCAGGTGAGGGTCCAGAGGCGTAGTGGGGTGGTGCGGGGTGGGGTCCGGGGTGCGTGCTGGGCAGTGCGGGGTGGAGGGCGCGGTGGTGGGGTCCGGGGGAGGGGGGGGGTGGGGTGGTCCAAGGTGGAGTGGGGGGTTCAGGTGAGGGTCCAGAGGCGTAGTGGGGTGGTGCGGGGGCTGGGGTGCGTGGTGGTGGGGTGGGGGCGGTGGTTGTGCACGGGTGCGGGGGGCGGGAGGTGCTAGGTGGGGTTCGGGTTGGGTGTGGTGGGGAGTGGGGTTTGTGGGTTGGGGGTCCAGGAGGCGTGCCCCCTGGCTAGCAAGAGGGCCGCCGAAGGCGGGCCTTGCAGCTAGTTATGTATAAAAATAAATTTAGGTATTTCGTTTATGACAATTCTTTAACAACGATTAAATAATTATAGTTTTATTCTAATATTTGGTAGGTACCTATGTACTTTTAGTTAATGACAATTTTTTATAAAAATAAATTCCAATACACCTATCTCCCGATTTATACGATACTTTATTTTACTCGATATCGTTTTTACACGGTTTTTAAAATAATGGATTAAAAAATAAAAAATTAAAAAGTGTTAATAAATGAATTACATATTTCTAGTCCATTCGATTCCAGCAAGTTATTAATACAAATGCTTAACTCAATATGAGCAGGTCTATAAAGATTTAACGAAAAACCAAACATATTTGTTAATTAGTGATTTCATTGCTAAGTCTGGCCGATCTGAAATTGTTCCTAATTCATCAATCATCGAACCAGAATCGAGTACAAGTAATGATGGAAGTGACATCATATCAATTAGGAAGGAAAGAGTTAATATTCTGTGAAAGTGAGGAGAGTAATTAAGTGAAATTTTTTAAGGATCTTATATTTCTTGTTTTTATGTCTTTATATATTTATTAGTCATTTTATGAATGGACTGATATTTACTTTTATTTTACGATAAAATAAATAACTGGATTAAGCATGTTTTAGTTTGATTTCGATTTAGAGGATTTGAAAATCGAGGATTTCGATTTATACGGTTTGCTGAGGAACCTATCTTCAATGTAAATCGGTGGATAGGCGTATAATAATTGTCAATTTTTTTCTTTTTAATCGGCACACCAGGAAGGCAGGCTACGCTTACGATCTTCTTTTTTTGGAATTTTTTCTACTGTTTAACAGTCCATTTTTATTAAACTATAGATATGCTTCTTATTCTAAAATGGAAATGTATTATTTGTAACTCAAAGATTTATTCTAAAATCCTTGTTCAATCTAAATAATAATTTTAACTTATATTTCTAAATTATAAAAAAAATAAACTTAAATTTTGTGTGTACATCTATTTCAAAATACCTATTGTAAATGTTTTAGTCCGAATCATCCATTTTTTTATCTATTACTCGGTACACTTGCGACGTGCCTAACTATAGTGTTAAATTCACGCAAAATTTTTTTTATCATTGTATTGAAAAATGTCTTTACAGAGAAGGAGAACTGATTGGAAAACTGATTAGATTTTGGGCTTTCTAGCTTTAGAACTTCTAGATCAAAAATGCAAAAAAACTTTTTTGAATGATTTTATTGAGATTTTCGATTTATTTATAATATAAATAGGTATAAATGAACTCTGTAGAGTAAATAAGTTTTCACTTTTTTATTATTTAAATATGCGGGTGGGTGATTCTTTCATTCGAGAAAAATGACTACTAAGGTCGCGGATAGTATGATCTCTCTTAGAACCAATGCATTGCAAGGATGTCAAATACAAGTCCAAACCTGTTTCAGATTAGTAGAGATTAATTTCTTAATTTCTATTATTCTAGGATCGGCTCTAAGTTTATCATAGATTATATATTGAGAGAGCCTTGCTCATTTGTCTGTTTACAATTCTGTTTTTCTCTACTCTACGAGGACCTACCTCAGAGACCATTATTAAATTTAATAAATAAATAAGTAAGAAAATATTAAATCGAAATTAATGATATTACCGATTTAGATATTTCTCATTTAAAATTATTAATTCACCGAAACTGCAAACAGCGTAACGAGTCTTGAAAAAGTTTCACTTTTTCCTCCATTTTCAGTTAATTTCTTACAAAAAAAATTTCGAATAAGTGAATGTCCTCGTAACATAATTGAATTGTCCCCTATAGACATAGATGAATGTGAGTAACTCTCTTTTCAAGGTCCATTCAAGTTCAACCGGACATATAAGGACAATATAGTTAGTATTTCTCTAAATAGTGTGAAAGGCTTGTTGCAATAATAAATTTTCTGGGTCAGGGAAAGAATTTAAGAAAAAAAAAAGAAAATTGCTTCCTCGAGTCACGAAATAATCGTTCCTTACCATTGAGAGTGATTCACATCAAATAACAACTGGCGTAAGGAAGAAGAATAAGAGAGCGGGCAGATAACAAAAAATGAAGGTGAGAAATGCATTAGAAAGGAAAAAAAGAGAAGCTAGTAATCAGGAATTATTGGAATGATGCGCCCTAGATTCTCAATCCATATTGAAACGAATCTTTCACCGTCTTTTCATTAATTACAGACTTTACAAGTTGGAAAACTTTCAAAAAAAAAGTTCTTAATAATAATAACTATGGGTGATGAATAAAAATCACTTGCAAATTTATCAAATTATTATAATTAATGTAGGAGAGTTTGAAGATGTATGAGAGATCTAATAAGAATCAAGGTCAATGATGAAGAGTGAAGAGGTGTTAATTGATGGGTGAGGAGGTTAAGTGATGTCCCACTGGCTGGTAATTGGATAGATAACACGAGAACACAACAACAAATATACAGAAACCAAACATGAACTTGTGCATCGGACTTGGTATGCTCATTACTTATACAGGGTGATTCACGGTCGATGGCACGTTAGACGTTTATAGAAAACGGAACGCAGGATTTTTCTGAAAATTTAGCATCTTACATTTTCTTACCTGTTCTATCGATCTAAAATATTTTCAGCATTGCGACGTTTCGGCTTCCATCGAAAAGTCGTAGCAACTTTATTTTTTAAATGGAACACACCGTATATTTACACGTTTTTTAGAACCGCACTTTTATTAAAATACTTTTTTGTTGATATTGTCCTATACCTATCTCTATTGGTTTTCGAGATAAAAAATAATTGTCTAAACTACCACCAAAATATCAACTATTCATGAATTGAGAGCACTAATTTATTTAAGTTTAATTAGGGCCATGTTTTGGACCATATATAACACAAATTATTTTTTATCTCAAAAACCAAAAAAGATAGGTATCAAAAAAGTATTTTAATAAAAGGGCGGTTCTAAAACCTGTTAATATAAGGGGTGTTCCATTTAAAAAAATAAAGTTGCTACGACTTTTCGATGGAAGCCGAAACGTCGCAATGCTGCAAACATTTTAGATCGATGGAACAGGTAAGAAAATGTAAGGTGCTAAATTTTCAGAAAAATACTACTTTCCGTTTTCCATAAACGCCTAACGTGCCATCGAGCGTGAATCACCCTGTATATGTCGCAATCTCAAAAACGAATGAAAAATTTTAATAAAAAATAATAATTTAACAAATTTTTCTAATAATATAATTATTATTTAATCAAATAGATTTTTTTATTGCTACACAGGGTGTCAACGATGGTCAAATTGGCCATTCAAATGCTGTATGTACTCAATATGCCGGTTAAATTTGGGAATCATCATTATTTAAAATTGGCAAATAGGAATCACTTAGCTCTATGCAGTCTGTCTGGAAATTAAGGGCTCTTTGCCCATAGGTTTTAATAAAGCATTTCTCAGCCACCAGACGTTTTAAAGTATTATCAATTTTGATAAGAATGACTGCGTTATCAAAGTCAAATCTATGCATTGTCTCAATATAATGTGAGCTCAGGGCAGTCGAAAATTATTTATTTTTAATTAATACTCAGCGGTCGGCAACCGGTAAGGTGGTCCGTGGCGTAATTTTAATGGTCCGCAAAAAATTCAGATATTATTCAAATTCACTGGGATCATTTAATAGGATTTTTAAGTAAAAAATAAATTTTGTTTAAGCTGTATTATTATATTATGTAAAATACATTCTTTTTCTTCTTCAAGCGCCATACTCGATTCCGAGCGTCGGCGATTACTGTGGTTGTAATTTTCTTGGGGGAAATTTTTCACAAGGGTGGTTTCCCATTGCCTGGCCCTTAAAATACATAGAACAAGAATATTATATTGAGAATTGTTTAGTTACAAAATACTACTGTGACTTGCACACTTCTAGCTCAAAGGCGTTTAATTAACCCCTACTCGGCCAATGACATAGGTAGGTAACAAACCATCAAATAAATTCAATTAAAATTATGAATAGATATATAAATAAATATAGGTTAGTATTATATAATAATAAATGCTGGTGAATAATTCGTATCTTTAAAAATTATGTTAGTAGTCTGCGAAATTTTAAATTGCAAATTTAGTGGTAAGGGGCCGTCCATAAATTACGTCACGTGGATTTTAAGATTTTAGACCCCCCTCATCTTATGTCACATTTTCATTGACCCCCCTGGATTGTGACGTCACACTATCACTTATATACCCCATATTTTTAACCGACTTCAAAAAAGGAGGAGGTTCTCTATTTGACTGAATTTTTTTTTGTGCCTATGTTACCTCATATCTCCGCCAATTGTGAACCGATTTTGAAAAAAAAAATTTGCATTGGGTTCCGATTGGTCCCATTTTTTTTTCATAGGTATTAGACCTTTTTTGTTAGGTTTGTTAAGGTCTTACTTCTTTGTTTATAAACCGATTTCGATGATTCTTTTTTTATTGGAATGGGGGTATCTTAGGGATGGTGCCTTATTAATTTGGTCAAGTTCTGATGATATGATCACTATTAATAACATCACTAAAAAGAGAAAAATAAAAATAATTTTTAAGAAAAAAATAAAACCGACTTCAAAAAAATTAAATGCAACAAATAAAATACACTAAAAGGTATAAAATAATTATTAACTTATTTAGTTACAACTAAACTACGAAATATTAACATGAAATTACTTTTACTTTATCCAATGCAAAGCATGGGTAAAGTATTGTAATCGCTCTCGGGGCAAGCGTGGCTTCAAAGGGTCCTCAGGTAAAGACTACGGAACCCATGGACTCAATTAAAGTCACAAATTGTAGTATTCAATTAGGTTGAATTTTAGCACGTGGCGGTTTTGCCAAAAATTACAAGGGGTCTCGTCGAGAGGCCAAAAAGTGCGATTTTTTCATTTAGTGCGTGCGGATGGATGTATGGATGGATGGATGTATGTATGGATGTATGTTATCGTTTTTTTGGCCCACGATTTTTTCCACACCGTTACACCGATTGAAATGAAATTGAAAACCTACCATTAGTTTAACAAAATGAAGCGCTGATTAGTTTTTGGTACATATCGGCCCACAAACATTAGTACTTTATTTCAGTACTTTTTTAGTTTTTTCTAAATATCTTGAAAATGACTTAACCAATTTTGATGAAATTTAATATCCTAATTAAGTACCTTGGGGACCACAAAAAAGGTTAAATAAAGTTTTTAGTAAAATTATATTTTAAAGTACTTTACTCTAGAGTAAGATGGTACTTTTTTTAATTTTTTAAATTCTTTAAAATTTATTCATTTGAAAGTTTTAATATAGCTCATTTAGCCTTGCTTAAGTAAGAATGGATAGGCTTCTCTCTGTGAAATGCTAAAAATTTGGGAGGAATTTTTATGAGTAACCATAGCAACTGCGTTGTTTTCTTATCCGTTACCTTTGCTGAAGACAGAGAAATCGATTTTAAACCAAAAATAGCGATTGATTCTCATCTAGTACTTGAGGAATAATCATTCTATATTGGATTTTTGACGTTTCGGTTTTTATTAGTAACCATTGCTGAAGACATAGAGAAATCGACTTTAAACCAAAAATAGCGATTGATTCTCATCTAGTACTTGAGGAATAATCATTCTATATTGGATTTTTGACGTTTCGGTTTTTATTAGTAACCATTGCTGAAGACATAGAGAAATCGACTTTAAACCAAAAATAGCGATTGATTCTCATCTAGTACTTGAGGAATAATCATTCTATATTGGATTTTTGACGTTTCGGTTTTTATTAGTAACCATTGCTGAAGACATGGAGGAATCGACTTAAAATCAAAAATAGACGATCGATTCTCATCTAATACTTGAGGAATAACAATAATTATAATGACAATAATAACAAATCAAGTTTGAGTTGTTTGCCATAAAAGAATTTAGTCTTTTTGATTTTAAGTCGATTCTTCCACGTTTTCAACTAGAGGTTGCCATTAATGGTCAAAACATCAAAAATTGAATGCAATAAGGTTATTCCTCTAGTATTAGATGAGAATCGATCGTTATTTTTGATTTTAAGTCGATTCCTCCATGTCTTCAGCAATGGTTACCAATAATAATCGAAACGTCAAAAACCTAATGTAGAATTGTTATTCCTCAAGTATTAGATGAGAATCGATGGCTATTTTTGATTTTAAGTCGATTCCTCTATGTCTTCAGCAATGGTTACAATAATAACTGAAATGTCAAAAATCCAATGTGGAATGGTTATTCCTCGACTCTTAAATGAGAATTATTTTTGAATTAATGTCAATATGAACTACAAATTGCAAGTGATATCTGATTAATAATAAAGGAACAAACATATTAATATTTCAAATGAATTTGGATAAAGTTTAGCAACGATCCGTTGCAGTTTATTTAAGTCGGTGCCAAACATATACCTTTTATGAATCGCATTGGCACCGAGTACAAAAAGTAATTTCATGTTAATATTTCGTAGTTTAGTTGTAACTAAATAAGTTAATAATTATTTTATACCTTTTAGTGTATTTTATTTGTTGCATTTAATTTTTTTGAAGTCGGTTTTATTTTTCTTAAAAATTATTTTTATAATTATTGTAGAAATTTTTTTATAAATTAAACTCAACTAAAGAGATTACTATCATTATTGTGGTATATAAATTTAAAAAATATATTTAAAAATTTTTAATTTTACTTTTGTGACATCAGATTTTGTCACAAATCTGAGATGCCCCCTCCCCTCTTAGTTTGTGACGTAATCTATAAATTTATATCTATAGCGTTGCCAATCACTGTCCTATATTATTAAATGAGCAATTTCTCATATACATATGTTATTGAAACCCATTTTGACCGTCTCTATTTCTTTTTTGAGTCTCGCATAAAAATTTGGTAATATTTTATATTTTAAGAAACCTCTCGAAATTTTATCTCGCTAAAAAATATTTTAGGGATCGTTCAAGAATTTTGAAAATTCAGATTTTTAAAAAATGCGAAAAATCCATCTTTTCTTTTTGGAAAAATTTTATTTTGTATAGGTAAATTGTTTCTATATGCAATAAAATAAATAAATAAATAACCACCTGAAAATTTCAGCTCAAAATAAAAATTTTTAAAAGGTCGCTCAAGAATTGGGGACATTTTTTAGTGAGTCATGTTGAGTGACCATTAAATATTAATATAATGATTTGTTTGTTTTTACTATCGATTTTCAAGATAATGAACAAAAATAGAGAACGGATACCAAATTTTATTCTTAACTTAAATCAACTGTGTTTTTTTAAAAATTCATTAAAAAGATAAAATAATAGTTTTATGTGTAAATTCTGATAGTTGTTTTCATGCAACATAGAGTGTTAATTCAATTGGATATAAAGAAATTCAAGATTAGGTATCTAAGGCTGATGATGACACACATCTATGATAAGTGTTCGAAAAGTCTCAATTTAACAATATTTTTACGTTACCATACAGGGTATGGTCAAGTATTGTAATCGTGCATGAAAAAAAGTTTTTTTTTCTTCTTTTTTTCGAAATATCTCAAAAACGGCTGAAACTATTTTGATTAAAAAAATTGAGCGAAACCATGGCCTTTCGGTCTGCAAAAAAGTCCAAATAAGTGAACATCGAAAAAATTATATTTTTTGAGATAATAATTGTTTTGTCAAAATGTCTGTTAGTTAGTTAGTCTGTGTGTTACCAAATTTGTGGACGAGCTAGCTCAAAATCTAGTGTGAATATCGAAACCAAATTTCACACGTAGTTTTGGTCCATTGAGATTAAGAGCTGATTAGATTTTGGTGCATATCGACCCAAAATTAAGAGAGGTCGAGAGGGGGTTAAAAATTAAAAATATAGGTCGTTTGAGCAAACTCAACCAAATTTTGTATACATAATCAGTGGACCCCCAGAAGTCTAAAAATGCAAAATCTAACCGCCCAAAATGGGGGGGGGGTCAAAAAATGAAAATCTTGGCCATTTACCAAACTCAACCAAATTTTGTATACATAATCAGTGTGCCCCTAGGAGTCTAAAAATGCAAAACTAACCCCCTCCCCTACATGATTATAAATAGTTTTATTAAATATTAATGTAAGTGAGGGGTCAGGTTGTATGGTAAAGTCAAGCGGATGGCCACATCAGAACACGTCAGCTTACTTTTTATTTTTTTATGTAACCTCTAACCTGTATTAGGTATATATGTTCAAACAAAAGGAAAAAATAATAAACATTAAAAAAATATTAAATTTACAAATGAAGATTAATTCTAGAAATTTTAAAAATTATTTTTGTAATTTGGAGATTTTTATTTTTTTTAACCCCTCTTTGTTTTCACATTTTGAACATTCGTATGATATGGTATTCACACACTTTTTTAAGTAAAATAAATAAATAAAATTTATAATTAAATTTTGATAGAAAATAATAAATCAGACCGTACACATGTACCTAAATGTGTATCTTTAATTAGTTAGTGTCTTTAAATAAATTATAATAATCATATAAGAGTAAATTGCATAAAAAATCCATTTGATAATTTATTAAAGGATTTTATAACAAAATATTTCCGGGAATTTTGCCCTGTTCGATTATCTTATCGAGCAACGGGATTCTTTCCATTTGAATTTTTCGCTTTAGTTGGTGTCGAGAAACAGACCAGGCGACATCGACGACCATCCGAGAGCCAATCAAAGGTAAACAACCCTTAATATCAACCCATATAATTTATATTTAACATTCTTAAACATTCTTTTCATGATAAAAATAGTATTTTGGAAAAATAAAGCAAAAAATAGAGAGGAGGGGCGTTAGGCCTAAAATAAATACTCTTAGCTCGGCAGTGAGATAATAATTTCGAATCAATTAGCTCTTCCTACGCCCAGCGAGCGTAACGAATAAACATAACACCTATTGAAAAATTATATTAATTGTTTTGTATATTATAAATAAATACAAATATTTTATAAAAAAAAATGAAAACGTTTATTTCAAAATCCAAACGTATCAGAAGAAATTATCCCTTTATTTTAAGAAATTTGAAAAAATAATTGCTTTAAGAAAGGAAAATAAAGCAACTATTTTTTCTAATTTGTTAAAATTTCAATTGATAAAGGGAGATGTTTTCTCAAGAAACGTTTGGTCTTCAAATAAACATTTTTGGATTGGTTTTTATAAAAGATTTGTATTTATTCATATACCTATCATTTTTTTTTAACTACACATTTTAGGTCTTTATACATGATGGATTTTATTAAGGTAGTTGTTTCGCGACAATACTAGCAAAAAGTTAATACTAGAGTATATAGAACAGTCAATAAGGATTCATTATTCATAAGCCCAAAACTCTTCGCTGTTTATGTACCACTACTAGCCAATCCCGTACTCATTTGACAAATCTGGAAACATTGTCCGAGCTTGAATATTTTTATCATAGAAATGACAGATAAAATATATTATAAAGGTCGATTTATTAAACAAAAAGTTCTTAATAAACGATGGAGCTGCATCTTTTTTCATTATTTATTCATTATTATCTCAGAAACTGTGTTGTAACTATGAATTAAAATTGTGTTAAAAAATGTATTAATTATTGTTTAATGTTGGTTTAGTTTTTTATAACAATAGTAAGAAGAGTTTCTATATTATAATTAAATATGTATGTAAACTTTCCAATATGCCGTATAGTGCAATGTACAAGAGTCTAAAAATCTCTATCATTGGAATTTAATATCTCCGGAACTATATTGTTCATAAATTTCGTTTTGTCACCAATCGATGCAGAAGTATTTAAATAATAATCTGTCTCAATTTCAAAAAGAAATCCTAAGAAAGCCCATATGGTGAAACAATTTCCTTAAGCCCGAAAGAGTATTCAAATTGATCTTGCATCTAAAAGAAATCCCTAATTTTAATATTGACAAAAAATTATGTTGATTAATGTCCATTATAATTAGTAGATTAAAAATTCAGTTTATTGGACAAAGTTTTTTTATTGAAGTTCTTCTTCAACTTTTGTACAACGTTTCGTCTCTCTCGAGACTTTTTCAAGTACTCAATTGGCTAGAACAACATTGGTTGAAATAAAGATAAAAATAACTGAGACATAGTAGAATTTTTTCTTTCTAGATTGATACCATAAAACAATATAAGTATAAATTGAGTACTTGAAAAAGTCTCGAGAGAGACGAAACGTTGTACAAAAATTGAAGAAGAACTTCAATAAAAAAACTTTGTCCAATAAACTGAATTTTTAATCTACTGACAAAAAATTTTCAATTAAATTTTGTTTTTATTTTATATCAAAAATAAAACAACTTAATTTCCCAAAATACTTAAAGTTTTAAATGATATTTTTTGTTTCATAATGAAAATTTTATTAATTTTTCTATTATCTTTTTTTTTTGTCAATTGAATCAATAAACAATTTTGAATTTAAATGGACTTAATTTTTTCTCCCTTTCAAATCGAGGGAGTAATATCGTATAGGCAAAATCAAATAGGAGTATATTTTTGGGTAATAGCTAAAAATGTTTCCTGATCCCTGATCTACATAACAATAACATAAGTAATTTGTTTTGTTTTTGTTAAAACCCACTGATACCTTTTGACAAATATTTTCTTATTATGAATCAACCAATTTTAATATCTAAATGGATTGGATTAGGTGGATTAATTTCCGCAATATGGTATTGGAATAATTATCGGAAAAGAGGTTTTTTCTTTCTATAATTAGTTTTTTCCTCTTATTAAAAACAAGGACTAAAGATAATCAAGGGCACTCGATGGTGGAGAAGTAATCTCCGGAGTCGAAGCTAAAATACAATGTATACATTAATTAATGTAAAATAATTGGTTTAATAATAAATTTAATATCTAAATGGCAAGACAACACTAAATGTATTGAAGGAGACAATAAAAGAGTGTGTCTTCTGCTGGAATTATAAATTTTATTTATTTATAACGAGACTATAGTTTCGTTATAAATAAATAAAATTTATAATTCCGGCAGAAGACACACTCTTTTATTGTCTCCTTTAATATATAAAAATTCTGCTACTCTCGGCAAAAACTTTCAATTTAACTAAATGTATTTTGAATGTTATGATTTGGATCTGTAGAAATAACTATTTTTAAAATATTATGAAATTAAATATACCCAAATTGATGGTAATAAAAAATAGTAATTCAAAGTGCTGCCCATTGCATTGGATAAAGTAAAAAATGGGGAATGGCTAGCGTCTTTTTTGCGGGGTAGTCCTACTGATCTGGTAAATAAGTTGTCTATATAGCAGGGGTTCACATTATATTATTTATAACAATCACCCTATAATCGTCTACTTTTTACCCATTCACACTTTTATTGGAACGTGAATTAAATTTTTAAAAATGCTAGCTTATTTTACTTGATGAGATTTTTACAATGGTGACCCCCGTTCGCGGTCAAATCGGATACTCTCTGAAAAATGCATTTGCTATTTAGTTTATCCCTGACTTTTATTGAGTGAAACTCGCTACCTGTCTCTTCTTTTCTGTGACATAAAACCTTCAATCTTTCAATATTATACGTAACCTCAGGTAGCTTTGACTCCGACTTAACCCCTCAAATATCTTTCTCTTCTCTTTCACCATAAGAGGGTGGCCTATTGGCGAAATTCATAGGCGCTATTTAACGGCAGAGTATCATAAATGTATTATTATTCATAATATATTATATTGGAGGAGAATTCTAATAGAGATATGAAAAAAAATTTAGTTTGTTTTTAGGGTTCTGTTTAAAAAGTGATGCTGAACTCGATTAGTCTTGGTACAGTGTCTGACCGTCTGCCGGAATATTTATACAGGAGTGGGCAACTGTGAATATGGTCAACGAGAGCCACATTCTAGATTTTCATATATACATAGATATATACACAGAGCCACACCATAGTCACGTTCTCACGTAGTATTAAATAGACAAATTCAAATTTATTACATATTCTACACAACTCTTAATTGCTATAGAAAGCATACATGCGTAGGGGGGTGGGGGGCGAGGGAAAATTGCGGATTACAAATAAATTAACTATATAAAAAATTTAGAAAAACTAATTAAACTATCTTCTTCTTTAAGTGCCATACTCGATTCCGAGAGTCATTACTATAGACTATAGAGTATCCTCTCCATTATAATTTTTCACATGGGTGGTTTCCCATTGTCTTGCCCTGAAGGGATCATATTATAGCCGGTCAAATATTTGCAGCGATTCGGGCTTGAACCCGCGCTAGCTTGCTTGACTAGAAGACATGCATAATAACCACTCGGGGAACCTGACTGATGAAATTAACTATAAGAAAGAAAATTAATAATAGCTATTTTCTTTTCGTTAGTTAATTTTTATTCAGTAAGTATTTATATTTTATATATTCTAATTAAAGTTTTTAAGAATCACTTTACGTCGTAGGGGGGGGAGCTGCTCCCCCCTGAGCATACCTGAGTACGCCCATGGCTATACAGGGTGTTTCCAAATTGATACGAAATATTTTAAAGGGTGATTTGTCAAAATTAAGGCGAGTCTTTCATATAATTTTTTGTTCTTAACCCCTTCTCCTCATCAAAGTTATAGCCCTCTAAAGTTAGGGGGGGGAATTGTTTTTATTTAATATATCCACTATGGAAGAATTTAGAAGAATGCAATTTGGTCGTCTACATTTGCCTATTTAAAAACTTGATTTAAAAAGACGGATTCAATCTGCAACTTTTTTATGTCTTGACTTTTACTCATAAAATTGTTTGTTTGGTCACAAAAAAAATAAAATAAAATTCAAAAATGTAGACCCATTAAAAATTTTTGATGCAATCTATTAAAGGGGTTTATTTTTTCATCCCCTTGTGATAACATTTTAGGGTTACAAAAATCTTCAAAAACTGCCATTATATTAGCATCAGTTATCTGGAGAATTTTATTCTTCTAAATTCCTCCATAGTGGATAATGGATATATTAAATAAAAACACCCCCCACCTAACTTTAGAGAGCTGTAACTTGGAGGGGAGGGGTTTTGAACAAAAAATTATATGAAAGACACTCCTTAATTTTTGCTAAAAAAAAATTTTTAGAAAAAAACCGACTTCAAAAAATAACTAAATTAGGTAATTATTTTATCCATTTTAGTGCATTTTATTTGATTTTAAGTTCTTATTATTTTATTTGTGGCATTTAATTTTTTTGAAGTCGGTTATATTTTTTTTATAATGTCAATGATCATATCATCAGAACTTGACCAAATTAATTTGGGATACCTTAGGATCCCCTTTCTAATAAAAAAGAATCATCGAAATCGGTCCATAATCAAAGAAGTTATGCGTGAACATACTTAACAAAAAAGGTCCAATACCAATGAAAAAAAACGCGACCAATTGGGAACTAGACTGAACCCAATGCAAAAAAATCATCGAAATCGGTCGACATGGTAAAGAGAAATAAATGTTCAAACACAAAAAAAAGACAGACATTGATAACCTCCTCCTTTTTTCGAAGTCGGTTAAAAATCACCCTTTAAAATATTTCGCATCAATTTTGAAACAGCATGTATATCGTGTTAATAATGTCTTTGAATAGTAGATAGTAACAAAAATATAGCACATGTTTACCTGGGAGGGGAGGCATAACATCCCGGTCCATCCATTATCCTTTATTATCAGCATAAATCGGATAAAATGATAACGAGAAATGAGAAGGGAAAGAATAGTAAAAGGCAAGCATCACTGGTCCATTGAGGTAGAACAATTGCTCGTTTGTGAAAGTGTCCGACACTGCAATACGTATCCAGCACCGATGGTTGTTTCCCTGACTTTGTTTGTGACAGACTGACTGACGGACTGACTTTCGGGCGGCGAACGTGGCTTCCCGTGCAGTGCAGTTCACTGAATCATCACGCCCTCGCATTCTCTTTCTCTATCTCCCTTCTATTTATCTAGCTATCTCTTTTTCGCTTTTTCCTCTCCCTCGTCTCTTCGATTCTGCTTTCATTCATTTTACACTTATTTAGTTCAGGGAAACTAAATAACAATCCCCTCTTCCTAACTAGCTGTCTTCTAATAGATGTTTTTCTATCGAGAATATAGGGGTCGGCGAACAGGGGGAAATTACTACAACTGGGGAAAATACAAAAAAATTTAGGGAAAATGGCTATATATACCTTTAGAAATCTCTATAAAATAAACTGCAACAATTCCCTGCTAAACTTTATCCATGAACATCGGAAATATTAAATATAGTTTAATCCTTTATTATTAATCAGATAAAAAGAATTTGGTAGTTTTGTAAAGTACTTGCTTACTAAACTGCTGCGCAAAATTATCGCATCACCATTGATTTTACTAAAATATCAAATATTTATCAAATTAAATAACTTTGTATAACAAAATAAAATATCATAATCATCAAAATAATAACAAAATACTCAAATAATAAAAATAATTAAAATAAAATATTATCTTTTATTGAAATAAAATCTCTTAAACGAATTGGTTCTCTTAGGTTTATTTTAATCATTGTTTTAAAAACAATTTCTCTAGCCCAAACATTTTTCTTTGCATTACCAATCACTTCAAATTTTCATAAAATAATCACATATTGATTTCTAAAATAAAACTAATAAAAATGAATCGTAATTACCATTTATCGGAACATGACTCTGTTAGGATCATAACATTATTTGAAGAAGGGTTGAGCCAACGTGAAATTGCAAGACGCCTTCAGATTAATCAATCAAGTGTATCCAGAGTTCTTCAAAGGTTTAGAGAGACTGGAAATCATACAAGAAGACCTGGACAAGGCCGCCCAAGAAGTACAAATCAGATGGATGACCGATTTATTAAACTTGCTGCTTTAAGAAATCGCTTTTTCACAAGCAGCCAGTTGAGAGGCATGTTGGAAAATGCTCGAAACACCCAAATTTCTGGTTCCACAGTAAGAAGACGCCTTCATGAAGTTGGAATTAAATCAAGGAAACCAGCAACAGGTCCTCTTTTAACCAGAGCTCATCGAATTTCGAGACTGAGATTTGCTCAACAACATGCAAATTGGACATTGAATGATTGGAGACGAGTTTTGTTTTCAGATGAATCCAGGTTTGCCCTACACTCACCTGATGAAAGGGAAAGGGTATGGAGAAGACCAGCAGAGAGATATTCAGAGTGCAACATCTCACCAAGAGTAAGTTTTGGAGGAGGTTCCATTATGGTATGGGGTGCGATAAATTTCGATGCCCGTACGGAACTTCATAGAGTAACTGGAGGTTCTCTGAATGCTGAAAGGTACATGAGAGAAATCCTAGAGCAATATGTAATGCCCTTTGCTCCTTTAATTGGAGAAAGATTTCAGTTTTTACATGATAATGCTCGTCCTCATACTGTTCATGCAGTAAAAGAATACCTGAAAGAAGTCGGTATATCTGTTCTGTCATTTCCTGCAAGAAGTCCTGACCTCAATCCTATTGAACATTTATGGGACATAATGGGGAGACGCCTAAGAACACGAAGTCAACCTGATTGGACACTTGGAGAATTGGAAATGGCATCAATTGAGGAATGGGAGAACATCTCCCAAGAAGAAATACAAAATTTAATTCTCTCAATGCCAAACAGAATCCAAAAGGTATTAAGAGCAAGAGGAGGAGTTACAAGATATTGCTAAACTGTTTTTTAATCAAAACATTTAATAAAATTAGTTAAATTTCATTCTTTAAATTTTCCTCATTTTCATCAAATGTAAGTAATTTCAAGTTTTTGGGTTTTTTTTATTTTTTATTGATTAAAAGATGAAAATATTGTTATTAATATGAGTATTTATCATTTTTTATTATTTTTTATCAATTTAATATGAAAGACAATACAAGTTTATTATATTTATTAGTAAAATTAATAGTGATGCGATAATTTTGCGCAGCAGTTTATAAAGTAATTTAAAATCATCATTGGGATTCAGTTCCATAATTTATTAATGTAATTTTTGTTTTTCAGAGGATGAGGAACAAAATAAGTGTTTATTTACGACTTATCAATTGCAACGTTTCGCCACTTTTATTGCAGCTTCTTCAGGCTCTTGATAAATAAAGCTCCAAACACTTTGTCAATTTTTTAAGCTCTGCCATTATTATACATACACACTCGAATACATTTCTATTTCATCATCAACAACTCAAAAACACCAATATCAACAAATATACAATTATAACTTTTACAATTTCACTGGTAAAATTTAAAACATTTCAAAATTAGTCAACATATTATAAAACTATTTACAATATACAACTATATACAAAAATCAGTCAAAATATCTTAAAAAATATATATACAAGCGACGGGAATTTTTTCCTTTATAAATTAATTTATCAAAAAAAATGACAGGTATTATTCAAGTAATTATTTATTATATAACATCATTACTTAAATATCTAAAGAGGCTTCTTAGAATTCTTCCCACATAATTATGACTCAATGACAGATGAGTGAGTAACTCTGTATCTAAGTGGGATTGATTATTCACTCTATACCTGATTACCCTTACAAACTTGATATTTCCTTGATTACCTTTATTAGCCTATATATTTATACCTACTATTGATTTTCTTTCTAAATATTATCTTTTTGTTTATTTCCATATATATCCAGCTTCTGCTTGAGCTATGATAATGTATATTACTATATCCTTAATATTTTTTTTTTTTTTTTATGATATTGATGTGAGAAGGAGATACACCAGAATGTGCATCCCCTAAAGGCCTGCATGGGCTGGCCCCTCCATCGTGAAAAGAACAGAGTAGAAGGTAAAGAAGCCGGGATCACGAGCCAATCTCAGAAACTTAGATACAATCCAATATCCAATTTACTAAGGTTTTAGGGGCTTCGAGCAGTGGTAAATTCTCCGCGCGATAAATTAGGTTAAATTTATCTCCCACTTAATTTTTATTACCAGAGTGGGATTAGGAATAAATATGTCATATTTGTATTAATAAGTTGCACATTTGTGCTGAGTTTCAGCTTTATAGAGAGAATTTTAAGGTTTTTTGCATCAATGAATCAATTATAAATTAATTTTACTGTGTATTGAAATTTTATAAGGGGTGCTTTTTTGAAAATTTATAGAAAAATGGAAGAAAAATTGAAACTTTTTCATGATTCGGTACGCTGTTTGCAGTTTCAGTGAATTAATAATTTTAAATGATACATATCTAAATCTAATATTCATTTTGATTTAATAGTTTCTTAAAGGAGACAATAGAAGAGTGTCTTCTGCTGGAAAAAAACTTTTTAATTTATTTATAACGAGACTATAGTTAGGAGGGCTTTTCGCCCTTCATCAATCAGTCTATTATAATTGATTCATAGGAATTGATGTGTGAAACAAAACTTTTAATTTAATATTTTTTTACATACTTAGGAATCAAAAACCGTTTCTGGAATATACTATATAATATACTATATAATATTTGTCTAGATTAATTTGTAACAACGCTAAGAGAAATTTCTCTAAAAAAATTTCCCTCTTGCCTAGAATCGAACCTACGAACTCTTGAACTAAGGTCATTAGCTTTAAACACTAGACCAATCTAACATTAATGTTTATACCATGATTTCTGTTACTAAAACTATAAATTTTTGATTTAGACTTTGTGTCGAGATAATATTGTATTCATTTGAACTCGAATGAAAATGAAAAAACACCAATAGATTTTAAATTAAGAAACATTAAATATATATTAATTAACGAGGCAAATTTGAAATATAATTGTCAGCTCGGATTTTAAACTGATGGCTCCAATCGATTTTCATTAACCAGGCAAATTTGAAATATAATTGTAATTTTGAAATGAAAGACTCTGATTCATTTTAAATTAAGAAACATTAAATATATTTTTGTAATTAATTAAATTAATTGAACCGCGTAAATTTGAATAATTTCCATGATTCAGCCTGCGAATTTTTTGCAGTTCATAAATCATTTCATTATTTTTGTTTTGAAAAGGAAAAATGAAATTTTAATTTTAATTTTAAATATATTCATAATTATTCCCCCCCCCCCCCCCCCCGCCACTCAAAAATTAAAGAGGCGAAACTTTTAAGAGACGATGTATTTTCGGTAGTTTACGGGTATACATTTGGAGTGTGGTTTTTTAAGAGGAATAAAAAATTTTGGCCGAGACGCTGCCCGCCAGGGCACCAGCCCGGAGGGCCGAGCTTCGAGGGCGTGCCGAAGGCACGCACGAAAAGCTCGTAATAGAAATAAATAAATAAAGGTGTGAAACAGGTTTGGACTTGTAGTTGAGATATCCTTGCAATGCCTTAGCTCTAGAGAAGAGAGATCTATCAACCCGCCCTTTTTACTCATTTTCATCGATCTGATTCTAATGAAAGAACAAAAACCAGCACTCAATGAAAACTTATTTAAGCTAATTATAAAATAAATTGTTCATTTATGCCTATATTATAAATGCATAGCCTTAAAATCTCAATAAAATTATTCAAAAAATGTTTTCTGCATTTTTAAACCACAAGTTCTAAAGCTAGTTCGCCTAAATTGCAATTTTAAAAGGAGATCTATAGGGATAGTTATTTATTTTTTTTGAAAATTTATAGAAAATATTTTATCGCGTGGTGGCTTTTATTTCTATGAAGGCGGGATTATGGAATTGATTACGTTAATCAATTCCCTCATCACAATTCTCATACATCGTTGGGCACATATTTATTAATTCCAAGTGGGTTGTGACGGGGCGCGTGTTTAAATTTGTGGGATTGATGGAAAATCATTGAAATGTAATATTTAAATTTTTATATTGATCTCACAAAGCTTAAAAGCCTCAGGGGATTTTTTTTTTAAATAATAAATAAATAATCAAAATGACCTTTATTATAATTCGTTATAGGAAAATAATCATTAAAGTTCTCGGGTTTGAAAACCTTCAAGGTCCAGCGGATTTACCTCGGAGATTGTCAATTTTATTATTATTATTTTTATTTATTTTTTGTATTGAAGTTCTTTGTTTGTCTCTTAAGGATGCTTACGCTAGAACAGGAGCGCAGAAAAAATTACTTCGGATACCAAATAAGTTTATTAGAAAAGTTTATTAAAAATCCAAACGTTTCAGGAGAAATTCTCTCTTTATCGACGGAAATGCGAAAAACTTAAAAAATAATTGCTTCTTCTCCAAGACAATTTGTAATTTTGTTATTATTTGTATTATATTTTGTATTATTTTTTTAAATTTTCATTGATAAAGGTAGAATTTCTCATGAAACGTCTGGATATTTAATAGACGTTTCTAGATTATTTAATAATAGATTTATATTTAATTATATATACAAAGCCACCAATAATTTTTTTTTCAAAAAAATGAGTATTTCTAATTTGAAAAACTTAGATTTTGGGATTTCAGAACTTATTCTAAATGAAAAATGTAGAAAATCAGAAAAAATTCAATTTGAATGATTGTAGCTAATGACCTGAAATATTGGTTTATTATAAAACAACTACGTAAATGAAAGTCTTTTTTTTTATTTTACCATACAGAGTGGTGAAGTATATTGTAATCGTGCGATGAAATAAGTGATTTTTTGCTTAATTTTTTCGAAATATCTCAAAAACTGTTGAAACTATTTTGATAAAAAAAAATTGAGCGAAATCACGACCTTTTGGTCTACAACCAAGTTTTATAAATTGAACATGTAAACAATTATATTTTAAGAGATATTATTTTGTCCAAATGTCTATTAGTACGTTACCAAATTTTATATACACTCTAGCTCAAAAACTAATATGAATGAATATCAAAACAAAATTTTAAATGTAGTTTTTTTGTATTGAGATTAAGAGACGATTAGATTTTGGTTTAAATTGAACCTAAAATTTTCATACTAAGAAGAAACAAGAAAAATAGAATTTACTATAAAAAAGTCCTATAATAAAAAAAAATGATTATTTCTTTAGGGGAATAAATTGGGGGTAGGTTGTTCAAAAAATAAAACTATCAATATAACTCCTAGACCCTTTGGTCAATTCGTAGGAAATTTTACATATGGACCCTATACGACAACCTTATGAAATTAATAGTAACCAAAAAGTGGCAGGGGTTCAAAAAGAATTTAAAATAATAAAATTTTCAAATAAAAATCGAAGAAACCTGATATTAACATTCTCATATTTAAAATGATATGATTAATTGCTAAGGGTTCCAAAATGGGGAAATTTTTAATCTAAAAAATTCAAGTTAACTGAAATTTACTTTGAAAGGGTCCTATAGTAAAAAATAGTCACGATCATTTTCTATAGGGGTATAGGGGACCAAAATATTAAATATAAGAGAGGGTGCAGGTGTATCGTAAAGTTATGTGGATGGCCATATGAGTTTATTTTTTCTAAATTTGTGTTGACTAATCAGTTGATTGAATATTTTTTGTCTATACCATTTATAATAATAGGTTTATAGCGGTGTTGGTTGTTGGTTGCCAGGTGGTTTCGGTTTTTAATTCCTATTCGAATGCAAGGTTTTCCCTTGAGCTCACCTGGCCACCTCTCCCCTGTCCTGGCGCCAGTGCACACCTTGCAGACACACTTCGAGCTTTGAGACCCACCCATTCATAAAATATTAGATATCCAAAACATAAGGGCTTCTTTTACTTCCTGCTATTTACTGTTCCTGCTCTCATTTCAGCCCTTTTTTTAATATCTCCTTTTTTTATTATTCCACCAAACCCATCATACATATATTGTATATCCTTTATCCTTATATAGGCTAGGATATCATTTATATCTTGTCATAATATAATTTATGCCTTTTATATATTAAGATAAAGCATGATTTAATATTTGTTTTATTCTATGCAAAATAAATAGATAAATTATACAAATAAAGTATGAAAATATATAATCAAATAAACGACTTCACTGTTCACTTATTTATATCATTTTTATAGAAAACCCTCACAGCGTTTATACTAAATTCAAAATCGCAAAAATTAAAATTTGAATAAATAATTAATAGTGGTCATTTGAAAGACCGAGCTTCGCTCTGTAATTTTTTTGTTTTAATTATTAGATATTTATTTAATTAACCACTTGTTTTATTTTGACTAGATACTAGATGATTTCGAGGGGGGTGGTACATGGATACATCCCTGTATGTCAGTGGTTTCGTCTTTAAAGCGTGTACTTAAGTCAACGTGTGCCTATTCATGGTAATTTATTTATTTATTTGTTTATTTTTACTGTTTTTTGAGATTTTCACATGTTGTCATGGGAAAGATAATAAACAAACAAACAGGTGTTTGAAGAAATAAATTTATTTACACTGTTCATTATGCCGAGTGTAGTAAAAATAAGATTTCTTTGAAAAATGTCTTCTACTTGTTACGTAATATAAATTTTAGTTCATGTCAGAAGGGCTGTTAACGTCTTGAGATAAAGCACAGAATTTTTTGCCGTCTCCAATCTAATTAATCAGATTTTATAATTTTAATATATAATAATATTTGTAATGAACTATTAGTGGGTTTTAAAATGAAAATAACAATTAATTAATAAAAGGAAATTTAATAAAATTTGTATTGACAAACCCACCTGTAAATAATTACTTTAATTTAAAAAAAACAATCAAATTAAAATTACCCGATGATGAGACCCTGACAGATCGATTTGTTGACCAAAAAAAAACTCTAAACTGTGATTTTCATCGAAATCGTGAGAGCATTTTTTGAAAAATCGATTCTATATAAATATATACCTACAAGAATTGCTCATTTAAAGAATAAGACTATCTAGAATCTTAAATGTTAGTGCTCACCTGATGGAATCTCAATCTGTCATCGATTACTTAGACGTATAGTACACTTTGAGCTAAAACTTGGCATCATTTTGAAACACAATCCACACCAAGAATCCAACAAGCACAATAACAACAACATTGATAACATGGAAGCACAATGATATTAATATCAACTGGGGTGGAAGAGAAATAAGAAATTCAGCCTAGAGTAGATAGAGCCATGTCTAGGCAAATGCAGGAGTGTAATGTCTAATGGGAAAAGCAGGAACGATGTCCAAGGGGGCAGGCGGGCAGAGTGTCGCCGTCGAGGCGACTTCAGGGGCCATAAGGGGACGGACCCTCCTCTTCGGCTTGGGTTGGCTCACGCACGCACAACCCCCTGACTGCCTGCCTGCCTCTATATCTATAGGAAAGACCCCCCCCCCCTCTTTTTGGGCATCTGATATAGCCACTTGGATTGAAACATCGATTTGACCCCTTAATTTTATTTCTAAAAGAAATACAAAAGAACAGGTTTTAAAAGCATTTTCAGTATTTAAAACAAACTGACACGTTCTTATGTGGCCATCCACTTGACTTTACCTTACAACCTGGGCCTTCACTTAAATTTAATATTTAATAAAATTATTTATAACCATATAGGGGGGGGGGGGTTAGTTTTTGAATTTTTAGACTTCTGGGGGCCTACTGATTATTTATTCAAAATTTGGTTGAGTTTTGGTACAAGGGCCTATATTTTCATTTTTTGACACCCTCCCCATTTTGGGCTGTTAGTTTTTGCATTTTTAGTCTTCTGGGGTCCGACTGATTATGTATACAAAATTTGGTTGAGTTTGCTCAAATGGCCTAGATTTTTAATTTTTTACCCCCCCCCCCCCTATCGATATGCACCAAAATCTAATCAGCTCTTAATCTCAATGCACCAAAACTACATGTGAAATTTGGTTTTGATATTCACACTAGTTTTTGAGCTAGCTAGTCCACAAAAATTTAGTAACGCACGTACTAACAGACTAACAGAATAACTAACAGACATTTTGACAAAACAGTTATTATCTCGAAAAATATAATTTTTTCGATGTTCACTTATTAGGGCTTTTTTGTAGACCGAAATGTCAAGGTTTCGCTCAATTTTTTTAATCAAAATAGTTTTAGCCGTTTTTTAGATGTTTCGAAAAAAAAGAAGGAAAAAAACACTTTTTTCATGCATGATTACAATTCTTGTCCATACCCTGTATGTTAAAGTAAAAATTGATACGCGTACACGTGGAAAGAATGAGCTAAGACCGAATTCTCAAGAAAATTTTAATAAACATACAGCTCGACCTAAAAAAACGCTGGCAGTAGGAATTAGAATCAGAGCCGGACTTACCATAGGGCGAACGGAGCGGCCGATCCAGGCGCCAAATCCAATGGGCGCCTCAGTGGAAAAGAAAAATAAAGGAAAAAAATATTTTTTCGCTTTTCGATATTTTGATTGCGAGCGTGTGGCTAGAATGTGAATGACCTTAAGACCGCAAGGCCCAAAGCTTTACCAGGGTCGCCAAAGTGTAAGGGGCGCCTTAATTGGGTCTCGCCCCATCCTAAAACTTAGCTCGGGTCGGCTCTGTTTAGAATAAACAGACCATAGGTCTATTAAGAAAAAAGATTTATAAAAGAACCCTACTGGATAGAGAGAATTGGCGTGTTGGATGCGGAAAACGGCGCATGCTGTAGAACAAACCGCTTTATTATTATTATTATAAAAGAACCCTACCCCTCTCTGAATTTTGGACATATCAGCTATTTATGATATCTCCTTAAAAATTAGAAACTTATCATGTAAATATCAGAAAATACTACAAATTGAATTGGAGATGAAATTTTACCTTGAATAAAAAAAAATAATATATAAAACAAAAAAAAAATTCTAAAAATTCATGTTAAAATATAAAAAAAAAACAGTCCATTCTGAGTTATTTATTTTTCTTTATATGACACGAGGGTTGTTTTTGTTATCTACCATTGGCCCAGATTGCTAATTTTACCATTCGGTTTCGATTCCTGAGAGGGTAAAAACAAACAACCCTTCTGGCTAATTAAAAATAATTCATTCCATCTCAGGTCTAGTAGATGACACTCTTGTGATTTTCTTAGAAAATTTATTTTTAATATTCAAATTTTATATTAATCAAATTTAAACAAAATAAATGTCTTTTTATATGTATATATCAGTGGAGTGCGGTCTATGGATGCTGTGGATGCAGCGCATCCCTAAAATCTTAGAACGTCAAGAGTATCTTCATAGCGTGAAATATCTGAGTTTCGTTTAGCTTTATTTCGCTTAGATTTATTTAAAATTTATGGAACTTTTTTAGGTTAGAATATGAATACAATTTTACAGTTTTCATTTTTGAATCATTTTCGCAATTTTATGGAATACTTTAATTTTATGAGGTTAAAAGTAAATTAGTTCACATGTACTCGACGTCTCACTTTCATTTAAAAACTATAAATTAAATAAAAATAATAATTTTGAATGATAAACTAAAATATGTTTTGGCAGAAGTATTTGATTACACTTAGCCACTTTTTTAAATAGGTAATATTTTGTCTACCTTATAAAATTGTTTTACAGACAAACTGAGGCTAAGGTTTGTCTAATAATCTATATATCTGTATAATAAAAAAAAAATATTCCATTCCGTCTCGGATCTAGTAAATGTCAAATGATTTACTTAGAAATTTAAAGTCTACTTCTCTCGGCAATTTTAACGAAATATTCAATAAAATTTTTGTTTGCTTTTTCACTTGACATGGTGGGTGACTCAGCCGTAGCAAGAAATTGAAAATTTCGTGAACTCAACGTTTAAATCGAAACAGTTAATTCTATTAGAAATAAAAATAAAATAAAATACTAGCTGAAGCATCACGGGAAAATTTTCATGATAAATTAAAATCAAAATAATAATAATTAAAAATTGGATTATATTGATTTCTGTTGACCCTCTGAAAATGGAAAACAGAAAGTTTTCCGAAACATTATTATCAGGCTAGAATTTATTAGTAAAATAATTACCGTAATTATCACTAATAGAGGCGTCAAAAGTACGCATTTTTACTGGATTTTGTAGATAACGGGATTTTCTGATAAATACTATAAGTACATCCATTCTCTCCTTTATCAACAATAAATAAAAACAAATTTGATATCTCCTGTATTTTGGAAGATATAATGTACGGAACCCTTGGTATGCGAGCCCGAATCGCTTTTTACTTTACCATACAGGGTATGGTCAAATATTATAATCGTGGATGAAAAAAGTGTTTTTTCCTTCTTTTTTTCAAAATATCTCAAAAACGGCTAAATCTATTTTATTAAAAAAATTGAGCGAAACCATGGCATTTCAAAAAAGCCCAAATAAGTGAACATCGAAAAAATTATATTTTTCGAGATAATAATTGTTTTCTCAAAATGTCTGTTAGTTACTTAGTCTGTGCGTTACCAAATTTTTGTGGACGAGCTAGCTCAAAAACTAGTGTGAATATTAAAACCAAATTTTTCACACGTAGTTTTGGTCCATTGAGATTAAGAGTTGATTAGATTTGGTGCATATCGACCAAAAATTAAGGGGAGTGGAGGGGGGATTAAAAATTAAAAATCTAGGCCATTTGACCAAACTCAACCAAATTTTGTATACATAACCAGTGGGACCCCAGAAGTCTAAAAATGCAAAAACTAACCGCTCGAAATGGAGGGGGGGGGGGGTGTAGGATCAAAAAATGAAAATCTTGGCTCTTGTACCAAACTCAACCAAATTTTGTATACATAATCAGTGGGACCCCAGAAGACTAAAAATGCAAAAACTAACCCCCTCCCCTACTTGATTATAAAGATTTTTATTAAATATTAATAATAAGTGAGGGGCCAGGTTGTATGGTAAAGTCAAGTGGATGACCACATCAGAACACGTGAGCTTATTTGTTTTAAATATTAAATAATAATAATAATATCTTATTGAGTGGATATCGATGAGGCAGTCCAAAAAGAAGATAATTTACACTATCTTTTTATTCATAAAACCGACGTTTCGGAGGCTATTCCCTCCTTCTTCAGGGTTTTGAAAAGTCAGTGAAGGAAATCCAATGTCCTATTTTTCATCTCTTAAATTAGTATACTCGACTGCATATGTTCAGTTGAACTGAATTGTAGATCGTAGAGAGTGGCGTAGCTAGCGGGGACAAGGGGCGAATTAATACTGTGGGAGCCATTCTTGGGGGCGCCACGAAGACAAAATATTTATGCGTTTTACTTATTTAAAGCCAGAAAACGTTTAAACAAAATTCCTTGTTATTAAACCTAGTGAGAAAATTATGATGAAACGGGATGAAAACTTAATTTTAAATGCTTTTCTTTATTTCATCCCATGAAAAATGGAATTAAAATCAAGGTGAGTTTTTGTGATGTTTCACAAAAATGAAATATTTAAAAAGGTTTTTATAAACCTCAATATATTATATTTTGGGTTGTTAAGCCATTTTCAGGAGTGCATAGACTAAATCAGGGGTCCGCAAACTTTTTAGAGATAGGGCCATATGGGAACATGCGAGCCGGATATAACATATTATACGGAAATTGATGTGATATTAAGATTTATACTCTTAGGTTTTTTATTGTTGTAAAATTTATTGAGTAAATAAATAGTTAACGAGAATCCACGAAACATTTTTAATAACAATTTTGGTAGCAGAGCGGTTGGTTCATAATTAGAATAATTAATCAAAAGAAAAGATGACCGATACAACATTGATTCAATATAAAATTGAACCTTTGAATGGGTCAAATTATGGAATATGGGCACTTAAGGTGAGTGCAATTTTAAGGTCCAAGAAGTTATTTAAAAGAGTAATCCTTGGTCCAGAACCAGAAAAAAATGATATAAATTTTAATGAATGGGATGAAAAAAATGATGAAGCCTTCGGTATAATAATAAATACGCTAACCAACGAACAAGCCGGTATGTTTATCGGAGAGGTAAATGCTAAAAATATATGGGAAGAATTAAAAAGAATATATTCGGGAAATAAAGAAGATAAAATAATAGATTTAGGATTAGAATTGAAAAATATAAAAATGGGATCAAATGAATCGGTGGATGATTATATCACAAGAGGAAGAAATATAATATCTAGAGCTTCGGGACTTGGTCACAAATTCTCTGTGCGCGAGATAACTTTTCATATTGTTAGGGGAATTAATTTAAAATATGAGAAAATAGCAACTATCTTACGGACTCAACGTGATCATTCTTTGGAAGAAATTCAACAGATTCTTCGAGAAGAGGAACAAAGAATTAGATACAAACCAGGACAAAATAATGAGATAAATGGAAAAGAAGAAGCCTTTAAGGTAAATAATAAAAATAAACAAAGAAAATGTTACACATGTGGCTGGCAAACCAAACCATATATCTAAAAATTGTTGGTTTAGGAAAGAAAATCAATTTAATAAATCGAGACAATTTGAAGTTCATCAAGGAGGAAATATAAAGAAATTTGACAAAGAAAGGCATAAAAGGCATTTAGAAGAACAAGAAGAAAAATTGCAAAAGGAAGGAGTAAGAAGTTCAAATCGCATAAAAGAAAAAAATAGGGCGGAAACAGTAATTTTAAATGAAGAAATAGTGCCGGAAAATTATGAAGATGTAATGAAAATTGAAGGAAAAGAAGAATGGCTTCAAGTTATGAAAGAAAATATTAAACTAGAGCATGTAAAATCTGAAGAAATGGATGCAGATTTTTTGACAAAAACTTTATATATAGACAAATTTAACTATTGTGTACAAAAAAATAAAATGTTAAAGATATAAATCTTAAAAGGGGGATTTGATGTGATATTAAGATTTATACTCTTAGGTTTTTTATTGTTGTAAAATTTATTGAGTAAATAAATAGTTAACGAGAATCCACGAAACATTTTTAATAACAAAAATTATATTAATAATACGCTATTAATATATGTCCTTAATATTTAATATAGTGAATATTTGTGAATTAATTCTGTAGTAGCCGCGGGCCGGATGGAAATGTTTCAAGGGCCGGATTTGGCCCATGGGCCGTAGTTTGGAGACCCCTATGAAAAAAAATATTGATATATGGTTGTGTGTTGTTGAATGAATTATCAGCCAATGGGATTTTGTTTGAAATATGTAAGGGAGGGGTAAGATAGATAGATATGTATTCGTACTAGTTAAAAGAAAGGAGGAAGACGAGCTAAAATCTGAATTAAAAAAAAATCTAAGCAATCATTTATAGGGATGGCAAATTATTTTAATATATTGATATATCGATATAGCTTATAGCGCTATATCGATACATAAATATTTCGCAGCAAAGATTTAGATATATTTTTATTAATTATTTTTTAGATATTAACATATCAAAAACTACTCAGTAATTGTAACCTATTCAGAAATAAAAACACCCTATGAAAGTAAAAATGGTTTAATCTTAAAAATACAATTTTTTTTTTACATTTATACCTAGTTTCACCATAGGTTATATAACAAAACCAGTAGCCATGTCGAGTATTTTTTTAAATTTAAAAATTAACTTAAAAAAAAAAAAACATGAAAAAACTACTTTCCACAAAATAATTTCAAAAACAAAAGCTTGGACAGTCTTTTGCCAGTCAGAAGCCTGCGATTTTTTGTCGCTATTTCTCTAGTAGGTATTATGGTATTTTTTTCGCCTCTCTATTACAATACATGACATAAATTTTTATTTTTTGAGTTTAGAGTACCAAGTCAAAGTATTTTTTAATAGTTGTGATGTTGTGAAATAAAAATTTCGTATAAAATTGTGCAATTAAAAAATTGCAGCAATTTTTTCTTATTTGCAAGTGAAAAAAAATTCCGTTATATTTTTCGATATATATCGGAAGGCATAAATCGATATTCGATATATATCGCAAGGAGTACTTATATATCGATATATTTCCAAAATATATCGATATAAAAAATAATCGATATTTCGTTGCCATCCCTAATCATTTACATCGTAAAACTTCCTTTTCAAATTTCAAATTATTAGCCTCAATAGATCCGGAGAAATCGTGATATCTTAAAATGAATCCGTATTTGTTTAATTTTTTTAGTATTTATCTCTTTTTTGATAATATTCCCACAAGAATGTATCAATCATTTTGATGCATTTGTTAATTTAACATCTTTTGTATTTAAAATTAATAGTAAAAAATGTATCCCAAAATAAAAATTTTAACATTAAATTTCTTGTATTAAAAAAATAAATAACAGTATACTAGTGTTTACTGGGACCAGGGCCGGCCCTACCATTTGGCGAACGGAACGCCCGCTACAGGCGCCAAGTTCCAGGAGGCGCCTCAGTGGTAAATAAAAATAAAGGAAAAAAATGTTATTTTTTTTGACTTTTCGATATTTTGATTGCGAACGTGTGGCTAGTATGTGAATGACCTTAAGACCGCAAGGGGCGCCATAATTGGGTCTCGCTCCATCCTAAAACTTGCCTCGGGCCGGCACTGACTGGGACGGATAATTGTAGATTGTAGATCTCACTACAAGTGATTATTTTGAGCTGTCATATTTTCAACAGATAGAAGAAACCAGATATTTATGAAAAATTAATTTTAAGCCTTTTTTGGTAAGCCAATACAGACGGTTCTTAAGTTTCTTTAAATCTTTTATATACTCAAGATAAATACGAAAAGTAGCTGTGTATTTTAATCGAAATTAATTAATGTATTTATAAATCCCTTTTGATCAAAACAAATCTGCTAATATACATACATACAGAAACATACATAAAACTAATTTCGAAATGCGTTTCACCCTAAGTGATTTGGCCAATTGCCATTTGGACTATCTTGTAGGCGGGGTGGGTGGGTGGATGGATGGATGAGAATTAAACGAAGAAGACCAGACTGGACTCTTAAAATAGATAGCGTTGTTTTCCTTTCAATTTGAATCAATTAAAACTAAATGCATTTGTAATATAAAAATGATTATATTAAAATGATGAAAGTCAACATTGACAAAACAAAATTTTGATTAGCAATATCAAACAAATCAGAGAGAGATCACATTTACACAATAATTAAAATAAATATAGAGTGTAAACCTGTTAAATCCATTTTTGAAGTGATAACTTCTTTTGGCGCGCCTTGCGCACTTTTTATTTTACTTGGCAGTAAATGGGATAGAGCTGTCACGCGTCATGCATCACGCGTCACGGTTGGTGTCTGTGTCTAGCCACAGATGGCGCTGCAGCATTAACTCTAAGCTCAAATTAATATCTTATATTTGAATTTTGGTGCTCATGTACATTTTTATTTTCCTGGACAATAAATGAGATTGAGTCGTCACTCGTCGTAAAACTGCTACTTAAAATTACGATCGTAAGTTGTAGAAAAAGAGTGTGAAAAATAGTTTATTTCCATAACAACAATATTAAAGTTTGTTTGTTTTTTCTCTGCGCTGTAAAATTTCCTTGTTGTGAATTAGCAGGTTTTTAAGGCGACGATATATAAAAAAAGATTGGTGGAAGAAAAAGTGGAAACTTTTTTAAAACTCCGTACGCTCTCTGTAAAAATTAAAAAAAAAAAATTGTCATTTTAGAAAATAAGACGGCCAAGAGTGAATCGAACTCGCATACAGAGGGTTTGGTACCTTAATGATCTTCGAAGGAGAGAATAAAAGAGTGTGTCTTCTGCTGGAATTATAAATTTTATTTATTTATAACGATCGACGAACGACGAATAAATAAAATTTATAATTCCAGCAGAAGACACACTTTTATTCTCTCCTTCAATATATAAAAATTCTGCAACTCTCGGCAAAAACTTTCAATTTAATGATCTTCTAAAATATTAGGGATAGCAAATTAATTTTTATTTGATGTTAATAAGATAATGAGTGAATTTTCATAATTTTAAGTTAAGCCACTTTTGAATACCGACAGATACAAAATTCAGCTACAAATGTCCATTTTAGAGGCACTGTCAACGTCATTTTAAAGGAAATAATATTAAAAAAAATAGCCTCATTTTACCTAAAGTTTGTGTAGGAAACTCTAAAAATCGAATCGTTAAATGGGGAGCATTTATTAAAATACCCCTTCCCGGTTTATAGCGTATACCCTCTGATTTGTATGGTCCATATAGTGTATAACTTCTACGACTACAGCACTGTGTATAACTATTAAAACTCACCTAAGTTTAAATCCAAAGCGTTTTTTACGTTTTCTAGTTGACATATTTCTTAATATTTCGTTAATTCTTAATAAAAATGTTATAATATTTAACATATTTTATTCTAAGCATTAAGGGCTGAACTGATCACACACTGAAGGCACAAAATAACGAAGGTCCGGTCACTGCGTATTCATAACAAGCACTGAACGTGGACGAAACACGAAAGGTCTCCAAGGGACAGAAAGAGATAAAGGATCACTTGATTTTCAAAAAAAAAAACTTACTACCTGTTTCAAAAGGGTACACCCCCACCATAGGCCACCGTGCTCTGTTTTGTTGTTGCGACACAATGAAAACAACCTTTGTGGGACATACCTTCGACTTTCCCATCTTTTTTTTTAATAACTAACTCGAACATTAGAATTTTTATAAAGACTTTGGATATATTGTCTTCAGAATAAAAGTTAAAGAGTATCAGAAAAATGCATTGTTTTATTTTAAAACAAATAGAAATAATAAATTGGAAGAAAAAATAAAATGAAAATTAAGACTCAGTACGCTTTACTTAACAAACTATTCAAAATTTATTTTTTTAATTTAAATAATTATCTAATTAATTAAATGGGAAATTGATAGAAAGATCGGCCAACGTTAATGAAAACCACAAATTCGGAATAAAATAATTTATTAGCACGTCACTTTTGGTTTAAAAACCCGAATTTTTGACATTCTCTTTATATGCCTGTAGTCAGCGGGGGGTGGGGGTTAGGATGTTAAAACATTCTCCGAAATGTTGGGGTAATCATCGATATTTTCCAGGATATAAATAAACGTTTAATAAAAATTTAATAAAAACATAGTCTGGTTAAAAAAGCAATCTGGGCATCATGTCTCCTTCTCCTAGGAGTATGTCCATACTCCCCAACCCATCGGTGGCTAACTAAATCCCCCCCCCGCCCCCAGGAAAAAAAAATTCTGGCTACGGCCTTGTCTCTAAAACTAGTTGTTCTCCAATTTTTTGAAGTCGTGGCACAGTTGAAGTTCTGCAAAAAATGGATGCACTTTACGCAAAATGGTAATAAATATATAAGTAAAAAATCATTTTAATAATAATCCCACAATATGGCGCACCTAGGGCCCACATAGTAATATCACGGGGCACACTGTTGTGCCTGAGCAGACGATTTGAGAACCACTGATTTAAATAGACAATATTTTAAAAAAACTAACAAACACGCTTCTAAAAAGTACAAAATAATGTAATACTTAAACAAAAAGTGTGGGGGGCAGAAACTTTTAATTCATTTCGACAAAGTGTCCCAAGCTTTTTGATTAAGTATTACATTATTTTATACTTTTTAGAAGCATGTTTGTTAGTTTTTCTAAAATATAATTTATTTTTTTACTTTTTAGTCTTAATTATTTTTGTAGAGAAAAGTTTGCGGTATTTAACAGAATGACATGTATTTATTTTTATTATTTTTAAATAATTTCATTTAAATTGGGTAGGTAAACAAATATTTTTATAGAGAAATGTTTGCGGAATTTAACAGAACAAAAGTCACATTGATACATACATATATACAGGTGAAGCTAATATAAAGCGTGTAAAATGGAGGTTCCTTTGTTGACACTTTTAAAAACCTGAAGAATGATGGAAGATTCTCCGAAACATCGGTTTTTTTAAGAGGATTAATATGACGTTCAAATAAATTATTTTATTCAAAATTTGTGCTTTTCATTATCCTTGGGCTGCCTTTTCAACATTTCCCCATTGAATATAGTACAAGAACAAGCAAAAAAATACTTGTCCAGTAGAGATTACTTTTATTAATTAAATGTCCTCATTTTAATATATAGAAATATTTATTTGTAGGGGAAGGCACTGGGAAACCACCCCTGTGAAAAAAATTTCTCCAGGAAAACTACAATGGAGAGGATACTCTCCATAGTAATCGCCAACGCTCGGGATCGAGTATGGCAATTAAAGAAGAAGAAATATTTGTAATGAACTATTAGTGGGTTTTTTTTGGCTTCTCGGTCTTTCTAGCCATAAGCCAATTTACGATATTTAATATTATTTTTTAAAAATTTGTCTACCCAGGGATCAGATTTTAGCTGGATGCCTCGAATCAGATTCGAACCCGGGTCCACTTGGTTAGCAGGCTGGTACGCTAATCCCTAGCCTAACCCGACCCCCATTAGTGGTTTTTTTTTTTTTGTTTTTTTTTGGCTTTTCGGCCTTTCTAGCCATAAGCCATTTACGATACTAATTATTTTATTTAAATTTGTCTCTACCTCGGGGGTCAGATTTTAGCCGGATGCCTCGAGTCGGATTCGAACTCGGGTCCTCTTGGTTAGCTGGCTGACATGCTACCGCCTAGCCTACCCGACCCCCATTAGTGGGTTTTGAAATAAAAAATAAATGACAACAATTGATAATAAAAGGAAATAGAAAAAATGTTTATTCTTTTAGCATAAACAAAACATTAAAATATCAATAAAATATTGGTAAAAAAACTCAATTTTTTTACATTTTTGAACCCAAAGTTCTGAAGCTAGAAAGCTTAAAATCTAATCAGTTCTCTGCATTGGAAATATCATATACACAATTCGGCAACAGAACGAACTTTCTACAGCTCTTCTTTCTTGACTTATTGTGGGTATCGGGGTTCAGACACACAGTCAGGGAAAAAATAACTTTTCTCCGCGTTTCAGACATTTTTATACATTTTATACAAAATCACCTAAAATCAGACAATTTGGAATTCTCTCAGATGGTTATTTTAAATCAAAATAAATTAAAAAAAAAATCAAACCTAATTCTACTTAATGAGATCTTTACAGGGATACAGGGACGGCAGAACCGTGGGGTCAGCTGACCCCCCCCCTGGGAATTTGTCTACGGGGTCAAGGGGGTTAGCTGACCTCCTAAAGAAAGAAATTTTACCCTTAGTTTAGCCAAAAACAACTTTATTTTATTACCTTGTGAACTAAACTCAAGCATTATAATTTCAAACAAAAATTTGAACTATTTTTTTCTTTCAGTTTTCAATAAAACCACAGCTACAAATTGATTAAAAATGGGTTAAATTGTACCAATATGTTTCAAAATGTTCTGGGGGGGGGGGACCAGACCCCCGTTTTCTGGGGGTATTCCATACCCCACCCCCACCCCCGGTAAACCTAATTCACTTTCCAAGTTTTGACCCCCTGGCCTAAGATCGTTCCGCTGTGCTTGCAGGGATACCTCTCATATTCTATGATAATTTTTTTTTTTTTATTTTTGACCCCACCAAAAAATTCGACCCTCCCCAAAATAATAATATTTTAATAAAAATTTTAATTTGCTGGAAAATAAATACATATAATATCTAAATAACAAGTTTGTATCTGACAGCCAGCCATTGTAGCGGCACTAATAGGGTTCCGTTTTACTTTTAAACGGAACCCTAAAAGAATATAATGTTAGTGACCTAATAATATTCATTGATCAATGTACCTTTGTAGATTATTTAAAAAATCGACAAACAAAATGGCTTCATACAAACTATATTCTTTGGATTGTAAAACTGAATCTTTTTTACTTATTTTACATAAGCTTGAGAAATGTAGGATATTTTGTTGATTAATAGAGCGTCGAAATAATAAACAAATGATTAATAAACTAATTATGTTATTTCTGTTGATATTGTTGCACTGGGTGCTCGTTTGTTTACTAATCAACTAAGCCGTGAATTTTCAGGCGCCTAGTACAAAACAAGACTCCGGGATTCAAACCAAGCTCTATTTAGTAATTTCCAATATTCCAGGGGTCTAATATAACTACAGAAAATATTAAGTAAATTTCTAATCAATTCGTTGGCGCTAAATTTAGTGAGTTTGTCAATATTATTTCATATCGATGAATGACTATATTTAGCTTATTGTTTAATACAATTCTTAAATAATTGATTATTTTTAATTGAAGGGTGGTTAAGTAAAAGTCGTGTGATGTACATAGACCCTGGTTTATTTATATTTTTCTTTCATCCCCGTAATAATCGAATGACAATGGAAATGATAATAGGAAGGAATTCAAATAATAGGGTTATGTTTTGTTCACCGATTAATGAATAAATTGTATAGTAATTGAGGAAAGAAGATAAAAAGATAATGAAACTCACCATTTTTATACTCTAACAATTGAAATGGATGTATCTGTGATGATGCATGACAGTCTCATGGCACGAGAAATAACCTGACATTAGACTCAACAAAAATGGACAGTGACAAAAGGGAGAACGGAGAGCAGCAGCACGCGCTTTGCTTCTTCAGGCAAGAGAAGCGGCAAAATTCAACCCCACTAAGCCTAAGACAAAAATTCAATTCATTTCTTCGGTAGGCTTTGTGTTTCAGGCGAGAAACACGCTTGTAGTCAGGGCCGTCCCGTGCCGGGGGTGCAAGGGGTGCATGGCACCCGGGCGGCAAAAAATAAAAAAGTTTTTTTTTTTGCTTTTTGGCCTTTCAAGCCATAAGCCAATTTACGATACCAGTTATTTTTTTATTAAAACTTGTCTCTAAGGCAGGGGATCAGCCATCAGTTGAACGCCTCGACCCGGACTCGAACCCGGGACCACTTGGTTAGCAGGTGGAGACCCCAAAAAAAAAGTTATTTATAAAAACATCCACAAAGATGCCCATTAAATAGTGCTAATAAAGAATAATAGATTAATATTATATAAAATCATGTATAGGTATAGGTAAGGTACTTCTTTTTTGTTTTAACTAAGGATTCTATGAAAGTATTATCTTTTTCATGTTTGTTTCAAATATATTCTTTTTTAAAATTATACAAAGTAAAAAAGTTTATAAAAAGTTACCTTTATCATTTTTATTTTAATGTTTTATTTCTTAAACAGATTAACAGTTATCAAATAATTAAAATCAGAATTTTAAATCAACGCACTTATTATTATTATTGCCGGAATATAACATTGATGTTCTGATGAGGAGGGGCGGCAAATTATATCTTGCACCCGGGCGGCACATACCCTTGGGATGGCCCTGCTTGTAGTTAAGGGGGGGGGGGGCAAGGGAGGCATAATTATTATTATTGTACCATATCAGATCAATAATGTTGAAAGCGATTTACCTTTTTTTAATTTTATCAACTTGGTTTTCTAATATTTTTGCTCAATTAATTTAACAGGTTGGGTGGATGGTTGGGCGAGAGCAATTTGGGTTGGGCGGTCGCCACACCTCGCTCAATCCTGGCGTCGCCACTGCGGCTGTCCCCCCTAGGAAAATTCCTTAACTACGCCAATGGCGAGAAACCCTTAATTACCTGGCGGATCGAACTAGTGACTACACTCACTTACTATGTATAGAATTGTCTGAAAGGTGGAGAAAATTTATTTTCAAACAGTAGTCAGAGCAGTGAGCTGCAGTTACAGAACAAATATATTATTTACATTAGGTTAAAAATAATTTTATTTAAAAAACAGAAGACTCTCTCATTTTATTTTTAACTTAAAATAAAAACAATTCTGTTACCATCGACAGTGAAATCTTTTATTCAACTAATATTATTTACAGTACTTTTTTGCTTGATAAGTACAATAGTACATTAACATTAAAATAATTTAGTTTCTAGTACATTCCATATAATATCTCAAAGGTAGTTACATTTTTGATACATTATAGCAGTGTTTTTCAACCTTTATCATGACGCGACCCCCTTAGTATGAAAAAAAAAATCGCGACCACCTATCTCCCTCTGTTTGAGAGGCCCGGCTCGTGACTTTATGCACAATTTTTCATTTTTTTTTTTATAGTAAAATACAGTAAAAAAATATTGATTCATTATTTAATTAATAAAAAAATATAATTATTGAAAAATGTATTATAAACCAATGAACCTACACAAAGTCACGAGCCGGGCCTGTCAGCCCTGGCTCGTGACTTTGTGTACAATTTTTCATTTTTTTTTTTTACCATATAGTAAAAAACAGAAAAACAGTAAAAATGTATTGATTTATTACTTATTATTTGCGACCCCCCAGGGGATAGTTGACGCTACACAAAATTCATGCTGGTCTCTATGTAAAAAAATTTAAAGCTGACGATATTAATACTTCAAAGCACTCTACTATAGTGGAATGTCTTCCAATGTAAATTTTACTTAAAATTAGAAGGAACTGTCCTCTTCTAGTAAACAACAGAGTGTAAGCACATCACTTAAGAGAAAGAAATACACCTATCAACAGCAGTATACTCATCGTAAATGGGAAGCCGAATTTAAATCAAAATGTAATAAACCCTTTTCTTACTGTAAGGTATATAAACAAAGAAACATTTAAATAAGCAAGAAGAAAACAATAAAATAAAAAATTAATTTATCCCAAAAACAGAATGTGGTTCCTATTGATAAAGTTATTAAGAAAATTCATTTAAAAATCAATTTGCAAGCATTGGCGTAGTTAGGAAAAGTTTTCCTAGGGGGGCAGCCACTCAGCTGATAGGTTTCAATTTCGGAAATCCGATTAGACATCAACTAACTTTTTAAGATAATAACTTGTTTCTTATTTTTTAATATATAATGTAGTATAGACTGTAGGACTCTAGAAAACCTTTAATTCAAAAATCAACCACCCGTAATAGAAGATGAGCATCAGCCCCGGTCTTAGGACCTCTAGAGCCCTTGGGCGAATTTTGCATGGCGCCTCTTGTAAGGATTGATTATTCGATAAATTGAATTTTGGTTCATTAATCTAATGGAAAAAAAATTGGCTTCGGCGTCCAATTACCCCCCCCCCCCCAAAGATCTGCAGAGCGAAGTTGGCGGCGGGGAAGTCATTGTCTACATCTCCCCTCTCATTTCCAAGAAGTCTTGGAGGGGAAGCATCTCCACCGCTCGTTGGTTGTATTCGCTAGAGAGGAGAAATGACAATTCTTGGAAAAAGCGAAAGAGAGAGGGAAGACGACGACAATGACTTCCCTCCAGGCTCTATTATTAGATCGAATATTTTCTACATTTGATTCAATCGCGAATCAAATGTAGGTGATTTTTGTCAAATATTGAGTGAAAATAGTATCTGAACTTATATGTTTCTAACTTGAAATAATGATGTTAAATAAATTTATAATTTTTCTCATTAATATATCAAAGAATAATTGATATATTAACGAGAATTGTTTTGACCGCGCTTTTTTGAAAAAAATAAATCTCGCGAGACTACTGAGGATGGTGCTATTGGAGTCTGCGGAGTCTTAAGTCTGGACCAAGAGAGAAAAAGATGTGATCCATTTAGCTACAATCCAACGTCATTTTGTGTATAGCCCTCATGACATTCGGATGGATCACCAAATGAATTTGATTAATAATTCTATTAATAGACATATTTTGAGAGAGAGGGAGAATAAAACATAGAATTAAAGTAATAAGTTGCCGTCAGTATTAGAGCAAGTAGAGCGAAATCTCCAAGAATAATAAATGAAAAAATAGGACTATATGTTAATATCAAAAATTGTATCTCTTGTCAACACAACATTTTTCTCAATAATCATAGACGAAACAACGGACGTGTCTACTAAATAATGTTTAGCTATATTGTTAAGATATTATTCAACCGAAACCAAAAAAGTATGTGATTCGTTTTTAGAGGATTAGTAGAATTAGATAATAGTAGTTATTTATGAAGTTTTAAGAGGTTATTTAGTTTCTGTGGGAGTTAATTTAGAGAATCAAGCTGGATTCGATATTTTAACCCCCATTACAGTACATTTATATTGAGAGATTGAGACCTAACATTTTTATTGACACTTCTGTGAATAATGATTTTAATTAAAAAAAACTATCAATTTAAAGTTACATGAACATGAGAATCTGACAGATCGATTTCTCGACCCAAAAACGCCCTAATCCGTGATTTTCATCAGTCTTACATGCTCATTTCAAGAAACCGGTTCTATAAAATAATTAAATTTTGGTAATATACATGCTACAGAAGAATGATGAACATCAAATGGATGGATAAAATTACAATTGAAGAAGTTCTTGGAAGAATCGGAGAAAGAAGTCCTTGTGGAAGAGTCTGAAGAAAAGAAGAGGTCAGATGATGGGGCACACATTGAGACATGGGGGACTGCTTAGGGATATCTTGGAGGGGGAGCTGTGAAAGAAAAGGGAAGGGGAAGACCCAGATTAGAATATTTCAACCAAATAATTGGGGATGTGGGATGTGAAACATTTAGAGAGGTCAAACAGCTGGCGGGGGACAGAGCGAGTGGAGACGGATTGTTGCATCAAACCAGTCTTAGGACTGTATATTCAATGATGATGGAAGTTATATATTTAAAACAAAATTCAAATTAAATAGTAAATATAAGTACAAAAGATATATTTTTAAATGTTCTATGTTATTTTTCACTTATAATTACACGAGAGCTTTTTTGCCGAAGTAAACTTGACATTTTAATGAGAATTTTGTTGCCTGGCAATTAAACGAAAAAAACTACCTGTGAAAAATTACGAGTCCGTAGGACGAGTAATTTTTTCTGGTAGTTTTTTGAGTTAAAGTCCCCAAAGGCAACAAAACTCGAATTATAAAATATCAAGTTTACTTCGATCCCAAAAAAAGCTTGAGTGTAATTCGGTAAGACAATTTAATGAATCAATACGTAAATCACAAAATTAACAAAATTAAGACATAAATTAGTTTATTTAATTTAGAGGAAAAGTACAATTGTTAAAAATACAATTCTTATAAAATTGTTTACAATGTTGGTTGTCATGTCAGTGTTGCTAGACACCGATGATGCAGGCCTACTAGGTTCAGTTTTGTCGCTGGAAAAGTTAGGGTAAACTTTTTTCGCTGTCATAGTGACAAAAACACCGTTGCTTATGGGACTTTTAGTGTATGAATTAAATTGTCATATTTAATCGTCATCAAGACATCGTTCACATTCGTTTTGCCTTTTTTTGGATCTCTTGTTAGAAATACCACACACCCAATTCTTACAACTTATCCACTATTAATGTAGTACTGAAAGTCGCACTTGCGCTCTTACCCAAGGGCGGATCCAGGGGGGGGCGGAGGGGGCGAACGCCCCCCATAGAGGCCAAAAAACGGCGGCCAAATCGACAGGGAATTTATAACAATTTTTATTTTTTTTATTTTAATGAACCTAAAATATGAGATATGAAACTTGTAAAAAAATAAAAAAAAATTTTTATTTAATTTTAAATAAAGTTCTATGTGTGTGTTTGAGGGGGGGCGTCTCTGCCCCCCCCCCCCCCGCTTGGACAATTCGATCGCGACACACTTTCGAGATAAAAAGTAGATCTTATATACATCGGGCACCTTATATACATTCTCCCCCCCCCCATAAAAAATTCCCTGGATCCGCCCTTGCTCTTACCCCAGTGGATAGTCTGCATTTGCCCCAGGCACACACATTTACGGGGCTAGAGCAGAGTAGCGTTTTTCTCAATACATTTTAAAGAAACAATAACATTTATTTATTTAACATGATTGTTATGTATGTTTTTCACACTTAACAAATATAATCGCAAAGAAGAGTAAATATCAATAAAATCTATGACACTTTGATGGTGATACTGAACTTGGAAAATGCTTTCACACGAGGTGCATATTTTCTGATTGAAATAAATAGGGAAGTCCATCCAAAATGGTGCGAAATCTATGACTATCATTCAATATCACAAAAAAATAGATTACTAGCAATTGGCTATTATATTTTGGTTTATATTAGAATAAAGAACGGCTGTAAACGCTCTTACCCCACTTCACCTTATGTATATAATGCGTTTTTTGAAAGAACTTAATTTTATTAATATAGGATTCAGCGAGGAGTGAACCGCGACCTAAAATCGTGTACACCTACTTCCACTTCCACTTTCATTTCCAAATAGAAGACAATAGATGACAATATACTCCCAGTCAACTTCTTATACTGTATAAGGCTCAAATTCGTCCCTGTCTCGAATATAGCTCTCATCTGTGGAGGGGTGCCTCTAAGCATTCTCTTGCTACACTGGATGCAATTCAGAAGCGAGCAATTAAACTAATAGGAGACCCGGCTCTAACCAACTCACTCGACTCCCTAGCTCACCGAAGAACCGTTTTTGCCCTTTCCTATACTACAGATACTATCACGGTGTCTGTTCAGTCGAGCTGAAATTAATTATCCCCCCTAATGCCCTCTTTATGAGAAACACGCGGTTTTCTAACGCTCAGCACCCCTTCGCTGTCAAATTGGATAAAAGTCGAACAAGCGCTTTCGCCAACTCTTTTATCCCTATGACCTCCAGAGACTGGAACTCGCTCCCTGCCACCATCTTTCCGGCGACTTATAACCTTCAGCTATTTAAGACCCGTATCCACAAATACCTTCGACCCCCGCCCAACCCATAAAATTCTTTCTTCTTCTTTTCACGATGGAGGGGCCAACCCAGGCCTTTAGGGGTTGCACCTTTTTGGTGTAACTCCTCTCATCATTATCATTAAAAAAAAAAAAATAGATTATCTAATGAATTCCAAAGTAATTCCAAATAATTCCAAAGACGGTGTACACCTAAGAATCTTCCGAAACGTTGCGTTGGTTTGAAGGGAAAGTAGGAGGGAATCCAATAAATTACACCTTATTTATATATGTGTTAATTTTTTCTTTCCTCACTACCCCTGAGGTGCCTTCCATTACTTTCAATTATATTTTATCTATATATTTAATATAAAATATTCCTGATTGTATTATTATAAGAAATAAATACAATAATTTTTGGAGACGAGGACTGATAAGTGAAATTGAGTGGATATCGATGAGGCAGTCCAAAAAAAGAAGATAATTTACACTATCTTTTTATTAATAAAACCGGCATTTCGGAGTCTATTCCTCATTCTTCAGGGTTTTGAAAAGTCAGTGAAGGTATAATCCAATGGGACTTTCCCCTCTGTCTCCTCTAATAATATATATTGTATTTCATTCTCAGCAGAATTATAATGTAGTAATGGATTTCCTTCACTGACTTTTCAAAACCCTGAAGAAGGAGGGAATAGCCTCCGAAACGTCGGTTTTATGAATAAAAAGATAGTGTAAATTATCTTCTTCTTTTTTGAACTGCCCCATCGATATCCACTCAAATACAATTCTTTATAAAATAATCATTAAATGTGATTTATTAAAAAAATATGTAAGTATAACGTATAGGGAAAATTTAAATAAAGGTTATTGATTGTTTGTTTTTTTTTTTAATTGTTTTGATTTAAAAAACAAACAAATGAAAAAATATATTAAAAGATAAATAACTGGATATGATTTAATTTTAATTTTCTAATTGCATTTGAATTTGTTCCCTCGATAGAAATTCCTGGTTCCTTTTCCGGCCACGTTAGGTTAGGTGTGTGAACGAATCGAAAAGAATTCCCATATGAATTAGCCGCATATCTAGTTTTTAGATTATTATTATTTCGAATCTCCACTCAAATATTCTATTTTTCGTTTCGCCATTGTGCTGTGTTCAATGCTAATTTACTATTTTAAATAAGAATATACTAAAGATTAAAAATGGAATATTTCTATTCTTGGACTTTACTTTTGACACTTTTGTCAACCGTCTATTTTTCATTGCAAGTGGAACTCACCTTTGAATTGCCTGACAATGCTAAAGAGTGCTTTTATCAATATATTGATAAAAATATATCTTCCTCGCTTGAATTTCAGGTATGCATATTTATATATAAATATCTACATTTTTTTTATTCCTAAAAATTCAAGTTTTTAATTTGTTTTGTGAAAATATCTAGTTTAGGCACGTATATTAATCATCTTCAAAATTCCAGTCGACTTATTCCAACCTACAGTGAATTATTATTTAATCAATTTGATGGAAAAATATGATAACGATTTCAAGACTTAAGACGCTGTTTGGAAATTTTGATGATTTGGCATTATTTTTTGACAATAAATTGTTGATGCTAGAAAGCTGAAACTTGGCACAAAGATGCAGCTTACTGATACAAACATCCAAACACGTGTACCAGATTTCAGCCCCTTCAACTTCTTGCACGAGCTTTCAATATAACACTACATTTTTTTCTGAAATTTTATAATCCTGAAAGCCTTAATTATTTCTTCGTATTTGAAATACAAAAATTTTTAATACCAGAAAGAACTTTTTACGTCTTCCCGTTCTTGAATAATCCTGGTTATAGCAGTCTTAACAGAAATTTTTATTTTCCTGAATGCTGGCAACAAATTAAGTGAAATCTTGTCAAAATGTTTGTGTTAATTAAGTTCACTCTTATGCCAAGTTCAAGCTTTCTAGCTCAAACCGTTCGGTAACTAAAAAAATTACCGAATCATCAAAAGTTACATAGTCTTAAAAAGATTTTTTCACTTTTTCTTCTAATTTATTGTTATTAATGAATTAAAAAATTTTAATGCAATTTTAACATTTCTAATTTCTTTGCCACACCCTGTAGAATATTTTTAAAAATAATTTATTAAAGTTCAATTTGCTTAAAAAATTAGAGATTATTTTCATTTACAACCAAACTATCATGGATAGTTTCTATTAAATGTCATACAACTCTTCTGTCATCCATGACAGATCGGATATAGTAGAAGACAATTTCCCGTGTTTTGTGAAAATATCTAGATTAAGCAAGTATATTAATCATCTTCAAAATTTCAGTCAACTCATTCTACCCTGCAGTGAATTATTATATTAATCAATTTGATGGAAAAATATGATAACGATTTCAAGACTTAAGATGCTGTTTGGAAATTTTGATGATTTGGCATTATTTTTGGTCAATAAATTGTTGATGCTCGAAAGCTGAAACTTGGCACAAAGATGCAGCTTACTGATACAAACATGTATACCAGATTTCAGCTCCTTCAACTTCCTTCCAAGAGCTTCCAATATAGCACTACATTTTTTCTGAAATTTTATAATCCTGAAAGCCTTAATTATTTCTTTGTATTTGAAATACAAACATTTTTACTACCAGAAATAACTTTTTATGTCTTCCCGTTCTCGACTTATCCTGGGTAAAGCAGTCTTAACAGAAAAACAAGATCATTTTTGTTTTTTTTAAACGCTGGCAACAAATTAAGTGAAATCTTGTCAAAATGTTTGTGTTAATTAAGTACACTTTTATGCCAAGTTTAAGCTTTCTAGCTCAAACCGTTCGGTAACTAAAAAAATTACCGAATCATCAAAAGTTACATAGTTTTAAAAAGGATTTTTCACTTTTTCTTCTAATTTATTTTTATTAATGAATTAAAAAATTTTAATGCAATTTTAACATTTCTAATTTCTTTGCCGCATCTAATAGAATATTTTTAATGATAATTTAAAAAAGTTTAATTTGCTTAAAAAATTTCTTAAAAAATCATAAGAGATTATTTTCTATTGAATCCAAATTATCATGAATAGTTTTTATTAAATGTCATACAACTCATCTGTCATCCATGACAGATCGGATTTAGTAGAAGACAATTTCTCGTGTTTTGTGAAAATATCTAGATTAAGTACGTATATTAATCATCTTCAAAATTCCAGTCTACTAATTCTACCCTGCAGTGAATTATTATATTAATCAATTTGATGGAAAAATATGATAACGATTTCAAGACTTAAGACGCTCTATGAAAATTTTGATGATTTGGCATTATTTTTTGTTAATAAATTGTTGATGCTAGAAAGCTGAAACTTGGCACAAAGATGCAGCTTACTGATACAAACATGTATACCAGATTTCAGATCCTTCAACTTTCTTCCACGAGCTTCCAATATAGCATTACATTTTTTTCTGAAATTTTATAATCCTGAAAGCCTTAATTATTTCTTTGTATTTGAAATACAAACATTTTTACTACCAGAAATAACTTTTTACGTCTTCCCGTTCTCGACTTATCCTGGGTAAAGCAGTCTTAACAGAAAAACAAGATCATTTTTGTTTTTTTTAAACGCTGGCAACAAATTAAGTGAAATCTTGTCAAAATGTTTGTGTTAATTAAAATTTAATTTAATTTAATTTATGCCAAGTTTAAGCTTTCTAGCTCAAACCGTTCGGTAACTAAAAAAATTGACGAATCATCAAAAGTTACATAGATCGTATAGTCTTAAAAAGTTTTTTTCACTTTTTTTCTAATTTATTTTTATTAATGAATTAAAAATTTTTAATCCATTTTTATCATTTCTAATTTCTTTGCCACACCCTGTAGAATATTTTTAAAAATAATTTATTAAAGTTCAATTTGCTAAAAAATTAAAGATTATTTTCTATTACAACCAAACTATCATGGATAGTTTTTGTTAAATGTCATATAACTCTTCTGTCATCCATGACAGATCAGATGATTTAGTAGAAGACAATTTCTTGTGATTTTTTAAGCTATTTATTTAATTCATTATATTAAATTACACTCATTGACTAAAAAAACGACCCCTAGCTACAAAGCCTCGCACCGTGGACTGGGGTTAGTAGAATAGGTCCACAGAATCCCCTGCTTGTCGTAAAAGGCGACTAAAAGGGGTTGGACGTGGGTCTAACAACCCCACTCTGTAAAAATGTTAGGGAAGCAAACCATCGCCTCGGAACGGATGCAATTGGTCAAGCTAGTTGATGCTTAACCAGGTTAAGGAATAGTGGAATCTTTAGAGCCAAGTAAGGAAGAAGAAACTCTTAGCTCTCGTTTTTCCTGTCCTCTGGAATCTGAATACTTAAACAGCTTATCTATTTGGTTGATCTTCGAAAATTTTTTTTGTATTTCTGCAGAGTGGGGCAACGTCTGCATACTAAATTAAAAAAAAAAAATTGTTTATAATGAGGTTAATTTCGAATAAAAATCTTTATTTTGATAATATTAATAAAAAGAATATTGAGATAAATTTTTTATCATTATAAAATCATTTATTTAACACAAAAACCCTTTCAAGAAATAGAGTTGAAATTCTACACTAGTGCTTTTGTTATATTCTGTTGACTGCAAATAACTTTTTATTTTTTACATTTATGAATAACTAATTAACTAGAATGTCAAATCTATTGAAAAATATATCATTCGATTCATAAAAGTTGAATTATTGATTTCTATAAATTTGTTGAAAATGGTATAATTTGTATAGAAGTTATAGCCTTTTTAAAAGCTCGGTCCATTTACTTCCATGTTAAAAGGACAATTTTCAATATAATAATAATTTCTCGGTAATGGGATAGACGATCAACTTCAAATTTCGGGTATAAATATTTAATACATCAATGATTCGATGGTAAAAATTTGAGAATTTTCTTATAAAAATGATAAACAGTCACGAACCCCCTTAATCTAGACCCATTGCATTACATTTCTCCATTGATCCAGCGGCCAGTTTTCATGGAGCCTGGCAACATTTCATACCGCTCTCTCGTGCTTTGGGCCTGAAGCTGCTTGATCTTTCTTCTTCAAATTTTCGGGAACACCCTTTTACTGGTTTTTATCTCTTCAAGAGAAGTATATACACCTCAACACAGCAATTAAATGACGATTCCTTAGTGTCTCATCAAATTTAAGCAAAATTATATTTCAATAGAATATATGTTTGGCACTCGGGTTCGACACCTGACACTTCTGACATATTATTAAAAATCTTGGCCTTCCAGATACTAAATAGTTAAAATTAAATTTGATTGTTATTAATTTGCTTTGATATGATTTCAGGTGGTTACTGGTGGTCAATACGACGTGGACGTGACACTTGAAGACCCTCATCGCGAGATTATTTACAGACAAGTGAAAACCCAATTCGATAGCCATTCATTCACACCACAAGTGGCTGGCGTCTACACTGCATGTTTTAGCAATGAATTTTCTACTTTCTCTCATAAACTTGTATATATGGATTTCCAAGTTGGTGACGAGCAACCGCTTCCAGGCATCGGAGAACATGTCACAGTGATGACCCAGGTGAATTGAAGAAATGAAAAAATTAACTGAAAATATTTGGCTTTGCCGAAAGTAGCAGAGTTGTTGATTCATAAAGAAAAATCAATGAGGGTGTCCTCTGCTTGATACAAATAAACATATACATTCGGTTGGCCGCCTGTGTGAAAACTATAATTTTACGCCCCCTTCTAAAATTGTAACTAAAATTTAACAGATCAAAAAATTATCATCCCTCACCCCTTCTAACTAAAAATTAATACATAAGTAGGTATATATCTATCTATATATATAAAATTAAGGTTTTGTCTGTACATTGGTCCAAATCGCGCCAAATTTTGGTTGCACACGTTTCAAGCAAAGTTATGAACGAAAACACCCTCAACAAAATGCCTGTCTGTCTGCCTGTGTGTTTCTGTGAGTTCCGCGAAAAGTTGCTCACGATTCACGTCAAAACAGCTGAAGGAATTATTATGAAATTTCATATTTGCATCAGATGTCATCTAACTTACGTTTTTAGCTATATAACGTTTTGATATTTTGACACCAAAAGAGGGTTTGGGGGGGGGGGGGGCGCACGAATGAAAATTATCAAATAACTCCTAAACTATTAACTCTACGGCAAATTTTATTATGAGCAAAGTTGTAGGGGATGTGATTTCTGAAAACTTTTGTTTAAAAAAATTCCCCCCAAAAAGGGGGAGCGTCAAAATATGAAAAATTCTTGCTCTTGGACCAAACTCAACCAAATTTTGTATACATAATCTGTGGGTCACTAGAAGGCTAGAAATGCAACAACTAACGATCCAAAATGGGGGGGGGGGGTCAAAGAAAGATAATTCATACCCTTAGAGCCAAATTAACCAAATTTTTTATATAAATAATCTGTGGGTCACTAGAAGACTAGGAATGCAAAAACTGGGTGCGGGGGTCGGTTAGGGTATATGGTCCGGGGGGTGGAATGTGGGTGAGGAAGTAAGACGGAGTAGAGTGAAGGGGGTCGAGTCCGGGTGGCGTAGTGGGTTTAGGGGTCCAGGGGGCTAGGCGGGGGTGTGGTGCGTGGAGGTCGAGGGAATGGGGGTGCGGGGGGGTGAGCAGGGTGGAGAAGGGGTTGAGGTGAAGGCCCAAAGACGGTCGGGTGGGGTGGTGAGGAGGGATGGGGGGTACTGGGGGATTTCGGGGTGTGTGGTGGTGGTGGTGGGGGGGGGGGGGGGGGGGGCGTGTCTCCTGGCTAGCAAGAAGGCCGCCGAAGGCGGGCCTTGCAGCTAGTAATAAATAAAATTAATGAGCTTTGTGCATGTGATCTTGCGGAGAAGGGATGGAGGGAGTGTCGCGGTAACCCACCCTTCCCCATACTTACCCTAAATTACAGGATTTTCACAAAGGGTCCGCTGAAAATGTTTCCGCTTCTAAGGGGTCCGGTAGCTTTAAAAAGGTTAAGAATCACTCGGTTAGACTCTAGAGCAGTGTTTCTCAACCTGTGTGCCGCGCCACACTAGTGTGTCCCGAGAGATTGTCAAATGTGCCACAAGGGTTTTTGACAAATAATTAAAATTGCATGGGTTTTGTAACTTTGAAATAGTATTTGTAATTACCTCAACAGTTGCTAAAAAAATATTTTCAAATTAATTTCTAACATCTTAGGAAATTGGATAAATAAATTGAATTCAGAGTTTTATATTGAAAAAGACGGACGTTTCGTTACTATTGTATGTATATCTTGCGATATTCTTCAACTCAATTGTCTGATATTATTATACAAAACATTCTATCTTTTTTAATTTAACTTATTCTTAAACACATTAATTTTTCATCACAGTTAAAACAAAGAACCACAGAAAGCACAATTGTGTTGAAGAATAAGTCGCTGAAGAAGTCGCAAATATAGTAACGAAACGCCCGTCTTTTTCAATATAAAACTCTGAATTCAATTTATCCAATTTCTTAAGATCTTATAAATTAATTAAATTATGGATACGATTCATCAAACAATATTTTTAAATTTTGTTTGTGTGCCGCAAATAATTCCAGATATTTTTAATGTCCCGTCAACCAAAAAAGGTTGAGAAACACTGCTCTAGAGAGACGGTTAGTCAAGTGTCAGTCTAGTTTGCCACCCTTTGACTTAGCCGCCCGTATGTTTTACCTACATACGCCATATAATCGGCTCGACCCTGAACATATTATACATATAGAAAAGAAAATAACTTTTATTGATTGTTTTTAAATATTGAAAAAATACAAATCTTTTATAAAATAATCTTGAACACGTTTATTTTCAAACCAAACGTTTCGGAAGAATTTCTCCCTTTCTCATTGGTAAAAATTTTCAGAAAAGAAAGTTGCTTCCACTAAGATTCAGAAAGCAACACTCATTTTTGAACATTTCTGAATCTTAATGGAAGCAACTTTATTTCTTTTTTGAACAATGAAAAAGGGAGAAATTTGCCGAAACGTTTGTTTGAAAATAAACATGTTCAAGATTGTTTTATAAAAGATTTGTATTTTTTGAACATATACATAAATATATATATCCTTACAAAACAATCGCGCAAACATAGATTGCTTGATAAATATAGATTTAAAAATTGGGATCCCACAATTTGGGTAAACTTTAATGCTGGTAAAACGCAATGCTGCCTAATTTCTAGGCCCGAAGATAGGAGCCTTCCTGACATTTCCTTTGATTCGAACTCATTGGAATTTCGTAATAAAATATCAATGTTTGGTGTTACCTTATGTTCTAACCTTTCTTGGAATGACCATATTATCTCAGTGGCAAAAGCTGCAGCATGTAAGCTTGGCTTTCTTTTCCGAACCAAACGATTTTTCACCCCCACTCAACTCCTTATATAGGGTGTTTTTTTTAGAGGTATAGAACTTCGAATTGAAATAAAACACAAGAAAATCGTTTTAATGTCCATCAATTTGGCTTTATTGGAAGGATAATTTTATGCCATTAATGTTTAAATATGATTTCGGGCATGTGGCCGCCGCGGCTGGCTCGAATAAATCCAATTCTACAGGTCCAATTTTCAACCACTTTTTCGAGCATATGGGGCCGTATGTTGGCAATAACGCCACGAATGTTGGCTTCCAAGTCCCCTAACGTTTCTGGTTTGTTGGCGTAGACGAGCGACTTCACATATCCCCAAAGAAAATAATCCAATGGTGTCAAATCACACGATCTTGGTGGCCAATTGATAGGTCCATTCCGCGAAATTATGCGCTCATCGAATGTTTCCTTCAATAAATCGATTGTGACGTGCGCTGTGTGGCATGTAGCGCCGTCTTGTTGGAACCACAACTCATCCACATTCATGCCATCCAATTCGGGAACAAAATAGTCGGTTATCATGGCTCTATACCGGTCTCCATTAACGGTAACTGACTCTCCAGCATTATTTCGGAAGAAGTATGGCCCAATGACTCCACCAGCCCATAGAGCACACCAAACAGTCAGTTTTTGTGGATGTAATGGCGTCTCAAGGGTCTCATATGGATTCTCTTCACTCCAAATGCGGCAATTTTGCTTGTGCGTTATTGCCAACATACGGCCCCATATGCTCGAAAAAGTGGTTGAAAATTGGACCTGTAGAATTGGATTTATTCGAGCCAGCCGCGGCGGCCACATGCCCGAAATCATATTTAAACATTAATGGCATAAAATTATCCTTCCAATAAAGCCAAATTGATGGACATTAAAACGATTTTCTTGTGTTTTATTTCAATTCGAAGTTCTATACCTCTAAAAAAAACACCCGGTATTATACAAGGCTCAAATTCGCCCCTGTCTTGAATATTGCTCGCATTTGTGGAGAGGGGCCTCCAAGCATTCTCTTAATACCTTAGATGCAATTCAGAGACGAGCTATCAGACTGATAAGCAATCCTGCATTAACTGACACTATTGACTCCCTAGCCCATCGTAGATCTGTCTCCGCCCTTTCCCTTTTTTATAGATATTACCATGGCTTTTGTTCTGAAGAGATAAAATCAATAATCCCTCCAGAGGCTTCATTTGAGCGAAATACACGATTTTCTAGGATTCAACACCCCTATGTGCTTAAATTGGATACTAACCGAACAAACGCATTCGCCAACTCGTTTATCCCTATGATATCTAGAGACTGGAACTCTCTTCCTCCGACCGTCTTCCCAGCAACATATAACCTTCAATCTTTCAAGACACGCATCCACGAACATCTTCAACTCCGACCCAATCCCTAAATCTCTTATTATTTCCAAGATACAAGGGTCCACCGCGGACTACAGAGATTGAAGCTTTTCGGTGAACTTCTTGTATCAGTATCATTATAAAAAAAAATATTTAAGAATTCCTCAATTAAATATAAGATAAATTAGTTATTATTATTTAGGATGAATTGCTAATTTAATTTCTTATGTAATCTTAATGTTGACGTGTATTTGCTTTCAGAAGGAAAAAGATGGAGAAAATTGTTTTTCTTAATTAAATTCATTTCCCATTATAATATTTAAATGTTTCTTGTTACACGTAAAAACGCTCGGTCTGCCAAGTACTTATTTTTAATTAACGTGGTGATAATTTAGAAATTTTTCAACTAGATCCAGCCATTTTTTATTTGATATTCGTATGAATCTTTCTTTTTACATATATATTTTGTACAGTCAAGCCCCAGAAATCACCACAAAATGCACATATGAGTGCTGCATGTAAAAAACTTAAAACTACAAACTAAGAACTTCAGATTAAAACACTAGCAGATAAAAAGCAACATCACGTTTCTCATTAAGGTAGTTCTTTCACAAATGCTAAAATTCAAGAAGTCTTCGAAACTTAGAGTATAAGTCATTAAAAGCATTGAAGGAGATAATAAAAGAGTGTGTCTTCTGCTGGAATTATACATTTTATTTATTTTTAACGAGACTATAGTTTCGAGGGCTTTGCCCTCTTCATCAGTCTATTACAATGGATTCACAGGAATTAATTTATGAAATTTCACAAATTAATTCCTGTGAATCCATTGTAATAGACTGATGAAGAGAGCAAAGCCCTTGAAACTATAGTCTCGTTATAAATAAATAAAATGTATAATTCCAGCAGAAGACACACTCTTTTATTGTCTCCTTCAATATATAAAAATTCTGCTACTCTCGGCACAAAAACTTTCAATTTAACATTAAAAGCATAATAAACACACTGTTAAAATTTGAAGACGATTTTAACACACTAAACATTAAATAATTACAATTAAAAATGGAATTTTGTGCATATGAGAAAGGGTGGGAAAATGATCATTATTTTATTTTTTTTCATTGAAGGACTTTCACCATCTTGATGAAAAACTAATATTTGTTAGAGTAATATATTCAGAGTAACTTAAAAAAAAAAAAAATTGAAATTATTTACCTCGTAGTTTTGATAAAAAAAAAACATATTTGGGCGATTATTTTTAGTGGAGGGGATATAAGATCAATCGCTTGGAAAAGATATAGTAGTGTGAATGGACAGTCACGTTAAAGAAACATAACCTAAAATTTTAGCACCGTTCCTATGTATAGAGTGGTTATGAGGCTAAAACTTATTTGTGTGGATTGTCGCGAAATAACTTTTTTTTTTGTGAAACCTACCTCGCATCTTACTCAACTTTTATTATTATAGAACTACCTTAACATTAATATAGCAGGTAAATTTGTGACTATCTTGAGTTTTTTTTAAATTAGGGTATCAAAAACGACCCGCAGATAATTGAGAAGGTTCGCCATCCCTGTACTAGAGTTTCACTCACCACTAGTTAACCATCTTTAAAATATTTGTATTTTTTGCACGGCCTATATCAAATACACGTATATATAAATTTAAGAGACTAATTTTTTTATATGTTTTTCATTTTTAGATGGAATCTTCTTCACAGGAAATTCACAAGCGTTTAAATAGTATCATTGACTTTCAAACACATCATAGATTGCGCGAGGCGCAAAGTAGAAAACGCGCTGAAGATTTAAATGAACGAGTTATGTGGTGGTCAATTATGGAGACGATGGCTATACTATTCATCACTGTTAGTCAAGTTTATGTGTTGAAAAATTTCTTTGCCGAAAAGAAACCATCTCAATTATTGAACTCAAGATAAATAATATTTAAATCTAGTAAATTATTATTATTATTATTTTATTTTTATTTTTTTTTTGTTTTTGTTTCAAATCTGTGTGAATGGAAAAAACAAACAAACTTTTGCAAACAAATAAATACATTGGTGAGACAAATATTTGTATTGATAATATACATTTATATATATACATACAAACATTGCTTCAAATTTTGAAAAACAAACAAATTATTAACTTAATTATTTTCACTTACGTTTAATAGCGCGTAAAAGGTGCCATTTTATGCATATAAATACAATTCAAAATTATCATTTTTTTTTTATAAAATCGAATTATTCTCGATTCAGCCAAAGAAAAATAAAATACTCTCTCTGTAAGAAAATATGGTATACATTTCAAAATTATTTTTGTCCAAATTTATGGTATGCATTTACAATTGCAATTTCACTTAAGTAAGGATATACATTTACCAAATTTGAAATACAAAGTAATTTTAATTGAAGTGAAACATGGCCTATCTGGCTTTTCTTTAGGCCTTTTTAGAAACCAAGTAAATTCTCTCCAACAAAGTTTCGCCTTATTGATAGGAATTTTCTCCTTCCGCTAGGATAATTGATTCGTGATTGTTACGAAAATGTTATCAAGCGTCTCTCTATCCAATTAATTATACGCGTATTGAACCCATTTAATCAGTTCATCACTTAGATTGGGCGAAGATTTATATTGCAAAGACGTATAGTACTGAAGAATCCTAGATCTATAACGTTTAAATCAGTACAACTCGTTATTATTTAAACTGAAAACTAACCATCTCTAGTACCTTCAGCAACAAGGTCTATGACAGGAATGAACTTGCCAGAGGCACAATCCAGTAGTTCTTTAGTTGACGCCCATTATTATTCCACCCTCTCAATAAAAAATCACTTTATAAAAACGTCTATTAGTACAAATGAAATAAAAAATATATTAATTATAAATTTGTTAAACAAAGAGCAGAAATCAGAAACAAATGTATAAAAAAACAATATAAATACAATAAGGATAAAAATATATAAACTATTTTTACAATTTAAAAGGTGCCTCGACTGCGTGTCATTTGTGCAATATACAAACAAAAACAACAAAAATAATTTGGAAAGAAATAAAGTTATTTGTCAAGAAAATCATTTCTAAATTGTACTTTATTTAGTTGTAAATCTCTGTAAATTAAGAGATAAAATATTAATTATTTTTTGGTTCGATGGAGAATTGATGGAAAGCAGCCCAAAGGATAATGAAAAATAAAATTCCGAATAAAAAAATTTACTGGAACGTCATTTTTATCCTCTTAGAATCTGACATTTTGGAGGATCTTCCATCCTTCTTCATGGTTTGAAAGGTTCAAAGAAGGAAACATACAGGAAACTTAATTGTTTTCTCCTTCAACAGTGCTCGAATATTGGTGTTTTTTGCCAGAATCATCAATAGAATATTTTTTTAATTTATTTCTGGCAAGAAACAGTAAGATTCGATCACTGTTGAAGGGGAGAAAAATGAAGTTTCCTGTATGTTTCCTTCGTTGACTCATTTGAACCCTGAAGAAGGATGGAAGATGGCCTGAAACGTCGGTATTTAGAGGTTGAAAATGACATAACAATAAATTATTTTATTCAGAATTTTTTTTCATTATCCTTTGGCTGCCTTTCCATCAAACTCTCTACTGAAATTCTATCATTCTGTCTCCAAAAGAAAATACTTTTAATATATTTTTTGGTACTTAATTAAACTATTTTAATTGGCAAGAAAAGGAAGCTCTAGGTTTTTACTGATTTTACTCTAAATCTTGTTAGAATTAGGATTAGAATAAAATAAATTTTAAAGAATAATAACAAATAAGGAATTCAATTCAATTCGTTTGAGACAACTATATAAATTTAATTTTATTAATGAATTTTATTAATGCATATTCTCGCTTGAAATCTTGGGCGTCTGTCTGTATGTATTGCATACTGAGCCGGCGCGCCCCTAGATCTTGCATTATCCTGTTAAATATACGATAAATATAGATTTTGTCTTCTATCTAACGAGAAATTTGGACTTAATTGCTGGAATTTACATTTCGAAGAATTATTATTTTTTTTACATTCTGCGTTAACAGACTCGACTCTATAATCCAACCCTACTTTCATCAAAATCATCCATTTCCTAAAAACAACAGATTTTACAAAAAATACCATATTTTCCTTATTTTTTTTTTTTTGTAATTAATAAATTTCTAATTGAAAAAACTTTATAAAAAAAATATATCCTTCTACAATCATTCTCATTATTTTACGATAACTGTAAGTTTCAAATTAAGTTTACTTGTTTACTAAATTGTTTACTTTTCCAAACGTTTATCTTTAATGTTTTTTTTATTTGTATACCATATTTTCCGAGAGAGAGTATAAAATCAAACGGACATTTCAATAAAAATATCATCCAATCTATAATTTTTCTTTTATATAAATAAAAAAAAAATTCCATTAAAATTTATAAACAAAACCCTCCTGAGGATTAATATTGGCTTTTTAGCCTTTTTTATATATCCATTAGATTTTTATATAAAAGAAGATTAAAATACAAAGAATTTTTCAAACAAACATCCTACTTAAATATTTTTATTTACTTTACCATACAGGGTATGGTCAAGTATTGTAATCGTGCATGAAAAAAAGGCGTTTTTTGATTCTTTTTTTTCATTGAAATTTGTTCCGTTAAAAAAAAAAGAAGATTTATTCGAAATAATTTAATATTATTTCTACAACAGAATGTGGTTAGTGATATATTTATTTCAAAGATCATTTAACAGTCTAGAAAACTAAACAGATAATTTAATAATAAATAAATTTTGTGTTATTTATTTAATTAAAAATATATATATATATTAAAATACCTATTTCATAACAATTTTTAAGATTAACTCTTTGTAAAAATATTTAGATGTGAACGATTTAATTAAAAAAAAAGATTCAAATTGTATTCCATTTAGTCTCATTTTAAACTTTTTTTTTTCATTTGTTATTAAATAAACCTGGTTTACATGAGCCAGTAATTTATTACTTGATCAGTCTGAACACATATAATTGGTTGGGGAAAAAGAAATCCATTATTTTTTCGGTAGATGGCTGTAGTGATCGATATCTCGTAAATTATCGATCAAACAATTTCAAATTTATGCTCGTTGTCAAGGTAACAGTTCGCACTAAAAGAATTCGTTTGCAGTTTTTTGTTTTGTCCATTCAGTTCTGAGTTACACGGCGTTAAAGATGGAAGTCAACAAAGAGAAAATTCGGTACATTTTACAGTTTTTCTTTGATAAGGGCGAAAATGCAAGTCAGGCGGCTGAAAATGTGAATAGTGTTTATGGTCCCGATACTGTAACAGCTAATTACGCGCAATTTTGGTTTCGTCGATTCCGTTCGGGTATTTTTGACGTTAAGGATGCCCCTCGCACAGGCAGGCCCGTCGTCGAAAATGTCGACAAAGTCACTGAAATCATCGAAGTGGACCGGCATGTTAGTAGTCGTAGCATCGCCCAGGAGTTAAAGATCGACCACAAAACAGTTTTAAACCATTTGCACAAAGCTGGGTTTAAAAAAGCTTGATGTTTGGGTGCCACACCAATTAACACCAAAAAACATGATGGATCGAATTTCCATCTGCGAAGCCTTGGCCAAACGTAATGAAATCGACCCATTTCTTAAACGGATGGTGACTGGGGATGAGAAATGGGTCACATACGACAACATTATGCGAAAGCGATCGTGGTCAAAGCGCGGTGAAGCAGCTCAGACGGTGGCCAAACCGGGACTAACGGCCAGGAAGGTTCTGCTTTGCGTTTGGTGGGATTGGAAAGGAATCATTTATTACGAGTTGCTTCCATATGGCCAAACATTAAATTCAGACATCTATTGTCAACAACTGGACCGTCTGAAGCGAGCAATTGACCAGAAACGGCCAGAATTGGCCAACAGAAGAGGTGTCGTGTTCCATCAGGACAACGCCAGGCCACACACTTCTATAGTGACTCGTCAGAAACTCCAGGAGCTTGGTTGGGAAGTTTTGATGCATCCACCATACAGTCCGGACCTCGCACCAAGCGATTACCATCTTTTTCTTGCATTGCAAAACTTTTTTAGTGATAAGAAATTGGCATCAAGGGAAGAGTGTGAAAATCAATTGCTGGAGTTTTTCGCTAATAAGGACCAAGACTTTTATGAGAGAGGCATAATGAAGCTACCATTAAAATGGCAACAAATTATAGAACAAAATGGTGCATATTTGACCTAAATCGGACAATGCAAAACATGTTAAATAAAGTCTTGAAGTTCACGTAAAAATAATGGATTTCTTTATTTTAGTAGTGAAAACTTTTGTGTTCCAGTTAGAGCAGGATTCAGGCAGTGACGTAGCTAGAAATTGTGCCCAAATACAAATGTGGCCCAAGCCCCCCTCCCCCTCCATAAAAGAAAGATAAAACTGTAATAAAGACTTTTCAAAATATACAACAAAAAAAAAAATACTTTATTTTCTTTATAATAATGTACAGAAAAATTATGATAGATACAAAATGAAATTTTGGCTAAAATACACAAGCCCGTGTCGTCAGATGGCAAATGAAAATTATTCCAAATTTTCACTTATTCAACTTTTTACACGTTCGTTTCTAGATCCCAGTTCGATTAGATAAAAATAGGCGGCGTTCCCAAGTCTTAGGAGGTTCGGCTAGGATGTATTCAGTTCGGCTCGGTTCTGCGGTTAGGATACCTCGGATTAGTTTTTTAAACGGTTAGGTTTGCTAACGCCTAACCGTTTACAAAACCAGTTCGAAGTCTAGGTCTCCTAACCACAGAACCGAGCCGAACTGAATACTTCCTAACCGAACAATAACCTAATATTCAAATTTTCGAACATGGCGGCAGTGTTTACATGTGATGTCATGAACTTTTACAGAAATTTCAAAATTAAAATTGTTTCTTTCTTGTCATTGCATTTATAAAATCATTAATAAGATCGTTGATATTCATTTTTGCTGCTTCTTTGTGTTCAATACATAATAAAGCAAGATCACGTAATCTTATTGATGCAATTCAGAAGCGAGCAATTAAACTAATAGAAGACCCGGCCTTAACTAACTCACGGCTCACCTTAGAGCCGTTTCTGCCCTTTCCCTGTATTATAGATACTACCATGGTGTTTGTTCAGTCGAGCTGAAATCAATTATCCACCCTAAAGCCCTCTTTGCGAGAAACACGCGGTTTTCGAAAGCTTAGCACCCCTTTCGCTGTCAAAATCGAACCGGCGCTTTCTCCAACTCTTTTACCTATTACTTCCAGAGACTGGAACTCACCGCTTCCAGCTACCGTCTTCCCCGCGACATAACATTCAGCTGTTGAGGCCCGCACCCACAGATACCTTTGACTCCTACCCAGCCCATAAAATCGCCTCCTCTTCTATTCATGATGGAGGGTCCAATCCAGGCCTTTAGGAGATGCACCTTTTTGGAGTAACTCCTTCCCTCATCAATTTAATAAAAAAAAAATCTATTTTGGGCTATAGAATTTTTTTTAATAATTTTTAATTTGCTCAATGTTCTTTCCACACTAGCTACTGTACCTGGTAGCGTCAGAAATAGCATTAATACAAAATATCCTTCCGAAAATTCACTATCCAAACAACCCTAATAAATTTGAAAAATGTCTAATAGACATTAAAAGTGTCAAATCTTTTTTAACAGAGAAAATACTTGTATATACTGATTCGAAAATGATCAGATATTATTTTATAATATTTTTTTGAAAGACTATTAATTTTCAGAATATCGTAATTTTGCAATATCATCGCCTTAGGGCCCAGTTGTATGTCAGTTTGTAAAGTCTTTGTTAAAGTTGACAAAGGGTAGAGCCTCAGAATTCACCTTGTGCCCGGCCGGATGGCCAATCAGATATAACGTATTTTCATCTGATTTGCCATCCCGCCGGGCACAAGGTAAATTCTAAGCCTTTATCAACTTTAACAGACTTTACAAACCGACATACAACTGGCCCTTAGAGTGTAAACCTGCTAACACCATTTTTTATCATATATGACATATTAAGGTAGTTCTTTCACAAAAAAATTTAAGAAGTCTTTGAAACTTGGAATATAAGTCATTAAAAGCATAATACACATACTGTTAAAATTTGAAGACGATTTACCACACCAAACATAAAATAATTGAAATTAAAAATGACATTTTTTACATAGGGTAGATAGGGAAAGGGTGGGGATATGATCATTATTTTATTTTTTTCATTGAAGGACTTTCACCATCTTGATGAAAAACTAATATTTGTTAGAATAATATATTCGGAGTAACTTAAAAAAAAAAAAAAAAATAGAAATTATTTACCACATAGTTTTGATAACAAGCAAAAAAAAACACAACATTTTTGGGCGATTATTTTTAGTGGAGGGGATATAAGCACAATGGCTTGGAAACGATCCGGCAAGTATATGTGTACCCATATAGAGATTTCGTAGTGTGAGTGCTACAGTCACGTTAAAAAACATAACCTAAAATTTTTACCTCCGGAATTCTTTACTTGACATATGTATGGAGCATAGCCATGTACCGGTGTGAAACCTGGACAATTGGAAAAGCGGAGAGAAAGAGATTGGAGGCTTTCGAAATGTGGTGCTACAGAAGAATGATGAATATCAAATGGATGGATAAAATTACAAATGAAGAAGTTCTTGGAAGAATCGGAGAAAGAAGAACCTTGTGGAAGAGTCTGAAGAAGAGAAGAGGTCAGATGATGGGGCACACACTGAGACATGGGGGACTGCTTAGGGATATCTTGGAGGGGAGGTGGGAAAGAAAAGGGGAAGGGAAGACCCAGATTAGAATATTTCAACCAAATAATTGGGGATATGGGATGCCAGACATTTAGAGAGGTCAAACAGCTGGCGGGGGACAGAGTCGAGTAGAGACGGATTGTTGCATCAAACCAGTCTTAGGACTGTATACTCAATGATGATGAAAATTTTAGTTCAGTTCATATTTATAGAGTGGTTACGAGGGTAAAACTTTTTGTGTGGATTGTCGCGAAAGAACCTCCTTAATACCTTTCGAAAGAAAAAGAGATGCAGTATCGTCCAAGTAAAACTGCTACTTAAAATTACTATCGTAAAAAATGTGAAAAATAGTCTTCCCATGACAATAATATTAAATTTTTTTTGTTTTTTCTCTCCCCTGTAAAATTTTCTTGTGAGATAGCAGGTTTACACTCTAAGGCGACGATATGTTTTTTTAATGCCGCCTTGGATCATCTTGCCTTGTTAGCTACACGCCTGATTCAATGGTTGTTAATATAATGTCATTCATCCATTCTATAGATTCATACAAACACTGCACAAGAGCCTAGGGCTCATTTCCGATCATTATTATAACCTCAGCGGATCAACACTTGGTGTTATTTTTTCTGTTGTAATTGTGAATTGGCAAAAATGACGTGGATAGAGATATGATTTTTGATCTGGTCCCACTGAAATTCAATTTATAAGATTTGAAATTTATACTCCTATTATTTTTTTTCCAAGTTAATCAAGACATAATAAAACGTTTATTAAAAATTCAAAACGTTTCGGGAAAAATTCTTCCTTTACCAATTAAAAATTTGAAAAATATTTGAATATTCGAAAAATAAATAATATTTTGTTAAGGGAGAATGGTGTAGGTTCTTGGTGAAACATATTAAATAAACGAAGTGAATTTAGTTTTATTAAGGAAACAACTCAAAGATTTTAGTAGAAATATTTTTACATTGCATATCAGAGGGTTTCGTCCCCTGGGAATCGAACCCAAGCGCTACTAATTATTTAAATGAAGGAACCGACACTGAAAACTTTTTTCAGTTTAGCCTGATTTTTTACTATTCCCTTCGAGTTGAAAGGAGTGAAAAATTTGTAGCTTTATTTCTTATATGTTTCATATCGGAGAGAGATTTGTCTTAAGGGTTTGGCTAACGTCAAGCTAGTTAGCGCTTGGGTTCGATTCCCAAGGGGACGAAACCCTCTGATATGCAATGTGAAAATATTTATACTAAAATCTTTGATTTGTTTCCTTAATAAAATTAAATTCACTTCGTAATATTATATAATCGGGTTGATTTTTAAAAAAATTTCATCTTTTTTCGAAAAAAAAGAAACTCAAAAAAGTTGCTTAAATCTTTACACTAATATTAAATAAAGTATAAAGAAATTTTTTTTTTTAGAAACTTTTTAAAATTTAAAACATAAAATACTAATCATAAGTTTCCTGTATTTGATTCGATCGCGAATCGAATGCAGGTGATTTTTGTCAGATATTAAGTGAAAATAATATCCCAATTTATATATTTCTGACTTGAAATAATTAATTTAAATAATTTTCTAATTAATATATTAAAGAATAATTAACATATTAACGAGAATTGTTTTTGATCGCGTTTTTAAACAAGATAGATATATCGCGAGACTACTGCTGGTTGAGGCTATTGGAGTCTGCTGAAATCTTAAGTCTGGAGCGCGCTGGACTGGGGGATTGAATATATAACATCTCAGATTACAAATCCACTTGGTGATCCATATCAGTGTTTGATATAAAAAGCGTCATGCGGGCTAATCGCGAAATGATGCTGGATCATAGCTAGATGGATCACATCTTTTTCATTCTCTCTTGGTCCAGATTTAAGATTTCAACAGACTCCAATAGCCTCAACGAGCAGTAGTCTAGCGATATATATATCTTGTTTAAATACGCAATCAAAAACAATTCTCGTTAATATGTTAATTATTCTTTAATATATTAATTAGAAAATTATATAAAATACTAGGTAGGTTTCACATAAATAAAAGATCAGATGCTTGTTTAGCACGACTCAATGAGTAAACAAGCATCTGATCTTTTATTTATGTGAAACCTACCTAGTATTATATATTTTAAAAAGTTTCTAAAAAAATTTCTTTACTTTAATAAATAATTTAGTAGTTAGATTTAAACATGTACATTCTGAAATGGATAGGGGACACCACCCCTTGAAGGAAATTCTGATAGCTGCTATGCATCTAATTTTGAAGTTTTTTTTAAATGCGGCCTTACAGAATTAATAGATGTTCCTAAACTCTGGAAATAGGTGGACGTTCACTGACAAATTGAAGAAAAGTTTGTACTTTTTCTTCGAATTTAAATTTGAATGTACATTCGTCCTTCTCTCAAATATCCTGAATAAATAGAAAACGGGATAGTGTAAGATATGATAAGGAAATGGGTAAATAAATTAAATATGGTTTGAAATACATTGCCAATTTTATTACCTTTTTTTAAGATTACATTTATCCAAGAAATTAATTATTATATTTTATAAATAATAATAAAAACACATTTCATAAGGATTTCATGTGTAAAAAATTGATTATTAATATTATTATTTTTTTGTTTCTTTTTGTTTTTGTTAAATAAAGTTTGAAAATATAACTTCTATATAAATAAGTGTTGTGGTTTATATATATATCCATTTACATCCGAATTATATTCTCAATTATATTACAAGCAAATATATATTTATATATTAGGTATCTTATATTTATATTATTATAATGGAAAACTATTTAAGCTCATATTTATATATTTTTTTCATCTTATCTTATATTCACATATTATACTATTATCATTGCACCTTTATAGCTAATAAGATTTTTTTTTAATTTATCTTATATTTCAAAATTATTTTGAATATGCACTATAATTCCAATTTCATCACCATAAAATTCAAGGTCACTTCTAGAAAAATTTATTAATTATTTTTTTAAATGTACTTTTTGGTTGGTCTCTTAAAATTTATACAATAATTATTAATAATAATGTATTCTGAAATCTCTTAATATATGTATAATAATAATTAAAAAAAAAAGAAAAATACAGGTTAATTGAAATTAAAATATTTATCGGAAAGAGATAAAAAATTCAAATTAAGTATTTTAAAGATATATAAATATATTGGGTTTATACTCCAAGAATAAATGTTTACGTACAGGTTTAAAGGTTGGGGCTATTTTGTGCTTTGAGCCTTCCCTTGATTCAAGCGGATTGTATAGGGATGTTCTGAGATCTATTCATAAAAAGGCCTTTGATGACCTTTCCAGATGCATTAGAAACGTTTAATTAAAAAGATTTTGTTTTGCCGAGAGAAGCAGAGTTGTTGATTCATAAAGAGAAATCATAGAGGTTGTCCTCTGCTTGATGCAAATAAACATACCCATATATATATCAAACATAAATATGTACCTGATTAAATCCAAAAAGGGAATTTTTAAGGGTTGATTATCAGTGGACTGTAGGTGATAGGGGCTGTGCCGGATAGAATGGGTAGAATTGTAGTTAAACCGGGGGTAGGTGAAAACACTTAATAAAGAACACTTCATATATAAAATTACTATCGCCTTTATTATAAAGGATAAATAAATACAATGAATAAATCTATTCAAGTCAATGGTATCGAGAAGGCTTGGTATTGCACATGGTCAATTTCGGGAGAAGTGCAGAGAGTACGTGGCACGGTCTGGGTAAGGAGAGAGAGAAGCAGAATCGGGTGTCGAGAGAAGATGGTCCAGGAGAGTAACAGGGGTCAGATCAGAGAGAGAAGGGCAGTAAGAGTAAGCAGGGGTTGTCGCAGGTAGATCAGATAAGGGATAAGGATAGATAAGACAGAAGGTAGTGCCCTCAATGAGTAATCAGAGTCAACTGAACGTGGTAGACAGGCAAGGACGACCTCTCATCTCAAGAGGGTTAGGGAAAAGAAAAAAGGTAGAGAAGAAGCCTCGCAGACGGCCAAGGGTCAAATTTGAATTTAACCAGGATCATATATATATATAATTTATTTGTTTGAGATTTTAAAAAAGGAAAAAAAGAAAATTCGTTAGCTGAAAGGTCCAGGTATTAAATTAATTAAAGAGAACGCGACCCAAATTAATAAATGCAATTGAATCTTTAGAAATTTTAAAGTCATATAACAACAATTCAGATCAATTTTAAATATCAAAATAGACTTGTCCTCAAGTAATTTTTAAGAATGTTTTCGAGTTTAGCCGGATACTGACTGAGGATTTGCTTCGAGGGGCCAGCCCCTTGAGGCAAATACCTGGTCGGTCAGTACGTGGCAAAAGTGGCCGTTGCCTCGGCCCGATCCATTGGTTTTTGTGAATGCTCAAGGGCGTCTCGGGTCGTTTCCTGCGTTCACTCAGGACGGTTCTGCGGCAAACGCCCGAGACAGCCTCGCGAGGCCTCGCTCAGTCAGTATCCGGCTATTAAACAAATACTATACAAGAAAGAAAAGAAAGAAAAAGGAACCCGAAACCTTCTTTCTCCTTTTCTTTTGATGAAAAATCACGTCAATCGTTTATGTGGCTAGCTTGCTATGAAATCAGAGCGAAATTTCAATATCTAATCGGTAATTGACCCCAGGAGAAATAATAGATAAAATATTTATAATTAAAAAGATTGATAATGAAGGCCAAGCCTTCGAAACTATAGTCTCAAACAAATAAATTATATTTTATATATATTTATGTTTGTTATATATATGTGTGTTTATTTGCATCAAGCAGAAGACAACCTCTCTGATTTCTCTCTTAGAAACGTTGCCAAAAGTGTGTTCTGGCCTATGGAGATTATTTTCTATTTCAATATGGTTATCAATTGTTTATTTTCCGATACCATTTATCGAATTTTAAGAAAAAAAAACAGGTCTATGACTAGCACACTCTCTCTCAGTGCGCACTGGAATTAGCCCAACAGGAAATGCTATTTATTAAACACACACACTCAACGGTGTCTCAGGTCATTTACTGGAAATTTGCCGATTTTTAATTAATTAAGCTGTCATAATTAATTAGGTAAACTTTCAGAAAATGTAGAATAATATTTTTAACAGTTTCTACAAAAATAAGTATTTTTAATTCTTAAGAAATTGCCTTAGATATAAAACTCACTTGCTTTTTAATTTAGTATTTTTGCTGAAGATTTTTGTAATTAGAATAGAAGGAAAAATTAAATCATTTTCAAGACTAGGTACGCTCTCCTGATAGATTTGCCCTAATAAAATTAATTTTAATATAATTAACTCTTATAAATTTATTTTTTGATTTAATTAACTTGAAATAAATTAATTTTAATATATAATTATTTGTAATAATAAACTACCAGTGGGTTTTAAAATAAATAAATTGTCTAATTTATTAAATCTGGTTATGCTTTTAACATGACAACACCTTAAAATCACGGCTACTTTTTTTTATTGATATGCAATGTGAAAAGAAGAAATTTCAGGGCTTGTCTTTGAGTCAAAGGTACCTGTGGATGCAGATCTTGACGATAGTAGGTCGCGAATTGGAATCTTTTGAAGTAAGCCTGATGCCGTCCCGATTTCCGATTCTGAAAATCTACCAGGCCTATATATAGAGCGTAAACTGCCTTGGGATATTCAAAGCACCGGTGCACAAAGGATCAGCGAAGTTAAGATAAGGACAGATTTGTTCTGAGGTGGGTGACCTTCTTCTGTTGGCATTTTTAGAGGTTTCCAAATTTCAGTCATGGTGCATACATTCGCATCCTAATAAAATTGATTAAAATGGCATAAAGGTTGCGATCCTCTCTCTATCCACTAGAAATGCAATGGATGTAAATAATTAAAGCTAGTAATCAAAAACTTGCCAATATTCTATATAAATGGTCAGGAGGGGTTAACTGACAAACGAATTTTGGATGTTTTTTTCTAGAAAAATCAAGATGTAGCGATTTTATCCTAAGAAGGCTATATGTTTTTGTACAAACTGTTAAATAATTTTATTCTACACAACCTAGATTTTTTTTTAAATTCGGCAACGTCACAAGGTAGAAATATAGCAAACTAGCTTTGAGACAGCTATAGGAAGATAGTAATAAAACAAACAAGAAAAAAAAGCAAACTAAGTATTGATATAACGAAGAATTATTTACTTTCTAGTTGGTTTTACATTTTTTTTTTATAAGTATAAATATGATTTATTTTTGCTTTTTCCTTATTAATTAATGTACAAACAGAACAAAAAAGCTGACAAATATAAAATAAATTATTATATATTCTATTCAAGTTAAGCAGAATTTGAAAATGTATATTAATCAGCTTTTAAATATTCGTTTTTCTATATATTGAAAAAATAATTTTTTTAAACATCAATCAATTTGCACCTACACCCCAAATTTATATCAATAATACTAATAAATAAAAGTAAGGATATATGTATATATTATATATATATAATAATAGTAAATTATAAGAATAAAATTATTTATATAAATATTAATATCAAATAAACATTGATTATCCATGGTGATATTGTTAATATATACCTATATAGGTATATAAATCAAATATATTAATCAAATCCGTTACACGTGACTTTTTGCTCATAGTTCAGGTGGTAAAGATCATTTATTATCTAGATTCACAGCACTCTAAAGCCCTCATGAAATCCCCCTGATATGATGTACTTAGAGCAAATGAGATTAGAGGATTTCGGGGCAGCAGGTATGGACCAGTTCATAGATAATGTCCGATACAGCCGATCAAGTGGGAAGATTGTTGCTTGATCCCTCAAAAAGTGACATTCGGAGCAGAGCTAGGATTCGCATATCTCGATAATGTTCCTAGCTTTGTTTGGAGCTTGGGAAGTATTATATTGGGACATAGGGTAGGTAGGATTGGGCAAGTACTCGGAAGGTTTTCCCTCCAATTTCACGTCAATGGTAGACAGACTAAAAGCAGAGAAAGAATTACAAGGAAAATGAGAAGATGACAGATAAGGAAGTGGGACTTCACTTAAATAAACTTTGGCCACCAAATGACAAGATTTAAGAAGCTTCTTTGAAGATTAAGGAAGGCGTACAGCCGAAGAGAAGCAAAATAAGTACACTTCTGTTTGCAATGAAAGAACAAGTGGAAATAGAACTGGCACAAATGATCATAGATGGAATTTTTAAACCAGTGACTCAATTAAAAGTTCAGACCAGAAGATCTCTTTTTTATTCTTAACGACCTGCAAGATGTTTTTTAAATTTGATCTTAAAAATGCCTAAATGGCCTAAACGCGTGAATGCTTAAAAGTGATGACTCACAAAAGCCTATTTCAATTTACGAGACTGCTTTTCGGAATCGCATCTACTACAGAGAGATTCCAGCGTGTATTGGAAACAGCAATTTAGGGCAGTGATTGGACAGCCCATGTTACAAATAAAAATGTGTTACAATGCCTAAATAAAGAAATGGAAATCATGACTACAATCAAGGCAAGAAAACTGGAATATTTGGGACACATAATGAGAAATAAAGAACGATATGGGCTCCTTCAGCTTGTACTACAGGGGAAGGTAATGGGAAAGAGAGGACCGGGCAGAAGACGCATCTCTTGGCTTAAAAACCTAAGAACTTGGTTTGCTACTTCCACTACGGGTCTATTTAGAGCCTCAGTAAATAAGATTATAATTGCCAGAATGATCGCCAACGTCCGGTAACGGACAGGTACTAGAAGAAGAAGATGGTTAATTTGGATGACGTACTCATTCATCATAGCATCCGACGATAAATCGCATTTGAAGCGATAAAGAAAGTACGGCCAGATTGAGAAAAATGCTCTTAAAATCATCAAGTTTAATCAATATTTATATGCCAGAAAATGTATACTTCAAACCGATGAGACTTTAAAGGAATTATTTAGACCTGAAAATGGGATTCCGACTGTGGATGGCACTGGAAATTATGGAAATCATTATGAGAGGCAGTAAAACGTCTTCGAATTCGATAATGCGTTGGCGATTACCATCTAAAAAGGTTGAAGAAGAAGAATCTGTGGACGTGGTATACTCATTACATGAAGAATTAGGCGAAAATTCAGTTACATACGAATATGCGAATTGCAGAGGTATCTAAGAATAATTTAAAATTAGCAAAAGGGTTGCAAGCTGTGAGTTATTGTTGTTCAAGTCAACTAACAAGTAATTTCAAAGAGAACTAAAACCATTTTTTGTGCGAGAAGAGTTGACTTTATACCGAGATTGTTTAATATGGAACGGTAGAAGTGTGATTTCAGAAGCCTTATGACGACAAGTGTTGGACACGACCTATATAGTACATCCGGGCATTGTTGGCAAGAGAGTGTGTCTGGTGGCCGAGCATATTGAGTTGATAAAGAAGCAGTGCACGATATGTCAACAGGTGTGGGAGGAACGAACGGAAAATGGCTTGAGATCCACGGGAGACGCCTGAAAGAGCTTGGCCACGGATTTTTGAGGAAATTTGTGGTTTATCTTAGTAGATAGCAAATCGAAATAGCCCCTAGAAATTGCAAACACTCAAGTGGGAAGAATGATCGACGTGATGGATAGATTATTCTCCATACATAACTCCCAGAGCAGATTGTGGACTCCAATTTGTGTCGAAGGAATTTTGAGATAAGTGAAACACTCAAGGCATTATGATACCTTGACACCTTTATATCATACTCAAAGTAACGGAGTGGTTTAGGCAAACCAAAGTTACAAGGAGAGTACGTGTAAGTCGAGATTGGATGCCGAAGTTAAGAATTTGATGCTAATTCAGTATCGGGCAACGCACCAAGGGAGATTCTTTTAGGGAGGTTGTACTATTTTTGATGGAAATGAATTTACATAATTTATTTGTTAGAGAGTTTAGTTTAGATAGTTTGAACTTCATCATCAGTATTTCTAATTAGAAATATTATATCTATTATTTTTCATGGGTTGAAATACTCGATTGGATCTAGGGAAATACGTTTTGTTTTAATAATAAGCTGGCCATTTAACAAACGATTCGTTTACTATTACAACAAAACAAATACACCTACATCCATTCGGGTATTTGAAACCATGAGAAATAACCGATAAAATATTTCTAGATAAAAATAGTAATGATAAAGGTCAAACCTTCGAAACTATAGTCTAATAAATTATATATATACACATATAATAATAAAACTTGAGCAAGATGCAAGGTAGGTTTTTTTTGTGAAACTACCTCGCATCTTGCTCAAGTTTTATTATTATACTAAAATGTTTCACCTAGAACCAACACCTATCTCCTTAAAAGTTATATATATACACGTTTATTTTATTAAAGCAGAGGACACCCTCATTGATTTTTTTTTATGAATCAACTCTAGGCAAACAATCTTTTCAATGTGAGATTTTATTTGGCCGGGAAATCCGTTGTTGATGAACCTTGGGGCCAAGGATCTTAATAATTTAGCAGCGACGCTACAGCAAGCGAATGATAAATAGGTCTGCAAACCGATAAGACAAGTCTTTTTCAGAAGGGGGTCATGTTTTCGTACGAATATAAAAACCGCGCTGGGTTCGAGGTCTAGAAAAAGATCAAAGGGGCGATGTGACATTCCTAGTAAGTACACCATGTATTAGTATGGAAGCGTACCGTTGACCAAATAAAGGCAGACGAGATTTTTTTTTTTATTAATGATATTGATGTGAGAAGGAGATACACCAGAAGGTGGATCCCCTAAAGGCCTGTATGGGCTGGCCCCTCCATCGTGAGAAGAACAGAGTAGAAGGAAAAGAAGCCGGGATCACGAGCCAATCTCAGAAACTTAGATACAATTCAATATCCAATTTACTAAGGTTTTAGGGGCTTCGAGATTGAACAGGAAATCGACGCCGGTGAGCAGTAGATCACAGACTCCGAAAATACAGATAGATATAAGTGAGTTGAGGTCTTGAGGGAACGAGGATGTGGCGACTTCCTGAGCGAGAGACAAGGGAAGAGGAACATGAACCAAGGTTAGTGCGATCCACAAGTATTAGAAAAAAAAAGATTCCTTTCATATTTAAATTGTATTATAAGTTTTTAGCTAAGTGGGATATATTTTTGATTGAAGCAAAGTATATAGAGACATGTTTCTTTACGTTTTTGTGAAAAAAAAGAATTAGAATAAAAATAACGTGATATTAAATTAATTTTTAATTAATTGTACCCTCTATAATATCTTATTATATAACATTATTTATAAAGTATTAATATCAAATAAAAATTGATTATCCATGGTGATATTTGTTAATATATATATAAATATATTTATCATTTACCAAATAAAAAATAAATATAAAATTAAAGTTGTTACTATAATTTAATAGAATATAAATATATATATTTATGATTAAATATTTAATATATATGAAGATCAGTGAATTTCATATTATTTGTTTTTCAATCAATATTCTAAGTCAAATAATCATGAAACTATATGAAAAAAAAAAAAAAAAAAAGAATAAGTAATTATTTATAAAACTGGGCTTAGGTATGATTTGTATTGCACTGAGTATTATGCCTGAACAGAAAGAAAGGAAATAAATAAATATATACATATACAGGGCGGCGTCGATCAAATAGATACATTTCAAATAATTAATTGAAAAAAAAAAAAAAAACAGAAAAAATTATTTAAATCAGCTATTTTTAGATTAAATCGTGCCATTTACACCCGATTTATCTAACCAAACTTAAACTGTGTTATCAGTTAAATTAATCTTAAACCAACTTTTAAGGTAAGTTATATTTCACCAATGATACTTAAGAGAAAAGCATCGCTTAGCCTTAATTTAAAATATCATAGATGAAATATTATTTACCTTAAAAGTTGGTTTAAGGATCATTTAAGTGCTACCTTAGATTTAAGTTAAGTTGGTGGGAAAAGAACGTTACTATCTTATAAATAAATTCTTTGAGAATAATATTAGATTTCTCTCTTTAAATTTTTGTACATCTCTACTTATACGTAATTGTATTTACGTTTGAATACTATATTTTTTTGTTGTTTTATACAAGATGTTCTCCCAAAAGTCAACTAAAAATAACATATCAAATTTTCTTTCAGAACTTAAAAATAAACTGTCCACAATTGAGCAAAGGATCAATTTACCAAAAAATGTAATTTCCCTTTCCCTGTACTATAGATACTATCATGGTGTCTGTTCAGTCGAGCTGAAATCAATTATCCCCCCTAAAGCCCTCTTTAAGAGACACACGCGGTTTTCGAACGCTCAGCACCCCTTCGCTGTCAAATTGGATAAAAATCGAACAAGCTCTTTCGCCAACTCTTTTATTCCTATGACCTCCAGAGACTGGAACTCGCTCCCAGCCACCGTCTTCCCCGCGACTTATAACCTTCAGCTGTTTAAGACCCGTATCCATAGATACCTTCGAGCCCTACCCAGCCCATAAAATTCCCTCTTCTTCTTCTTTTCACGATGGAGGGGCCAACCCAGGCCTTTAGGGGATGCACCTTTTTGGTGTAACTCCTTCTCTCATCATTATCATTAAAATTTTTTTTTAATATAATCAATCAGAGAATGCTATGGCTCTCTCTACCCTCAAATGCAGTTTGGTGAAATGTAAAGTCAGAAAGAATCATAGGAATTTATATTTTTTGAAAATGCCAATGCAATAATAAATCAATAACCAATGATCGATTTCCGACCATGTTAGTAACTTTTTTGCGCCCAGCTGAGATGTGATAAGAGCTGGATTTAGAATGTCGGAGGCCTTAAACGAAACATTTTTATATGGTCCCAAGAGCAGGTCAGTCCAATTATTATTAAGTAAAAAAAATTGTTCCAAATTTTTAATTCATAAATATTTTTTTTTTTTTTAAATTTTTTGAAAACATTTTAATAACATAATTAATTATTATAAAATTAAAAGAGAGGTTCCCAGTTTGAGCCTTTTGGAAACTTCTAAGACAAAACTTTTGGTCACTAAATAATTCACAAAATTCCGAATTTGGAAGGTCAACAAGTTTTCTTGTGATCTAAAATATACCTTCCTTAAAGGAGGAACTAAAAATACACAATAAACCACAGGCAATTCAGTAGTTTAATGATGAATTTGTACAGAAATTCGAGGACTGCAGATGTATAGTAAGTAAACTGATAAACCCGACCTACATAGTTTTTTTTTTTTTACTTTAATCTGTTAATTGTATAGTGTTATAACAGCTGAGATTCGCGTAGCTGAAAATCGCCTTCTGTGTTGAAAACAAAAACCGTTTCAATCTCATATAAAAGCTGCTATATTATATTATATATAGTAATTCCACTATAATACTTGACAAAGGAAACGAAGGACTTTATAAAGAATATTATCAAAAAAGCGTATCATCAATATGAACCCCTAAAAAATTAACGACATTTCTAAAAATTTATTTTCTATGTGTTCATTTTCATTCTATATAAAATTACTATATTTGATAATTAAAAAAAAATTTTTTTGATTATTTATGTCCATCGATTAAATTAATAAATTGTTGTAGGGAAACAAGGACAATAGCTTATGCAAATATTTTCCATTTTATGCCAATGTTTCGTCAACCTTGTTGACTCCTCAGGGCTCAAACAAATCAACTTCTTTGCATATTTGTCATTTTATCAATATTCATTCTTAGCAAACACATATAGGCACAGATTGAAAAATATTTCCTATTTAAATCCAAAAATATCTCTTTTTGTTCTTTCCATATATATAAAAAAAAACTATAAAAATAATGGAAATATATAGAAAGAACAAAGAGAGATATTTTTAGATTTAAATAGGAAATATTCTCAATCTGTCTATATGTGTTTGCTAAGAATGAATATTTATAAAATGACAAATATGCAAAGAAGTCAATTTGTTTGAGCCCTGAGGAAGTCAACAAAGTTGACGAAACGTTGGCATAAAATAAAAAATATTTGCATAAGCCATTGTCCTTATTTCCCTACAACTTATTAAAAAAAAAATGTTAATCTCTAGGTGACTTTTGGAAGACAATATTTTCTATTCAATAGAGAATGAGAGAAATAAAAAAAGATAGAAAGCCTCAAATTGAGTCTAAATAATTTTCTGGAACTCTTCCTACACGCCCCTGTGAAAACTCAAGAAATTTATGAAAGGCAGTTTGATTCTCCCAAAGGGGTGCTGTTATATTGTTGGCTTTATTTCTCCGTTAAGTACATAGAGACATGCGTGTATGGCGAATTCCATCCAGACTAACAAAATTACTTCTACTATTAATTTATATCCACAATACACAGACCACATCTATTTACTTTGCTGGCGACTTTAACAAAACGTTTCACATACACTTCCTTTTCTAGAATGACCTTTTGGCCAACTGATTTTAAAGATATTGTCTGTTCTGCATCTTCAAAATTGTTAGCTTTTTTAGATAGACAGCAGGACTGATTAGTATAAAGATCATGATTTTGTTGATCTTATTTTATAGCCTCGATAATCATCGAATCTCCCTTCTAGAGGCGCAATATTTACTATTTTTAAAATAGAAAAAAAAAAAATCTTTTAGGTTTTCAAATGCGCAAAGTTTGGTAATTTTTAAAAATTGAAAATAGACTCTAATGTCAAAAATAATGATCATTTAAGGATAGTTTTATTGATTTTCAAAAAGTAAAGCTGTTGCTAGATTTATTTAGCAAAATTTCCCCAAAATTACACCAGAATCAGAAGTTTTCTTTTTCTTTTTTGTAATGATATTAATACAAGAAGTTGCACCAAATGGGTACAATCTCTGTAGTTCGGAGCTTGGACTTGAACGAGGAAAAACCAGCGAAATAAATTTAATGAAGAGAATTTATAAAAGTTTAAACCTTGTGTCGATAAAAACAATTATTATATAATATAGAAAATGTATTAAAATGCTCAAGCCTATTTGGGTCAACATTTATTTTAAATATTAACAAATCGAAAAATAAGAATCGAATGACTAGTGAAAATTTAGAATCAATTTTGCACATGACTACTACAAAAACCGAATCAAATATATCGGTAAAAATAATTTATAGATAATGTTATTAAAATACTCAAGCCTATTTGGGTCAACATTTATTAAATATTTATTAACAAATCGAAAAATGAGAACCGCATGACTAAATGAAAATTTAGAAATAATTTTTTTCTTAACTAGTACAAAAATCGAACCAAATATTAAAACAATTACTAAATCATTCTTGGGAACGATCGCAGAATAAGTCGATCGAAACGTCGTAGTTTTATTGTAATATAAATAATTATGTGTCATTTTACTAAAAGATCAAATTTTAATTACTAAATAAATTAAAGATCAAATTAAAATTCTTTATTTATTTTATCTTATCTGTCTTTGAAAATAAAAAAAACATAATTTATCATAGAGTATCACATAGTACTACTATATATAACTTTTATGAGTTTTTTTTAGTGCCCCCCTTTAGTAGCCCTCCAAGCTAACGTGAATCTATGTGGCTTTGGTCTTAACAAGCCTGTGCATCCTGGTTTAAATTTGGTGGCCCTCCAAGCTACCCAGGTAGCACAAGAATAATCTATAAACATTCTGATAATATCCTCTCTGGACATTGGAATATCCCGTGAATAATCCTTCAATCCTCGTAGATATTCTGGGAATTTTCTTAGAACTAAAATATTCGTGTAGGACATTACCATAAATTCCCTTTCCCGGAACATTCCCAGTTGCGCATTCCTGGAATATTCGGAAAAGAATATTCGCAGAAGATTAAATCCCATACAAATATTCTGTGGATCTCCTGGAGATATTGGAATATATATGTCCTTAGAATATTTCTATAATATAATACTTCTTAGAATATTCTGGGGATATTGTGTGTTACCTGGGTACAGTGAACCGGCCCAAAATCTGAACCGAGCCCCTTATTATGGAATATATATGTTTTTTTATGAAGTGGAAAAAGTTGGTCACCCTTCTAACATACACCCTTAAAAAACCATGTCACATCCGGGCCCTTGTGGGGTTCGGGCCCGGGACCACACCAAGGTAACACCCAATATCCCAGAATATTCTAAGTTATTTAAAGGACATATAATGTCCAGGAGATCCACAGAATATTTGTATGGGCGTCAATCTTCTGAGAATATTTTTTTCCCGAATATTCCAACAATGCGCAACCAGGAACATTCCGGGAAAGGGAATTTAATGTCCTACACGAATATTTTATATTGATGAAGCTCTATAATACTCTGAGGTACATGAGTCAAACCATTAACCAGGATGCAGTTGTCGGCTGGCACAAGGCACCTCTCCCATAAGAAATGAAAGAAATTTTTCTGTTTTTGGCTCTTATATATTTTCCAGGAGTAGACGTTTCGACAAGTATGCCTTGTCATCATCAATCTATTTCCATTTTTTCATTAGTATACAATTTTTACTGTATAAATCAGACTGGGCATTTCCAGAATTACAAGGTTGTAATGTGTTCGAATGGCATGTTGCGAAGAGTTTCAAGTGTCAGACTGAGTTCATTCATCCTCTTTCTCTTCCATCAAATCAAACTCCCATGCAAACCAAAAGTGTATTTGACATCTGTGCCTCGAGTTTTTTATAACACGCACACACTTTTGGTTTGCATGGGAGTTTGATTTGATGGAAGAGAAAGAGGATGAATGAACTCAGTCTGACACTTGAAACTCTTCGCAACATGCCATTCGAACACATTACAACCTTGTAATTCTGGAAATGCCCAGTCTGATTTATACAGTAAAAATTGTATACTAATGAAAAAACGGAAATAGATTGATGATGACAAGACATACTTGTCGAAACGTCCACTCCTGAAAAATATATAAGAACCAAAAACAGAAAAAATTTCTTTCATTTCTTATGGGAGAAGTACCTTGTGCCAACCGACAACCACATCCCAGTCAATGGTTTGACTCATATACCTCAGAGTATTATAGAGCTTCACCAATATTTAATAACGAGTCCTTATCAGTTTACTACAATTTTGTTATACTGTAATAATAAAACGAATGTTTTAGTTCTAAGAAAATTCCCAGAATATCTACGAAGATTGAAAGGTTATTCACAGGATATTCCAATGCCCAGAGAAGATATTATCAGAACATTTATAGATTATTCTTGTGCTACCTGAGACAGGTGAACTTGGAGCCCCCCTTGGGGGAGCTATGTATCTATTACAGTGAAAAACCTCGGAGCCACGTTTGATTGAGGAGGTAAATTGAAGGAAAAATGATAGTTGAAGCAATATTAAGATAAATTTGGAGATAACGTTAATTGTGGTAAAAGTAAAATATCGGCGACGATATATCGAGGTTTCCCTGTAACTATTAAAATACGCCAGCTAGTTCGGCACACCCTGTATATGATCAGAGAATGTGATGAGGTGCTGTGAGTAATTTCAGTTTAGATAAGAATTCTTTTCGTAAATCTATTTTTTAAATATATATATATAATAATAATATATATATATATATATTTTACAAAGATTATTTGAATATATATTTTTCCTATGTATTTTTTTTTTTTTTTTAAGTTATTATTTGCTATTTCAACTGTGATTTGTGCTACCACAGGTTATCACAGTCGCTTTATTTTATTTATTTTTTTTTTTCAATTTATTGGTCGGTCAGTCAAATTCCATTCGCTTGGCGCCAAATAGGATAAGGTTTTTATTCTATAACGTTGGTTTTTTTTTTTTTTTTTTTTAATTTGTTTTTTTAGAGCAATGGACGTATGCATTATTTTTTAAGTCATGTAATTAATTATGACTTTGGCGACCAATATATGGATGTAGATTTTTTTTTAAGGCAATATTATTTACAAGAAATTTCTAATAAAAATAAAATGTTATTATTCCAGTGAAGATATATATATATATATATATATAAAATAAAAAAAAAGACAATTGTTTTAAAATATTGAAATTCATTGATAAGATAAATAAAAAAAAAAAAAAAACACGAATCAATGAAATCCAGAAAAATTATCTATAATCAGTGTTAGTATTGATGAACAATTAAAAAATTATATATGTATATATAAATAATTCATTAGATTAAAAAATACATTTATTTCTAGTTAATGGAAACTTACAATTTAGCCCTTTTGCTACGGCCTTTGGAAATGCGACGAACTTTTTTATAATCCGAAGGGGGAGGCATAGGGTCGTCTGTTGATTTACGTTTATTATTTTTGATCTCCTCTTCTGGGTTGGGTGTTGTTTGAATTGAGAAATCTTCATGTTGTTTTTTGCCAGGGCTTGTAGAGAAGGCAGCTGGAGAACTGGAACTCCCACTGCTGGAGGAGCAGGCAACGACCTCCTGGTCTTTTTTAGCCGTCAAATGCGAGCAACACTCTTGAGTGGAGCTCGTGCCCGGGAGAAGGGACAAATCGAGAAGCTCCACCTGGTCGTTTGCGGGGTTGATTTCAGGGACGACGCCTTGGTTGGCCAGGATTTGAAGATCTTCTGTCGGGGCCGGAACAAGCACTTTGCCACAGTTATTGCAAAGGATCGGATTAGCGGGAGACTTGCTGCGCCAGTATTGCAATTCGGTCTTGCATTTATTCAATTCCTAAAAAGTATTTTAAAAAAATGAATAAGTATAAAATATTATTTTGATTTTTAGGGTTCTATACTACGTACACCTGAGCCCATTGTGACAATACAAAGAATGTATGTGAGAGCATGCTAGGTCCTAACTAAAACCTCCAATCCGAATATCAAATATCCGTTTTTAAGTATTCATTCATATTTATAATATAACATTTTTAAAATTAAGGTAGTTGTTTCGCGACAATACGAGCAAAAAGTTAATGCTAGAGTATATAGAACAGACAAGGATTCATAATTCAGAAGCCCAAAACTTTTTGCTGTTTATGTACCACTACTAGCCAATCCCGTGCTCGCTTGACAAATCTGTCAACACTGTCCGAGCTTGTATATATTTATCATAGAAATGACAGATAAAATACATTATAAAGGTTGATTTATAAAACAAAAAGTTCTTAATAAGTGATTGAAAGCTGTTGTGACAATGACTGAAGCGAAAAAAACGTCAAAAAAGTACTAAAGTTAACACACTTTTTAGGTTAAATACATGCGTTGTTGCCAGCTTGTTTTTAGTGTAAATTTTTCATTATTTATTCATTATTATCTCAGAAACTGTGTTGTAACTATGAATCAAAATTTTCTTAAAAAATGTATTAGTTATTGTTTAATGTTGGTTGAGCTTTTTATAAAAATGGTAATAAGAGTTTCTTAATTATAATTAAATATGTATGTAAACTTTCCGATATCCCGTATAGTGCAATGTATAAGAGTCTGAAAAACTCTATCTTTGGAATTTAATATCTCCAGAACTATATTGTTCATAAATTTCGTTTTGTCACCAATCGATGCAGAAGTATTTAAATAATAATCTGCCTAAATTTCAAAAAAATCCTAAGAAAGCCCATAATGGTGAAACAACTACCTTAAAATAATATTTCACTGCATTTTTACTTTACCCTACAGGGTATGGAAGTATTGTAATATTGTATGAAAAAGTCTTTTTTTGCTTCGTTTTTTCGAAATATCTCAAAAACGGATGAAACTATTTTGATTAAAAAAATTGGGCGAATCCATGGAATTTCGGTCTACAAAAAAGCCCTAATAAGTGAACATCAATAAAATTGTATTTTTCGAGATATTAACTGTTTTGTCAAAATGTCTGTTAGTTAGTACGTGTATGAGTTACCAAATTTTTGTGGAAGCACTAGCTCAAAAACTAGTGTGAATATCAAAACGAAATTTGACATGTAGTTTTGGTGCATTGAGATTAAGAGCTGATTAGATTTTGGTTAATTAAAATTATAAGATTTTCAAAGTAAAAAAACCGAGAAAAATGAAATATATCATAAAATGAACCTATAATAAAAAAGAGTTATATTTTTCGGGGGCCAAAATTGGAGGAGTTCAAAAAATTAGAACTTTCAATATTAAGTCTTATTTTTAATTGTATTTTTTTGTTGTTGTTTTTATGTATTTTAAAAATTGAAATAAATTGGTATCATGTTTTTTTGCAGTTTTTGTTATGTATTTTTAAATTAAAATAAATTTTCATTATTATTTTTGAATATGGAAATATATATCTAGCTGTAATAATAATCCAAAATATTTTTTCTTTCCTTCAAAACATTACGAATATATGTTGTAGAGTTGGTGGCTGTGTTGAAACTGTATTAGATGAAGGAGGAGGTATCAGCCAAAGTTGGATGCGCTGGGTTCAATAAAACACCCTGAATAAAATGTTTCGGCCTGAATTTATTAATTTGTGTATAACTTCCAATTAACTGAAGATGGCCAAATAAATTCAAGCGGAAACGTTTTATTCAGGGTGTTTTATTGAACCCAGCGCATCCAACTTTGGATGATACCTCCTCCTTCATTTAATACAATTACGAATATATTTTATCATTTACTATTCGATATTCGAATAGATAAAACTACAAATATTTCGAGGCTCTAATATAGTTACCTACCTAAATAAAATTACTAACTTGAAATTTCTAAGTTATATCTGTATTCATTTTACACGAAAACAAAAATCGTTTTAAAATTTTAATGGGCTGATTATTTTGGGGAAGATCCAATCCATCTTCTTCTTTTCACGATGCTAGGGTCCACGCCGCCGGACTACAAAGGTTGTACCTTTGGTGCAACTTCATTTTCTCTCTATATCAATGGAAAATTTAATTAAAAAAAGTTGCTTTTTCTAAGGCTCAAAAAGCAACTTTTTTCTTTTTTAATTAAATTTTCCATTGATAAAGGGAGAAATTCTCCCCATACGTTTGGGTTTAAAGAATGTTTTATAAAAGATTTATATTTAGTTTAATTATATATACAGCGTGTCAATTTGAAAACTAGCCATCCCTAGTATCGCTAAACTGGCAAATTATTTCAAAAGTCGCTGAGACGCGTCAAAGTTGTATTCGAGAGGGAAGAATTTTGACGTATAAATTAGATCGCCCCCTTCACCCCCTCCCCAAAATATTAAATGGAAAAGGGGGTAGAAGAGAAATTATTTTGAAGGGCTTTTTATTCTCTACATTTTGGTGTGCCATTTTTTAAATTTGAGTGCTGCATTTCCAAGTTAGGCGACTTTGATTGAATATTGCAAAATTGAATTTTTGTAATTATTTGTGTGATACATTAAACTTATAAATTCTCATTAAAACAGGTTTTGACGGTGGTACGTTGATTTAATAAATCAATTTTTACAGATAAAGTGGCATCATACCTACTTTTTAATTAAGTAAACCACAAACAAATTAGAACACGTTTTTATTCTTGTACATTTATTTTGCAAATGATTAACAAAGTCAAAATTGAAAACACCAAAACTAATGTAAACATAAAAAACAATAATTACAATGTTTACTTTAGTTTTGGTGTTTTCAATTTTGACTTTGTTGTTTTCAATTTTTTTTTTTTTTTTTTGGCTTTTCGGCCTTTCTAGCCATAAGCCTAATTACGATACTAGTTATATATTTTTTAAATTTGTCTCTACCCCTGGGTCAGATTTTAGCTGGATGCCTTGAATCGGATTCGAACCCGGGTCGCCTGGTTAGCTCGCTGTCACGCTACCGCCTAGCCTATCTGACCCCCCATTGTTTTGTTATTCATTTGCAAAATAAATGTACAAGAATAAAAACGCGTTCTAATTTATTTGTGGTTTATGTTAATCTAGTAGGTATGATGGTACTTTATCTGTAAAAATTGATTTATTAAAACAACATGCCACCGTCAAAACCTGTTTTAATGAGAATTTATAAGTTTAATGTATCACACAAATAATTACAAAAATTCAATTTTGCAATATTCAAAGTCCGCACACTTGACAACGCAAAATTCTTCCCCCTCTTTGACGTGTCTCAGCGATTGTTGAAATAATTTGCTAATTTAGCGATACTAGGGGCGGCTAGTTTTCAAATTGACACACTGTATATATATTACTTCACTCTCTACATTGTCGCTAGGCAAACCAAGCCTCTTGTCTTATTATGTGTCCTATAATTTGAGCTCTTCGCTTTCACAAAGATCTAACAAAAAATTGTGGTGTTTATTTGGGGATTAATGGTATTTAAATGTGAAAAATCGTTTCAGGATACGAGTAGATCGGCTTTCATGCTAGGTCACGGAACTAAAACCCGTATACTGAGGTACCCACTGTATATCAATTCAGATATAATATATTCTCAATTCACTCACCTGAAGAAGGGTGCTAAATTTACGCGAAGTTTCATCATTTTTCTTATCATTTTCATCGAGCCTTGTTGCATATTCTACTATTTGCTTTTGTTGTTCAGCCATTTTGCTTTTACAAGAACGCAATTCACGACGTAAGAATGACAATTGGCAATTGTATCTAAAATAATCAGATTGAATTTAGAAGGGCAATTGTGTTATTTTTTTATAAAACAGTAGTGACTCTTGTAACACCCAAGAGAGACAATTTTGCACACAGCTCCGAAGACACCATCCAAACCAAAAAAATGGAGTATTCCTAAGATATTAACAACATTAATAAGCTATAGATGCACATTAAACTTTTCTTAATTCAAAGACTTTATAAGAGAAGATAAGTTGGAAGCAAGTTATAATTCAATACCTTTTCATTCCTTGTTTAATTTTTCTTATTCTTTTACGCAGCACCATATTTGTTTGAGGAGGAAAATCCGGTTGTGAATAGTCCAAATCAATTCGATCAGATCGATCTAAATTGCCATTTGATGAGGTGGTCGATTCTTCAAAACTGTTTGAAGAATCTTGCCAGACATGTTCAAGTTTTACACCTGGTCAGAAGAAAAAATATTCGATTAAACTAGATACTTAAGTAATTGTTAATTAATAATACTGTTAAGAAATAGTGTTTGAAATTGTTGCTCGAGTTATGTATGTATATTATGTGTATTATTATTAGAGGCCGTTCAAGTATAAAGTATGCATGGGAAGAGGTTGTCAACGCCCATGACATGTTGAAATCAATGGTTCGAATGTGGCGCTCTTGTTCTGAGACACTCTTCAGACAGTGAATGCTGTCATGGGCGTCTCCAGAAATTGATTTAAGGGGGGGGGGGAACAAGTAACATTCAACTTTTTGAAAAATAAATAAATCGGCTTTTATAGGTATATTTAATTTAATTTTAATCAATTTTTTATACTACTAGGAAGATTCTAAAACGAATTAGAAATATCAAAGACAGTGCTGGCCAGTTCCATAACTTTTGGGGAACTAATATTACAGTTACTTTCATTTTAAGAATCTGAGTACAATTACTAGTTCTTTTTATTTTGAGGAACTATTAAACGAATGGGAGGGCTTATTGCAATAACATGATAAACAACAAAACAAAAGTGAAAATTAAAGGAACTAGCAACTTTATAGTTAAGTAACGGATTCATCTAATTTTAGTAGGTACTTGTAACTAGTTTCTTCCCAGCCCTGTTTGTAGATGAGTGAACTCAATATAATAATATACAAGGTGTTCCACAGAACTCGCTCATTAAAAGTTTTCATGGAAGGAGATGAGAGAAAATTTTGAACTTTGACATATTTATGTTTTGGAATATGCTATTTTTAAATAAATTATTAACTTTTGAACACTTTCTGCTTTGCCGCAATCGCTATCAAATTTCTTATTTTCTATGGAACCCCCCAAATATTTTTGCATCATTAGATTAAGTGTTAAAAACTAAGATGATTTTGTATAATGCACTTGATGTCTAAAATTTATAATTTCTGAGTTATTTTAGATAGTTTGTAAAATCTACCAATTTAGCGTTCATCTTTAAAAATTAATAATAATTAAACTATTCTTTGTACAATTAATTTGATGAATTAGAACTCTTAAATAGACATTAAAGAATCTAACTTAATCATAAAAACTCAAATTTTATATCCAGGATCGCTATAATAATCGTTTATTTCTGAAAATCAAAAAGTTGTTAATACTCACTTTTTTCAAATAGAACATGGCATAAATTTTAGTATTTTTGAATTCTACATAAAAATCTAATAGAAATTTATTAAATATTCCCTATACCTAAAATGAATAGTTTTTAAATAAAAAATATTTAAATTTCACTCGTCTAGATCTTAATTATTTATACATAATAAATAAGATCTAGACGAGTGAAATTTAAAATATTTTTTATTTGAAAACTATTCATTTTAGGTATAGGGAATATTTAATAAATTTCTATTAGATTTTTATGTAGAATTCAAAAATACTAAAATTTATGCCATGTTCTATTTGAAAAAAGTGAGTATTAACAACTTTTTGATTTTCAGAAATAAACGATTATTATAGCGATCCTGGATATAAAATTTGAGTTTTTATGATTAAGTTAGATTCTTTAATGTCTATTTAAGAGTTCTAATTCATCAAATTAATTGTACAAAGAATAGTTTAATTATTATTAATTTTTAAATATGAACGCTAAATTGGTAGATTTTACAAACTATCTAAAATAACTCAGAAATTATAAATTTTAGACATCAAGTGCATTATACAAAATCATCTTAGTTTTTAACACTTAATCTAATGATGCAAAAATATTTGGGGGGTTCCATAGAAAATAAGAAATTTGATGGCGATTGCGGCAAAGCAGAAAGTGTCCAAAAGTTGTTAATAATTTATTTAAAAAGAGCATATTCCAAAACATAAATATGTTCAAAATTTTCTCTCAACTTCTTCCATGAAAACTTTCAATGGACAAGTTCTGTGGAACACCCTGTATACAAAATGTGTATATCTAAACAAATTTAAAAAAAAAATGAAAAGTTTGTAATTTGAGGTAGTTTGCATGTTCTTTAAGACACTTTCACTTTAAAAGTAGTTATTTATTTGAACTTTATTGAAGAATATTCTCCATTGTCTCCTGAGTGATATATGAGATTATGTATTATCACGGTTAGAACTTTTTGTTTAATATTTTGAATACATGATTAGGAAAATTCCCATGAAGCCGTAAAATAAATTTATGATCCGATGATAAAATAGGGACTTAGGGGTATATATTTTGTCAATTTTAGATTTTTTAATTTTCTTGTAGAAAAAGCGCTTTTCAATAAAATAATATTTTTTTATTTAATTAAAAGATTTTCTTGAATTAAATAAAGAAGCTAAAAGCTTTCAATTCAACAGCGCGAAAGTCTCACACCTATTTTTTTCTAACAAAAAGGAGGAGAGGGTTCAAAATATACTAAAATATGCTTACGTAATAATTGAACAGTCCCTTAATAACCAGTGTATGTATTATATTAATATATATATATAATAAAAAATATATATACCTATATTATTAAAAAAAAATTATATTTTGTAAATTGATTTGTATACTTTGAAATATAATGTCTTGCAATCCATTTTTATTTTTTTAATGTGATCTGGAAGTTTTTTCGGGTCAACTACCCATGATAAATAAATTTAATTAGGATTTTTTAGTAAAACAGTTATTATTAATTTTCTAGTTCAAAATATTTTCTCACATCATCAAATTAATCAACCAAAATTTAGACTTCAATGTTTGACAAAAGGCAAAAACATTGGAGGGCTAAATTCCAATTTAAAAATTTTTTCACTTTCATCTGAAACCAAATATTTGTTGAGGCAGATATATAATATCTAAGTAATCTAAGTGAAAGATTTAATTTAAAAGTTTGTTAATTGATTGAACATATAGAGAAAGTAAAGAGACGATCACACATTTGAAGAAAGTAAATTCATGAATTTAAACGGACGTCTTAATTATAAAAATTCCAGTTTTTTTTTCTAAAAAACTCTTATTTAATATTCATCCATAAGATTTTAAAAATTAAACGTAAATTTTCATTTTAATAATTAAGGACGTTACCTAATAAATCGATTTTCTTGCAATCCTTTTAAAACTGTGAATACACATATTTATAAGTGTCTTTTATACGTAGAAATTTTTTTCATTAGTCCTTGCGGTACTAAATTTGTAAATATTGACCATTGAAATTTGCATATTTAACACGTGAACCCTGATTGATGATGTTAAAGCGACTGTTTCATTAAATAACAATAGTAATTTTCTTGAAATTATTTTGAAAAACTGAGAATCATTAACTCTAGATATAACAAATATTTTTCTGTTAAAATAATTGTATCAAGCGGTATTCGTTTTGTATGAAAAATGTTAAAAGTTAGGTACTTTTGATGGTTTTCATTTTTTCTCTCATGGGATGTCAAGTGAAAGATGGCGACTTGGAAACGCCGAACTAAAATCACTCAATTTTTCCATATCTAAAAAACTTCTGCAGCTGGTGCATTTGAGATTTTTAGCTAATTCTCTCAACCTAACTATACTGTTCTCATCTGGAGCTGTTTCATGAAGTGTTTTTTTATTCTTTGTCTTTTAGCGTCGGTAAGAATGCAATGTTGCCAGATCCGAGAAACGACGCAGTGAAAATATTTTTGGCTTTCTGCGCATCTGAGAGTAGGGGAAAGAGCGAACTGCTGTTATTAACTAATGTTATTAATTTTTTTCCTTTGCATTTGAGTCTTTAGTCGTCAAATTGATGATCTGGCAGTTTTTTTATTTTGAATTAGAAATTAATTATTTATTTAATTTCCTATTAGAAAACAACAGTTTGGATCGATTTCTGGACCAGTCTTCAAGAGTTGATAGCTATAGTTGATAGTTGATAGCTATATAGCTAGAATTAAATTGAAAGTTTTTGCCGAGAGTAGCAGAATTTTTATATATTGAAGGAGACAATAAAAGAGTGTGTCTCCCGCTGGAATCACAAATTTTATTTATTTATAACGAAACTATAGTCTCGTTATAAATAAACAAAATTCACAATTCCAGCAGAAGACACACTCCTTTATTGTCTCCTTCAAAAGCTAGAATTGCTAAAGTTGATATTGACAAACATAATTTGACTTGGCTTGAGTGATTCCATGTATATTTATCAACAGTTGAAGACTGCCCAAGAAGTAGAAGCCGAAATGTTGAGGAAAATTTCAATTATTTTTCAATTTCAGTTCTACTAAAAAAAACAACTTTACAAATCAAAAAACTACTACTACTATTATTTTAGTCTTCAAGTAGTAATATTAATGTTTTAACAAAACAAGTAAAATATTGAGATGGCACTCCTACATTTAATCTAAAAATATGAATGTGTGTATGAATGATATTAAATCAAGTCGATTATTATTAGTGGACTTTATAGAAAGCCAATATAAATTGTATATCAAGTATTTGTGCATATTACGCGACCCTAGGACCATATTTTCGAAAAAATATCATTTTTTTGCATCAAAAAGAGAGTTGGAAATTCTGTCGAATTCAGGTTAATGGTGTATTCAATTCCATACAGTTTCAAACTACATTTATAAAAGTTAATAAAAAAATCTAAAGATCACTCCCTTATAGAAAGAGACGAGTTTTAAGTAAAATGCATAATTTTCCCAACTGTATAGAAGAAGTTTACCAAAATTTTTGAATTAATGAATTCATCTAAATCAAACATATAATAATTTTTAATTAAAATTTGCTCTTCTGTGCAGATCTGCATATGAAGTAGAAACTCTATGATTCTAAGTTCGCGATTAATACTTAATAAAATGTGTACCAAAAGTAGCGAGAACTCCAAATTGCATACATTTCCGAAACTATTAAACTTACAGAAAACATATTTTACAATTATCATCTCTAATATGGCTCTCATCTGTGGAGAGGGACCTCCAAGCATTCTCTTGCCACACTGGATGCAATTCAAAAGCGAACAATTAAACTAATAGGAGACCCGTACCTAACTAACTCACTCGACCAACCGGCTCACCGAAGAAACGTTTCTGCCCTTTCCCTGTACTACAGATACTATCATGGTGTCTGTTCAGTCGAGCTGAAATCAATTATCCCCTCTAAAGCCCTCTTTACGAGAAACACGCGGTTTTCGAAAGCTCAGCACCCCTTCGCTGTCAAATTGGATAAAAATCGAACAAGAGCTTTCGCCAACTCTTTTATTCCTATAACCTCCAGAGACTGGAACTCGCTCCCAGCCACCGTCTTCCCCGCGACTTATAGCCTTCAGCTGTTTAAGACCCGTATCCACCGACACCTTCGGCCCCTACCCAGTCCATAAAAACCCTTCTTCTTCTTTTCACGATGGAGGGGCCAACCCAGGCCTTTAGGGGATGCACCCTTTTGGTGTAACTCCTTCTCTCATCATTTTCATTGAAAAAAGAAAAAGAAAAAAAGACAGATATGAAATTAATTATAGAGCTATACAAAAAATTGCACAGAACGCGAAAGAATTGAACTATCTTACTATGAAAATAACCAGAATATTACAAATATTATGCCAAAACAAGTTAATTATAACGAAACATTCAGTAAGCAGTTACTCAATGGATTTATATTGTATTAATCCGAAAACGGTTTGGATGGATCAATTGCATTATTATTGATCACGTTATATTATTGAAATTTCCATGATTAAAGGAAAATTTCATTTTTTTCATTAGTGCTTTTTGCATGAAAACTATTAAAATATTAAATATTTTTATTATAAGTCCAACTGACGTCAAAATTAAACTTACACTAACACCGAGTTATTTATTTTTATGATTTTCTGAATGAATCTGCAAAAAGTGAGAGAAACACTCTTAATACATTATTACTTCACCTGCTTCCCGGGCGAGACTAGTATTGAATTTTGTTCGAGTTGTGTGGCTGTGATGAAACTGTATTATATGAAGGAGCAAGTATCAGCCAAAGTTGGATGCGCTGGGCCCAATAAAACACCCCGAATAAAACGCTTCGGCCTGAATCCACTCGGCCATCTTCAGTTAATCGGGAATTATACACAAAATGGGGTACACATATGTGAACGAACCAAGCCTTGTCAAAAACAAAGATTGCAGCCTCATGCAAATTTATAACGTGATGAATGATGAATGAATTCATTCTGAACCTTTGGGCACAAGAACGTTATAAATTTGCATGAAGCCACAATCCCCACCCTTGACAAGGCTTGGCTCGATCACACATGTGTACAACTCCCAATTAACTGAAGATAGCCAAACAAATTCAGGCCGAAACGCTTTATTCAGGGTGTTTTCCGAACCCAGCGCACTCAACTCTGGCTGATACCCCCTCCTTCATCATATAGTATTGAATTTACTCAAAAATTTTTTTTGCTCATATGTTAAAAAATGCTTGGAACCTGAAGTACGAGTAAAATCATCTTCAACCATGATTAATTTTTTTTTCTTTGTGTCTGGACTCAGATATCCACGATAACTTAGATTTGGGACTTTCTAGCTTTAAAACATCTAGTTCAAAAATTCAGAAAAAAACATTATTGAGGTTTTAAGGTGATGTATTTATAATATAGACATAAATGAACAATTTATATTTAATTTCAAGGGCTTCTCTAGCGTAAATAAGTTTTCACTTTTTTGTTATTTAATAAATATGCGAGTGAGCATTATAATCTAATAGAAAAAATGACTAAAAAGTGCTCGGATAGAATGATCTCTCTTCCTTTAGAGCTAAAGCACTACAAGGATTCCAAATACAAGTACAGACCTGTTCAAGACTATTAGATTAATTTCTTAATTTCTATTATTCTAGGAAAGGCCTTTTGACTCTAGGTAAGAAAATATTTAATTGAAATTAATTTCATATTAAGATATTTATCATTTAAAATGATTAATTCACCGAAACTGCTTACAGTGTACCGAGTTTCACTTTTTCCTCCAATTTGCTAATAAAAACATTCAAAAAAATAAATTTGAGTGGTAATTGTTCATTTGTAGGTTTGTTAGTTTCGAAATAGTGCACAAGTCGAAATTCCCATTGATTTTGGTACACGCTTTATAATGTATAATATGCAAATCTATAAGTATTTGAAGTATTTACGCAAATTCTTAATTAAATATGAAAATAATTAAGTTCAAATTATACGTAGATACCGGTAAAATTACAACGAAAGAAATCGGGTCGAAAATAACCAATTTCAGGCAGTGTCGGTTCGATGTATTCTTTAAAATACTCCATCGCCATTGTAGAGAGATCAAACAGTTCATCTGTTACTTTATAAGGCCTGGCAAGTTTTGGAGCAGTTATATGAATATAATTAAGTATACGATACACTTCATCTAATATCTAAAAAACAAAACAAAAATATTAATCAAATAAATATATAAAAAAATTAAAAAAGTAAAGATTGTGTGTCTTATCATTATTATCTAATAGCTAGTTGCTTTATATATCCTTTTTTGAAAGAACTATTTTTTCAAATTTCAATGATGGGAGAGTTTTGGCCAAAACATTTAGATAAAAGTTACTAGATTGTTTTTTAAAAGAATTGTATTTATTTACGAGGCATGTATCTAAAGTAAGTACCGTTTTCAAATAAAAAAAAAAACAATTATACTTTTCATAACAATTTTATTTTCACATGAAAGCCTGTATCTTATTCTACGTTTCGACATAGTTTCCACCAATATTAAGGCATTAATTCTATCTTTCCACGAGCTTTTATATCCCCTCCTCAAAGAAGTCTGCCGTCTGATTGGACACCCACTGCAGCTTTTGATAATTTAGTCGTTCAGTCACAATTGCATAAAGAACACCTCTTGACATTAGAGAAAGCAAATCAGATAACGACGAAATCTTAAATCTGTTCTTTCTCACTTTTTCGTCAACTTTATGCACCAAATCTTCAGTAATGACAGAAGGTCGCCCACTTCGTTCCTCGTCATGAATTTTCGTACGACCATCTTTAAATGTTCTAACTCATTTACACCATCTAATTTGTTTCCTCTAATGCCAAGAAGTGTTTTTTATGCAATTGTGACTGAACGACTAAATTATCGAAAGTTGCAGTGGATGTCCAATCAGGCGGCAGACCTCTTTGAGGAGGGAATACAAAAGCTCGTGGAAAGATACAATAAATTCTTTAATATTGTGGAAAATATGTCGAAATGTAGAAAAAGATACAGGCTTTCATGTGAAAATTTTTTTTTGGAAAAGTTTACTTGTTTTTTTATTTGAAAACGGTACTTACTTTAGGAACATGCCTCGTATATACAAAAAACAATCAATAAATTATTTTAATATATATGTTACGCCTAATTTATGAAATTGACTATTTCTGGAAATAGGCACATTCATGAATTAAGCCAATCGCTTGCCGATTTCCGAAATTAAAAATTGTCATTGACGATTTCAATCTAGCGATAGTTTTATGTAAGGAAAACTTTATAATTTAATTATTATCATTTCCGTCCATAATTTAGTTTATAATTTGAAAGTTTATATTGGGAAAATAAGGACAAGTTTTTTATGTGTGACTTTTTTATTTATCCACCAACGTTTCGTCGACTTTGCCGACTTCTTCAGGGCTTCTATAATTATAAGAACATTCTTGATATTAATTTACAAAAGTACAGTCAGAATCCAAAAACATACATGTATCAATAGTTTACCTACCAAATAGTCATGTCACACATTCGTTTAAATTTTCTTATTACCTTCGTTACCATTGAAGGCCATCAGAATACAATTTTCAAAAGATATTTGGCACATTAACAAAAAACACAAATTTTTTCTCTTTTTAATAACAACCTTATCAATACAGAAGAGTAATCACTTCTTACAAAAAAATAGAATAGAATATTTTTACTTTTTATCCCTATATACAAAAATCTCAACCTCGAATAAATTAAACTTATATATTAATAAAATACATGTCAACGACACCAGTCAAGTTATTATTAGATGAAAAAAATATCCATTAGAAATCTATTTTTATCTTCAACATCTAATTACATTTATTTTTGAAATTTTTTTTATATTATTATTTATTTTTTAACTTTTTATTTTTATCTTTATACCTGTCTAGCAGAAAACTATATATGCCACTTAAATTCTGGGTGTCTGTTCTAAAATTCACTGTATCATTTAACGAAATGTGAATCATTTCACTTATTGTTCTTTTAAAATACACTGGTTCAAAATCTAATATTAATGTGTCCTCAAACTTGAATTGATGATTTAGATCAAAATGATGGGTAGCTAGGGCGGTTTTGTCATTTTTTAAAATATTAGACACTCTACAATCATATATATGTTGTGTTAATCTTTTTTTTAAATATTGCGATGTCTGTCCTATATATGCTTTTCCACATGAACAGGGTATCTTATATACAACGCCTGACTTTTTTTCCTTCTCTGTTCCATCCTTTAATCTACTATATAATGAACCCACAGTTAAAATGTTATAAAAAGCTAATTTCGAATTTGTTTTCTCCAAACATCTATCAACTTTATGTGAGATTTCTGGGATAAAAGGAAATTTAAAGAAATTTTTCTCTCCGTTATTCAAAATTGTATTTTGCCTTTGGCTGTTAATACTACCATTCTCCATTCTACCCCTATTATTCACCAAAAACACATCAAACGCCCTCCTTATGAAAAACTCAGGGTAATTATTTTTCTTTAATATGCACCTGATTCTCTCCAAATTGTCCTTATGAAAAATCTCTCCACTGAGATAAATAGCACGATGCAATAACCCCCTTATCATTCCTAATTTCTGTGAACTGGGATGGTTGGATTTAAAATTTAAAACTCGTCCAGCACTCGTTGGTTTTATATACCAATCTGTTATTAGTTTTTCTTCCATTTTTATAACTTTTACATCCAAGAATGGCAAAGCACCCTCCCTTTCAATCTCCATTGTAAATTGAATTTTCATATTTATACTATTAAAAACTTTCATAACCTCTTTTTCAGTATCTCTAGGTATCAATAGCAATAAATCGTCCACATAAAGAACTATCAACGGCAACTCAAATTCAAGAAATTCTATTGCCTTTTTTATTACATAATTCATGACTAAATTTGCTATAGTTGGGCTTGCTGGGTTACCCATACTAGTTCCATTTATCTGGAAATAAATTCTATTCTGAAATGTGAAGTAGCTTGACTCAAAACAGTAGCTTATTATTTCAATGAGTGATATTTTGGATATATTCATTAATTCAGACATTTGATCCCATTCTTCATTAATAATCCTAATCACCAGATCTTTTGGGATGTTAGTAAATAAGGATATCACATCCAATGAAACAAGCACGTGATTATTTGGGACAACTATGTCATCTAATAATTTTTTAAGTTCAAATGAATTTTTCACATTCCACCTGTATGTCTCCACTACTGGGTACAACGTTCGATGTAAAAAACTAGCTAGTTTATAACTTGGTGATCCTATGCAACTCACCACTGGTCTAAGTGTGCATCCCGGTTTATGGACTTTCCGCAAGCCGTAGATCTTTGGGATAACTGCATTATGCGTTTTCATATTTTTCACAGCACTTTTTTCAATAATTTCTGATTGGGACAAACTATCTATGATCTTATTTGCCTGTGTTTGAAACTTAAGTGTAGGATCTCTGTTTGAATATTTATATATTGATTCATCATTTATCATTTCCATCATCTTTGCAGTATATTCTTCTCTATACATTACAACTGTAGCGCCACCCTTATCTGCTCTTGATACAATCAGATCATCATTATCCCTCAAATAACCACGTGTTATACTTAAATTCTTCCTTATCTCACTATGTGTCTTCTTATCATTTTGATTGTAATATTTAGTAATTATGTGAACAATATTAGCTCTTAATTTATTTTTGTTATCGTCACAAATCCTTTGAGTTTCTCCCTCCATCACAGTATTAGAAATGCAAAACTCAATGTCTTTTATCACTCTCGGTATTGGCGTTTCACTTGGATTCAGCGGCACTCCGAACTTTGGACCAAGATATAATACATTTTTTACTTCATCTGGTAGTTGTTTTTCAGTAAAGTTGAACAAAAAATTCTCCTGATGAGAGCTAGGCTCGAACTGCATGCTTGATGTAATTAACTTTTTAACCTTTTTAATATTTCCGTTCTTTATCTTATTAAATTCACCATTATATCTAACACTCACAAAATGTAGCCAATTTCGAACTGTTTCCGATGGTGCAACTTCAAATAGTTTTTGGTATAGACTCTGATACTCTGTATCCAAGTTCTTTATTGTCCAAATCGTTATTTTAATTTCTAATTTAATTACCGAACGTTGAAAATTTGTTAGGATTCCATCTGCCTGCCTCCTGAAAGGATGACTGCCCAGTTGCAGAGAAAAAATGTTTTTCAAATTATGAGTTATGTGTGCCGGAACCACTTCATGTCTCTTGCATTGTATCAAGAACGATCTTCGATTTTTAGCAGCTGCCAGTTTCGAAGAGATGTTGAACAACTTCTTTACGGCAGCAACTGTGTCCTCTCCATAGGTAACTAAGATGTCGTTAAAAAATCCCCCAGGTGTATAATTATTATCATTTCCGTCCATAATTTAGTTTATAATTTGAAAGTTTATATTGGGAAAATAAGGACAAGTTTTTTATGTGTGACTTTTTTATTTATCCACCAACGTTTCGTCGACTTTGCCGACTTCTTCAGGGCTTCTATAATTATAAGAACATTCTTGATATTAATTTACAAAAGTACAGTCAGAATCCAAAAACATCCATGTATCAATAGTTTACCTACCAAATAGTCATGTCACACATTCGTTTAAATTTTCTTATTACCTTCGTTACCATTGAAGGCCATCAGAATACAATTTTCAAAAGATATTTGGCACATTAACAAAAAACACAAATTTTTTCTCTTTTTAATAACAACCTTATCAATACAGAAGAGTAATCACTTCTTACAAAAAAATAGAATAGAATATTTTTACTTTTTATCCCTATATACAAAAATCTCAACCTCGAATAAATTAAACTTATATATTAATAAAATACATGTCAACGACACCAGTCAAGTTATTATTAGATGAAAAAAATATCCATTAGAAATCTATTTTTATCTTCAACATCTAATTACATTCATTTTAGAAAAGCCCAACTATAGCAAATTTAGTCATGAATTATGTAATAAAAAAGGCAATAGAATTTCTTGAATTTGAGTTGCCATTGATAGTTCTTTATGTGGACGATTTATTGCTATTGATACCTAGAGATACTGAAAAAGAGGTTATGAAAGTTTTTAATAGTATAAATATGAAAATTCAATTTACAATGGAGATTGAAAAGGAGGGTGCTTTGCCATTCTTGGATGTAAAAGTTATAAAAATGGAAGAAAAACTAATAACAGATTGGTATATAAAACCAACGAGTGCTGGACGAGTTTTAAATTTTAAATCCAACCATCCCAGTTCACAGAAATTAGGAATGATAAGGGGGTTATTGCATCGTGCTATTTATCTCAGTGGAGAGATTTTTCATAAGGACAATTTGGAGAGAATCAGATGCATATTAAAGAAAAATAATTACCCCGAATTTTTCATAAGGAGGGCGTTTGATGTGTTTTTGTTGAATAATAGGGGTAGAATGGAGAATGGTAGTATTAACAGCCAAAGGCAAAATACAATTTTGAATAACGGAGAGAAAAAGTTCTTTAAATTTCCTTTTATCCCAGAAATCTCACATAAAGTTGATAGATGTTTGGAGAAAACAAATTCGAAATTAGCTTTTTATAACATTTTAACTGTGGGTTCATTATATAGTAGATTAAAGGATGGAACAGAGAAGGAAAAAAGTCAGGCGTTGTATATAAGATACCCTGTTCATGTGGAAAAGCATATATAGGACAGACATCGCAATATTTAAAAAAAGATTAACACAACATATATATGATTGTAGAGTGTCTAATATTTTAAAAAATGACAAAACCGCCCTAGCTACCCATCATTTTGATCTAAATCATCAATTCAAGTTTGAGGACACATTAATATTAGATTTTGAACCAGTGTATTTTAAAAGAACAATAAGTGAAATGATTCACATTTCGTTAAATGATACAGTGAATTTTAGAACAGACACCCAGAATTTAAGTGGCATATATAGTTTTCTGCTAGACAGGTATAAAGATAAAAATAAAAAGTTAAAAAATAAATAATAATATAAAAAAATTTCAAAAATAAATGTAATTAGATGTTGAAGATAAAAATAGTTTTCTAATGGATATTTTTTTCATCTAATAATAACTTGACTGGTGTTGTTGACATGTATTTTATTAATATATAAGTTTAATTTATTCGAGGTTGAGATTTTTGTATATAGGGATAAAAAGTAAAAATATTCTATTCTATTTTTTTGTAAGAAGTGATTACTCTTCTGTATTGATAAGGTTGTTATTAAAAAGAGAAAAAATTTGTGTTTTTTGTTAATGTGCCAAATATCTTTTGAAAATTGTATTCTGATGGCCTTCAATGGTAACGAAGGTAATAAGAAAATTTAAACGAATGTGTGACATGACTATTTGGTAGGTAAACTATTGATACATGTATGTTTTTGGATTCTGACTGTACTTTTGTAAATTAATATCAAGAATGTTCTTATAATTATAGAAGCCCTGAAGAAGTCGGCAAAGTCGACGAAACGTTGGTGGATAAATAAAAAAGTCACACATAAAAAACTTGTCCTTATTTTCCCAATATAAACTTTCAAATTTATATTTAATATGAGAGATTGGAATTCGCCGATGGAATAGATTCAAATTTTCTTAGAAAATCATAAGATGGTGTCATCTATTAGATCCGATGGAATGGATTATTTTTAATTTGTCAGAAGGGTTGTTTTTCACCATCTCGGGAATCGAACCCAAGTGCAAGTAACAGTAATCCTGGCCTTTTGGTTACACTGTGAGGTGCGAACCCTTCTGACGTAATTATGTAAACACATTAAGTTTTTTACTCAAAGATTGTTATCTGTTGTAAAATTTGACAATCTAGTGATTCTAAATTTAAACACATAGCCATATAGTTTAAATAAAGGCCGTTGAGTGTTTCGAATTTTGAAGAGATTCAAAATCCGAAGGGCAATGGAATGACTTTTCCTAATTGAATTCCCGAAGGGGTGAAAAACAACCCTAATTAAAAATAATCTATTCCATCGGATCTAATACTAGATGACACCATCTTATATTTAATAGTGTATTTATTTAAACTAAACAAAAGTGAATATTTAAATTATATGTGCTTTTTATTTATAAAAGATTTTTATTTAAAAATTATCGAGAGTATTTACTAAAGATTAGATTTTCATTTTTTTGGCGTATGTGCTGCCATTAAAAATTTCTGTAGTCTATTAATTAAAGTTGAAATATGTTTAAAATAATAAATACATTGAGTGGATATTGATGAGGCACTCCAAAAAAGAAGATAATTTATACTATCTTTTTATTCATAAACTTCTTCAGGAGGGAATAGTCTCCGAAACGTCGGTTTATGAATAAAAAGATAGTATAAATTATCTTCTTTTTTGACTGCCTCATCAATATCCACTCAATTTCACTTATCAGTTCGTCTCCAAAAATTAATCCAATCTTAATATAATGCAAGCCTCGATATGTTTACTAAGAAAGAATAATTATAAAAATGACAAATATGCAGGGAAGTTAACTATTTGAGTCCTGAAGAAGTCAACAAAGTTGACGAAACGTTGGCAATAAAATATAAATTATCTGCATAAAAGATATAGTCCTTATTTCCCTATAACAACTTTAATAATAAATAAATTTTGCTTATTACTTGAAATCGTCAATGAAATTTCTTAATTCATGAATTCGGCAAAATGTTGCCTATTTCCAGAAATAGGCAATTTCACAAATTAGGCGTAACATATATATGTATGTATATATTTATATTCTTAATATACAGGATGAGGCAAAAAGATGTTAACATTAAATATATTTTTTTTGCAGATTAAAATTTAATTTTTTAAATTTAATTATAATTTAAAATTAAAATTTTAATCTGCAAACAAAAATATATTTAATGTTAACATCTTTTTGCCGATTCCGCGACATTTCAGCCTCCGACAAAATATCCCCGACAAAATATCACCAGACAAAATATCCTTCAGACAAAATATCTCATGACAAAATAACCCTTCCCCTCGTGAATCTTATGAGTAATGCAAATCGACTCCGGTTCGGTTAATATATATTCAGTTCGGCTCGGTTGGTTCGTATAGCTCCTTTTCGGGCTGGTTTTTAGACGGTTCGGTTGGCGTCAGCCCGAAAAGGAGCTATACGAACCCAACCGAGCCGAACTGAATATATATTAACCGAACCTCCGAAAGTTTAGTCCGGGCGGGGTGTGTTTCGGGCTCCCATTTTTTTTCTAATCAAACCCACATTGAAAACCGAACCAGCCAATCGTCGGGCGGGGTGTGTTTGGGGCTCCCATTTTTTTCTAATCAAACACGACAGATAGCAGCACTTTCAAATGGCTAATTAGCCGCCAAAATATGAAAGTCTGTTTATATTATTCAAAACTATGATTATAAGCTTCTCACTTAATCTCTTTTGTATTCTCCCTTATACTGGGGAATATTTTGTCAGAAGATATTATGTCGGGGGATATTTTGTCGGGGGATATTTTGTCGGGGGATATTTTGTCGGGGGCTGAAATGTCGCGGTACCCTTTTTGCCTCACCCTGTATACATATGTATGTATATATGTTTATTTGCATCAGACAGGGCAATCTCATTGATATCTGTTTATTATATGATAATAAAACTTGAGCAAGATGCGAGGTAGGTTTCACAAAAAAAAAGAAATAAAACAAAATTGAGTTTCTCTTTCTATTGTTCCCATATTGAATATTGATATTAGGGCAATTGTACCCTTTCAGGTACTTTCTCATTCCTTCTTATAATAGCATGTATAGTTTCCCATCAGCTGGTTGAAAATTCAATTTTTCCATTTGTTGAAAATATTAATTCTTAGTACACTTTCTCCTCATATATTTCTAAAAAAAAAATTTATTTGTAAAATTATTTTTCCAATGTATAATCAGTTTTCTTTGACTCCTGATGATGGGTTCACCCCCGAAATATATCGAATTCAAAACTCAATTTTATTTTATTTATTTTTTTGTGAAACCTACCTCGCATCTTGCTCAAGTTTTATTATTATATTAAAATGTTTCGCCTAGAACCAACACCTAACTCCTTAAAAGTTACTTTATTATGTGGTTTGAGCCAGGAATTTCTCTTTTGATAAAATGTTTAAAACTTTCAAAACCTTCACGTAATTACTTAATATACAACAATTTTATTTTGAATAATTTAATAAAAATAAATTTTATTTCTGTACATACCTCTCCGGCAAAAAAACAGCAATGTTTTCTTTCAATATGTTTGCCGAAAGTCATTTGAAGAAGTGTTAATCGCATATGCAGAGTCTCTATAATGTCCGACTCGCAGGCAAGAGGGTGATTTCGACGGGCCGATTCCCGTCTTGGCATCATTGATTTTATTGTTTGGAAACGGGTTAACATTTGATTTTGAAGACGTTGAAACGTTCCATTAAGAACATTCGAGCATACAGAATCCATTTTTCTTGACACCTAAAATTTAACAGAAAATAAAATTAAAAAAAAAACAAAACAAATCAAAATCCAACAAAATAAGTTTAAAATTAAATGATTATTAGAAAATATTAATTTATAAATTATAATCTTATTTAAAAAGAATGTCTATTTTTAGGGACAATGTGATCTTAGTGATTAATTATATTAAGGAGGTTCTTTCGCGACAATCCACACAAAAAGTTTTAGCCTAGTAACCACTTTATAAATATGGACGGTGTTAAAATTTTAGGTTATGTTTTTTTAACGTGACTGTACATTTTACGCTACTACTTTCTATTTATGAATGGATCGTTTCCAAGCCATTGATATTTTATCCCCTCCACTAAAAATAATCGCCCAAATATGTTTGTTTTTTATTTTTTATCAAAATTACGTGGTAAATACTCGTAATTTCAATTTTTTTTAAGTTACTCCGAATATATTATTCTAACAAATATTAGTTTTTCATCAAGATGGTGAAAGTCCTTCAATGAAAAAAAAATAAAATAATGATCATTTCCCCACCCTTTCCCTATATACCATATGTAAAAAATTTCATTTTTAATCGCAATTATTTCATGTTTGGTGTGGTAAATTGTCTTCAAATTTTAACAGCGTGTGTATTATGGTTTTAATGACTAATATTTCAAGTTTCGAAGATTTCTTGAATTTTTGCATTTGTGAAAGAACTACCTTAATGATAATTATGTATATTATAATTGCATGTCAGAAGGTTTCATCCCCTTGGGATCGAACCCAAGCGCTAACGTTGCTATCCGGGCTGTTAGCTTACCATAGAAATTAATAAAATAAATAAATAATAAATAATGACTTTTATTATCCAATACAAAAAAAAATACAAATATTTTACAAATACAAAAAAACTTCGACCTCGAGGCCCAAAAGCTTCACCATCGAATGTCCTTTTTTTTTTTTTTTTTAATTTTTAACATATTTTTGATACTCCTTATTTTGGTAAGGGAAAAATTGATAAAAAACCCCATACTTTTTATAATAGAAATTAATTGTCTCCGACATACAGATATAATAAAAGCAAGGAAATTTTACTTCATTCATTTAAGAATCAATTTGAAAAATTCCGATTTGGCTGAAAAAAGTTTTCAGTGAGGAACCCTTTAGTATATTTTGAATATAAAGAATTTGAGTATGTCATTTTTTGAAAATTTAGATTCACAGTTTTTCAAAAAGACAACTCTTGGCAATAGCTAGTATTTTTAACCGATTTTGAAAAAAGAGGAGGTTAGAAATTCAACGGAATGTCTGCTTTTTTTTGTGTTTGAACATTTATTTGCATTTACCATGTAGACCGATTTGGATGATTTTTTTTTGCAATGGGTTCAGTCTAGTACCCGATTGGACCCGTTTTTTTTTCATTCCTATTGGACCTTTTTGTTTTGTATGTTTACGCATAACTTTTTTATTTATGGACTGATTTCATTCATTCTACTTTTATTGGAAAGGGGGTATCTTAGGGGTAGTCCCATATTAATTTGGTCAAGTTCTGATGAAGTTTGTTTGTCGATTTCTCTTTACCATGTGGACCGATTTCGATGATTTTTTTGTATAGGGTTCAGTATAGTTGCCTATTGGTCCCGTATAAATTGGGGTGAAAAATTATCTTAATGATAATTATGTATATTGTGAAACGCTTACCCTCTCCGACTCCAAAAGAGAAAAAAAGAGGGAGAATAGATAAATAATCATTTAGTTTATTCTTTAAAAATAAATTTGTAAAAATTATCAAATCCAAATATAATTTTCTAGCTGAGGCTTGGGTTGTCACACAAGAAAGTTAAAATTTAGCAGAGAGATGTGATTTATTCAGGGACGGCGGAACCGTGGGGTCAGCTGACCCCCCTGGGAATTTGTTTACGAGAACAAGGGGTCAGCAGACCCCCTAAATAAAGAAATTTTACTGTTACCCAAAAACAACTTTGTTGCCAAATTGTTGGTTGTAAAATTAATGTTATACTATTATCTGTTTGCGTTAACAAAACCGAAAAACCTTGCGCCGTAACATTTCCCTAATAATTACTCATTTTACTTAAATAGGTAGGACTAGGTCTTGACAGGCTGTCGTCTAAGTCTAAATATATATATTGCTAATTAATTACGTTTTATTTTATTACCTTTTGAACCTAAACTCAAGCATTATAACTACAAACAAAAATTTTTAACTATTTTTTTTCTTTCAGTTTTCAATAAAAGCACAGCTACAAACCGCTTAAGTTAAATTGTACCAATTGTTTCAAAATTTTCTGGGAGCCCCCAAGACCTCCCGAATTCCGGGGGGTATGGAATACCCCCCAGAAGGCCTACATCACTTTCCAAGTTTTGACCCCTCTGGCCTAAGATCGTTCCCCCGTGCTTGAGTTTATTAATACAAACTTGTATACCAAAAGACATTTTTTTTTCTTATTTTTTACAATTATGAACTAGAAATTCTGAAGATGGAAAACCCAAAATCTCATAATTTGTTCGATTTTTACTTTACCATACAGGGTATGGTCAAGTATTGTAATCGTGCATGAAAAAAGTGGTTTTTTCCTTCTTTTTTTCGAAATATCTCAAAAACGGCTGAAACTATTTTGATTAAAAAAATTGAGCGAAACCATGGCATTTCGGTCTACAAAAAAGCCCTAATAAGTGAACATCGAAAAAATTATATTTTTCGAGATAATAATTGTTTTGTCAAGATGTCTGTTAGTCTGTCTGGTTGTCTGTGCGTTACCAAATTTTTGTGGACGAGGTAGCTCAAAAACTAGTGTGAATATTGAAACCAAATTTCACACGTAGTTTTGGTCCATTACGATTAAGAACTGATTAGATTTTGGTGTATATCGACCCAAAATTAAGAGGGGTGGAGGGGGGTTAAAAAATTAAAAATCTAGGCCATTTGAGCAAACTCAACCAAATTTTGTATACATAATCAATGGGACCCTGAAGTCTAAAAATGCAAAAACTAACCCCCCCCCCCTACATGATTACAAATAATTTTAGGGGTCAGGTTGTATGGTAAAGTCAAGTGGATGACCACATCAGAACACGTCAGCTTATTTGGAAATATGTACAAATATTTTTGTACGGGAACTATCATTCATTCTTGAGATATTAGAATTTAAATAGATGAAAAAAAAATCATAATTGAAAATGATTATTCTGCTGATTTAAAACCTTTGTTAACATGAATAAGCAAGAGAAAATAAAAATTCGAGTGATGACTGAGACACACCCGGCAGGCAGGCCTTGCCTATCGAGCGTACCGAGTAATTATTTCCTGGAAATTTCCATTCCTATTTCATAAGATACAGGGCATTGAAAAAAAAATAGAATGACCAATTGATTTTGAAGATGAGAGATGTGGTATAGCTTGGTTACTAAAATTGTTATTAATGATGAAGATAATGGTAGAATAATTGAAATATCTGTATTGAAATTTTTTTATTAATTATGACTATATAAATAAATACAAAACTTTTATAAAAAAACAATTGTCAAACGTTTATTAGAATACCAAAAGTTTCGGGAGAAATTCTCCATTTATAAATGAAAATTTTAACACATTTGAAAAAAATAGTTGCTTTAAGAAAGGAATATAAAACAACACTATAAATAAATAAATAAATATTTCGAAAATAGTCAATGGTGCAGATTGTCTTGGAGATAAAATTACCTTGAATAAAAATGAAAAATATAAATATTTACCTAAAGTTGTTTCTTTAAAAATTTTTTTTTTGATAAATATTAGAAAAACACTTCATAAATCCATATATTGTTGGCTTAGAGAATAAACCTGCAAACTCACAACAAGGAAATTTTACAGGACAGAGAAAAAACAAACAAAATTTAATATTGTTGTTATTTTTCACATTTTTTTCTACAACTTAGGATCGTAATTTTAAGTATCAGTTTTACTTAGACGATGCTGGATCTCTTTTCTTTCGAACGGTATTTATGTCATATATGATAAAAATGGAGTTAGCAGGTTTACACTCTAAGCCGACAATATGAGATATTAATACCGTTCGAAAGAAAAAGAGATGCAGCATCGTCCAAGTAAAACTGCTACTTAAAGTTACGATCTTAAGTTGTAGTTCCATAACAACAATATTAAATTTTGTTTGTTTTTTCTGTGCCTTATAAAATTTCCTTGTTGTGAGTTAGCAGGTTTACAATCTAAGGCGACGATATGAATTTTTGTTGTTTAAAATTTCGATCATTTCCAAAATAGACAAAAGAATATTAAAAATCTAGAATTTACGAATATAAATGTTGAATTAAAGCAAAAAATTCAGAATACCATAGTATCTATTATACCCAGGGAGATTATACCATACTAGATAACCATTCCACTAACCTAGTTTTTTTTAATATTTATCACAAAATTTTAGAGAAAAACAACTTTACGTAAATATATAGGTATATTTTTTTTATAAACCTATGTATATTCAAGGTAAATTCATCAGCAAGACAATTTGTATCATTGTCTATTTTTCAAAATATTTATTTGTTTAGTGTTTTATTAATTACTTAAAGCCATTTTTTTCTTTGAAATTTAATTAAATTCCATTGTTAAAGGTAGAACTTCTCCTGAAACGTGTGGTATTCTAATAAACATTTGAAGATTGTTTTTATAAAATATTTGTATTTATTTATATAATCTTTATAGTGACGTGATAGAGGCGACTGTGGGTCAGTGGCAGAGTATCGGGCCGCTGTCCTGAAGTATGCTGGTTCGAGACTGGGTCTCGGCAGATATTTGCAGTCGCCTCCTCTTGGAAAGCAATGGAAAACTAGCAAGAGTATAATTGCCTAGTCAACCTCTCCAAACTAGCCGTTCGGAACAGGCGTTAAAAAGTAGGTCCCGTATATATCTGTGTAAAACACACTCAGCACAGGTATATGTGGAGGGGTGTCGAAACGTCAGGGAGATATGACACTTAAAGAAGAAGAGTGACGTTATTAAATAATGATTTAATATTATTTAATACAAATAATTCATTTGTTCTAATACACACCCAGCCTCGACTAACACGGTTTCACTTTTATATATACTGTTTTTAAATTAAAAAATTCTATGTTTTAATTTGATTGTTTTACGTACACCAAACACCCTATATGAATGTGAATAATTTTTATTATTTATGTATATTTATTATTCATTGTTGTATCATAAAGAGAAATCAATGAGGCTATGCTCTGCTTGATTCATGTAGAAAATTAGAATGAAGTCTAATTGTCATTTAAGAAATTATCTATCTATCTATCTACTCTTTCTTATTAAACGAGCAAAAATTGTATATATATTTATTTATATATTTGTATCTTAGTTCTATTTTGAAAACGGCTCTACCGATTTTGATGAATCCAACTCTATTAACAAGTTTTGAGGATGAGAAAACGATCTGGCTAGGTCTGGACCTCCACAAATTTCATCTTAATTGATCTTTTCTTATTTAAAGTAATTATTTATAGATGAAAATCTCAATAAAAAAAGTTTGTTTTTATATAACTTGGAAACAAATCTTATTTAATTTTATGTTTTTATTTCAGATCCTACACGATTATTTTTTTTTATTATTATTTTCCCTGTTTATTTTTTTATATTGTTTATCAATATGAACGAATGTGGGCAAATTGGTGTACGAGTAAACAAATATACAATTAATATGTGGACCATTAGAAAGCTAGAAATGCAAAAACTGGGTGGGGTGGGTTTGGGAGGTGCAGGAGGTGGGGTGCAGTTGTGGGGGACCCGGGGGTGGAGGCGCGGTTGGGGTGGGGCGGAGAGCTAGGAAGCCTAAAAATCAAACATTTTGCCACTAAAACGAACTTTCTACGACCTTATATTATTGGAATTACAATGAGTAATGACAGACAAAAATAAGGAAAAGAAAGAATTTTAATCTGCATCCGTTTAGGGAAGAAATATATTCAATTAAGCCTTGATAACTCTTTTAAGGTAGTTTTGTTCCACCATATGGGTTTTCTTAGGAATTTTTTGAAATTTAGACAGATTATTATTTAAATACTTATGCATCGATTGGTGGCAAAAACGAAATTTATGAACAATATAGTTCCGGAGATATTAAATTCCAAAGGTAGTTTTTCAGACTCTTATACATTGCACTATTCGAGATATCGGAATAACTAATACATTTTTTAAGAAAATTTTAATTCATAGTTACAACACAGTTTCTGAGATATTAATGAATAAATAATGAAAAATTTACACTAAAAACAAACTGGCAACAACGAAAGTATTTAACCTAAAAAGTATGTTAACTTTAGTACTTTTTTTTATGTTTTTTCGCTTCAGCCATTGTCGCAATAGCTTTCAATCACATATTAAGAACATTTTGTTTTAAAAATCTCCCTTTATAATGTACTAGCTGCAAGGCCCGCCTTCGGCGGCCCTCTTGCTAGCCAGGGGGCACGTCCCCTAGAACCCCAACCCACCCTCACACTACACCCCCCCGACCCATCCAACACCCCTACCCCCGCACCATGAACCCGTGCCCAACCCCCGCCCCCATACCACAGAACCCAAATCTCACCCCCCACTCCAACCCACCACACTCCCCGAAACCCACCCAGCACCCCAACCCCCGCCCCCACACACCACCACCCCACCCACCTCGGGCACCCCAACCCACGAACAGCAACCTCACCCCCCACACTCCACGAAACCCACCCAGCACCCCAACCCCCGCCCCCACTTCAACACTCTAACCTGCACCCCCCACCTCGGACCCTCAACCCGTACCACCCCGCCACTGGACCCTCACCTGAACCCCCCATCCACCAACCTTGCACCCCCCCCCTACTCCGCCATACTCCCCCACTCCACCGCCATTCCACTCCGCGCATCCCATGCCCTAACCCACCCCCACTCCACCCCCGCACCCATAATTTGCATTTCTAGCCTTCTAGTGACCCACAGATTATGTAAACAAAATTTGGTTGAGTTTGGTCCAAGAGCAAGAATTTTCATTTTTTGACCCCCCCCCCCCCCCCATTTTAGGTGGTTAGTTTTTGCATTTCTAGCTCTCTAGAGTCCCACAGATTATGTATACAAAATTTGGTTGAGTTTGCCCCAAGAGCAAGAATTTTCATTTTTTGACCCCCCCCCCATTTTGGGTGGTTAGTTTTTGCATTTCTAGCTCTCTAGAGGCCTACAGATTATGTATACAAAATTTGGTTGAGTTTGCTCCAATTTTCATTCGTGCACCCCCAAAGCCCCTTTTGGGGTCAAAATATCATAACGTTATATAGTTAAAAACGTAAGTTAGAAGACCTCTGATACAAATATGAAATTTCATAATAATCCCTTCAGCCGTTTTGACGTGAATCGTGAGCAACTTTTCGCGGAAACCACTGAAACATACAGACAGGAATTTTGTTGAGGGTGTTTTCGTTCATAACTTTGCTTGAAACGTGTGCAACCAAAATTTGGCGTGATTTGGACCAATGTACAGACAAAACATTAATTTTATATATATAGATTTTATCTGTCATTTCTATGATAAATATATACAAGCTCGGACAGTGTTGACAGATTTGTCAAACGAGCACGGGATTGGCTAGTAGTGGTACATAAACAGCAAAAAGTTTTGGGCTTATGAATTATGAATCCTTATTGTCTGTTCTATATACTCTAGCATTAACTTTTTGCTAGTATTGTCGCGAAACAACTGCCTTAACTATCCATAGAAAATATTTATATTAGACTGAAAACGAAGGCAATATCTTCCTCAAATAAATGAAATTATTTATATTTGAGCAGAAAACTCAAATCTTTAATTTATTCCTCGTTAGTTATCTAATGATAAATATAAGGAAAAGTTGTATAAATGTTTGTTCGTTTAATTCAAATTTAATTTTTTGCAAATTAGAAGACTCTTTTCATAACAAGTTCTAAGAGTCAGGACTTATTGCGTGGCTGTATGGGCATAGTTCTCTAAAGCCAAAAAAAAAGTCAGGACCCAGACAGGCCATCACAATACTACCACATTATATTCTATAGAATATAAATGTGAAAGTAAAAATTATTGATGAGTTTGAAAAATTTTATATAATCGTCTAGATTAATTAAAAATTCTCAAAAAGTCAATGTAAAAGTCCCAAGACTGGTTTGACGCAACCACCTGCCTCCAGTCAACTCTATCCCATGTCAACTTTTTCACTTTTTTTTTAAAATCCCAGATTCATTATCTCTTTTATTATGTGAGAAAAATACTTCAATTTAGTTCTATCCCAGCCTTTAAAATATTCCTTAGCAAGTGAAATCTACCTAGTATTTTATATTTTAAAAAGTTTCTAAAATTTTCTTTACTTTATTTAAAATGTTTCATCAAGAACCCACAGCATTCTCCTTTAACAAAAAAAAATGTCTTTTATGATTCAAGATCTCGAGAAAAATGAACTAATAAAATTTTTAGCTAAAGTTCATTCGTACTATTCGTTAACATGGCCGGAGTTGGAGAGCCTCAACTAGAAAGTGAAATAAATCTGTCTAGCTTGTTCATCATTATATAGGTTTAGAATTATTTCCACGAAGTTACTTTAATTTAACACCTCAAAGATAAGAAAATCTGTCTTCTATATGCATGAAATTGGATGTGTTTATGTATGTATGTTCCAACTGGAACGTCTGGAGTAATTTCAGCCAAATTTGGTACTCATATGAGTTACTATCTGTAAAAAATACTGTGTGGGTAAAACACTCCTAGTAATAGGGTGGTAAATAGGTGACATGTAAAAATAATCGAAAACGGCCGAGAATAGTGTCGTATCCATAGTTTTCGGGGTCGTTGAGATGAATAGTGACATTGCCAATGTCGTTCAAGTTCAAGTTCAGCCCCATTTTGAGGGAAGGGGGTGAAAAAAGAAATGTCAAAATGACCGAGATTAGTGTCGTATCCATAGTTTTCGGGCTCGCTGAGATGAATAGTGACATTGTCAATGTCGTTCAAGTTAAAGTTCAGCCCCATGGGGGGGGGGGGGGGGGAGTGAAAAGAAATGTCAAAATGATCCGAGATTAGTGACGTATCCATAGTTTTCGGGGTCGAAAGGCTGATTGGTGACAGTCCCGATGACATTTAAGTCCAAGAGGGGGGGGGGGGGGATAAATAATAAATACCCGGGCAACGCCGACTAATAAGCTAGTATTTAATTTTATTTATTTTCTTAGAAAGACCAACTGGTAAGCGAAATAAGTAGGTTATAATGAAAGGCAATTCATAAATTATTTAATTTTATTCAATTTCCGACGTTTCGGAGACTTTTTCTCTCCTTCTTCAGAGTATTGAATAGTTATTGATGGGTGAGTATAACTCGGTTCCCATTTGTCTCTCCCTTCAGTGATAGCAACAATATTACAACATTTTCCAACATTATACCATAAGCATAGGATAACCAAGTACACTTATGGTATAATGTTGGAAAATATTGTAATATTGTTGCTATCACTGAAAGGAGAGACAAATGGGAACCGAGTTATACTCACCCATCAATAACTATTCAATAACCTGAAGAAGGAGAGGAAAAATGTCTCCGAAACATCGGAAATTGAATAAAATTAAATAATTTATGGACTGCCTTTCATTATAAACCTACTTATTAATAAGCTAGTATTTATATAAATAGTGACTGTGAGAACCAAGAACACCAGAATATGTTTGAAGTCTCTTAACTCCAAGGAATTGTATTCGCTGACCTTTACATATAACATAGATACTGAGTTTAGGAAAATAAAACGGGTTTTATCGGTGTTAGAGATAAAACTAACTCGAAAACTCAATGGTAGGTTTCTGTGCGTGTCCAATGCTATATTTCAGCATCAGTAAATCACAGATCAACAAAATTTGAAAGTTAAGCTAGAAATCAACCAGCAATGTTAAATTAAGCTGTTGTTCCAAATTGACATACACCTTATACATAGAGAAACAAAGAGGTTGTCCTCTGCTTGATGAGTACAACCTCTTTGTTTCTCTTTATGAATCAACAACTCTGCTACTCTCGGCAAAATAAAAACTTTTCAATTAATACCCTTTACTTGAGTGTTGGGGTGGTTTTTATCTTTTTCCTCAAAATCGATTTTCTTTAACTTAGCAAGTATCATAAGTTCTGTGGTGAGTATTTTTTATTTTTTTTTTATTTCGATTAAAATACTTTGACAGGACTTATGATTATGTTTATAGTGGGCTAATTTGAAAGGGGTAAATTGGTAGAATGATTTAAAAGGAGAGCTTGCAAGTGAAATTCGTGTGATGGTCACACCAGTTTATTTTTAATTCAAATAATTAATATTTTGTTTATATTTATAAATGTCAAAATTTTGATATCCTAATTTGGGAAATGTCAAAAAATATTTATTTTGAGGTTATAAAATATTGTTTTGTTTTTATTTGAAAAATATATATTTTTAAGTGAAATCAACCAAGGAATAATTGAAGTAGTTTTTTTCTTTTTTAGATATACCCAGAATTATATTTTTGATTAAAATGGAAGAATTTAAGGATCTAAGAATATATATAAATATTTGTCTATTGTTTCAGAAATAAATATAATGACGTAGCGATAGATGAAACAAAACATCTTGAAACGATAATATTGAATAGTTAAATGTTATTTGAATTATCGAAAAAAGTTTCTTAATAAATCTTTTAATGAAGTTTGACCTCATTTAAAAATTGATGATTCAATCAAAGTGAAAATTTTATAGGGAATCAATTCCTTTGTTTCAGAATAGCTATTTTATTTATTTAATTTTTCAATGATATTAATTTTAAGGCTTTTATTAGCTTAAATATTTGATTTATAATAATAGAGAGCAACAAAACAAACAATTTGTCAATAAGTCAAAGAGTATATAAAAGTATGTTAATTCTTAAAAATATGTATATTCTTATTTTTTAAATTAAGTAAAAAAGAATATAAAAAACATTACTTCTATATTATCTGGTTGATAACGATAGAAATGATATAAGAATATAAATAAATAAACATGTTTGGTTTGCTTGTAGCTACTTACCATTCTCAAATGGGCAGCCGTTTTGTAGCCAGTGTACGAGAATATTTTATCTAGAATTTCTTGTGGAAGATCTAAAAGATTAACAGCTCGGACAACAGCAACTGCAGTTGAAGTGGAGGGTTGTTGCGGGTCTAATAAATTTTTCGAAGACGATTTTGAACAATTCCCTGACTCGGAATGTCCCTCTCCATTATTATTAAATATACTTGATTGACGTGTTAAAACCATTTTGAATATAGCTTTGTTCTATTTCCTATTTGTCAGGCCCTGGAAAATGTTTTTTATTTTATCAAAATCAATTTAGAAAAAAACAATTAGAAAAGAAAGAAAGAAAAATGGACAAGTCATTTTTGTTATCCAAGCAAATTATTAATCTAAGATTAACATACATTAAAAATAAATTCTAAGATTAGTAAGGAGGTTTAACAATGTAAATAAATAAATTTTGAAATTTAAAATGAACGTTTTAATTGTTTAGAAAAATGGTTAGTTTGCGGAAGTAGACTAGCAACTGGATCAAAAAATGGATGATCATACCCAAACAGAGGTCGACAGAAAGAATTTTCAAATGAGCAAATTAAACCACATAGTCGTTTACGGGAAATTCTATTTAGTATACACGAACATATATACGGTCTAGTTTCGAATAGTATCGATAAAATAGATGGATTTAAAATAAGAAGTTGATAACAAAAGAAAAATCTGGAATGAAGTTCAAGTGATTGAGAAAGCCAAGAATCTAAACTGAAGTGAAAAGCTAGACGAGGCGCATACTCTGTTGCTGCATCGAATCGCTCTGCTAGCTTCTGCCATCTGAGGGCGATTTTTAGAACCAGTTTAACAATTGAACTCAATAAAGGAACTTAAAAAAAGTTTTTTTGTTAAATTTTAAATTCATTACATTTTATATCTATACTATTGTTCCTGGCGGATCAAGCGTTGCACGGAAATTTTTTACTTTAGTTAAAAGCGATGTATTAGTATTATTTTTAATTTTAAATTCAGGTAAAAAGGTCGATTTTTATTTGCAGCAAAAATCACTTGCGGATTTACCATTTGAGAGGCCCCAGGCTCAGTTCACTTTGCCCCTTCCTAAATATTATCACTACCTCTAGACCAGAGGTGGATTAAATGTCGGCAGCGCCCTAGGCTAGGAACACATCAGCCATATATTATAAATTTTAACTATTTATACATAATAACTAGCTAAGAAGCCCGCCTTTGGCGGACGTCTCCGCTAGCCAGGGAGGTACGCCCCCAGGGCCCCCACCCCCGCACTCCAACCCCAATTCACGTCCGCACCCAACTTCGCACCCTTCCTCCCATTCCACCCCCACCCCGAGCCCCCTGGATTCCACTCCTGAACCAGCACCCCAACCCCATTCCACCTCCGCACCGACCCTGTACCCCACTTCGCACCCTTCCCCCCATTCCACACCCACCCCGGGACCTCTGCATTCCACTCCTGAACCCGCAACCCAACCCCATTCCACCTCCGCACCCACCCTGCACTCCATTACTCACCTTCCCCCCATTCCACCCCCACCTCGGGCCCCCTGCACCACACCCCTGCATTCCACCCCCGAACCCGCACCTCCACCCCAGCGCTCCTATCCCCGCACTCCAACCCCACCCCACCCGGGGCACCTACACCGCACCCACCCGGCACCACACCCAGTTTTTGAATTTGTAGCTCTCTAGAGGCTCACAGATTATGTCTACAAAATTTGGTTGAGTTTGGTCCAAGGGCAAGAATTTTCATTTTTTGACCCCCCCCCACCCCATTTTGAGTGGTTAGTTTTTGCATTTCTAGCCTTCTAGTGGCCCACAGATTATGTATACAAAATTTGGTTGAGTTTGGTCCAAGGGCAAGAAAGATACGAATCCTTTTGTGTTTTAGACCACAAAATCAAAAATCTCCCATTTTTCAGATCACGGGTCAAATTTCAAAAAAAATAAAAAACTTTCCCGAGATTTAGCATTAATAAGCCTATGTACCAAATTTGAATGCTAAAACTTAAAAACTCGAAGAGATAGAGCACTTTGAAAATTTCAAAAATTTACCCCAAAATGACCTTATATCTCCCTTTCAGGGACAAATAGAGCAAAATACTGAAATATGTTTTTTGTATTTCAATTCTTCACCTTTCTAAACTAAACCCATATCTTTTCTGATTTAAGAGATCTTGAAAAAGTCTGAAAACACATTTTGGGGCCATTTCCCCTCTTTAGGGTGCGAATTTCAAAAAATCACTTCTTAGCACACCCATAAATCGTTGAAAGAATATACCCTCCAAATTTCATCTTTCTAGGTCAAGCGGTTTAGGCTGTGCGTTGATAGATGAAACATCACCTTCTCATTTTATATATATTAAGATAATTAGATAGGCCAAGACACGTGTATCCTTGACAAGGGAGGATCCAGGGGGGCGGAGGGGGCGACCCCCCCATAGAGGCCCGTGCCTGGCGGGAGTGCAACACGTGCGGAGAGCAAATAATTAGTGGGACCCTAGAATTCTAAAAATGCAAAAACTAACCCCCCAAAATGGGAGGGGGGGGGAGTAAAAATTAAAAATCTAGGCCGTTTGAGCAAATTCAACCAAATTTTGTATACATAATCAGTGGGATCCCAGAAGTCTAAAAATGCAAAAACTAACCGGCCAAAATGGGGGGGTGCATGGTCAAAAATTAAAATCTTGGCCATTTTTGACCAATCTCCGTGGTGAAATGGTCAGAATAACTGACTGGAAACCCGGAGGTCTCGGGTTCGATTCCCGGCTATACCCAGACATTTTTTCTGTAAGTATAGGGTCTGGTAATAAAAATTAAGTGGGAGATAAATTAAACCGTATTTATCGCGCGGAGAATTTACCACTGCTCGAAGCCTTTAAAACCTTAGTAAATTGGATATTGAATTGTATCTAAGTTTCTGAGATTGGCTCGTGATCCCGGCTTCTTTTCCTTCTACTCTGTTCTTTTCACGATGGAGGGGCCAGCCCATACAGGCCTTTAGGGGATCCACCTTCTGGTGTATCTCCTTCTCACATCAATATCATTAAAAAAAAAAAAAAAAATATCAACCAAATTTTGTATACATAATCAGTGGGATCCCAGAAGTCTAAAAAGCAAAATACTAACCCCCCTCCCCTACATGATTAAAAATAATTTTATTAAATATTAAATATAAAAGTGAGGGGCCAGGTTGTATGGTAAAGTCAAGTGGATGGCCACATCAGAACACGTCAGCTTATTTTCTTATATTATAATTAATTAAATTGATTTTTTTTCGATTAAAAACTTCCGCGCGAGCCTCTTTGTAACCTCAAGCCCCTAGGCAGGTGTTTGCCTAAGTTTGCCTAATGGATAATCCGCCACTGCCCTAAACCCTACAATATGCATTCTACTCGCACGTTTTTAACTCTGGGGAATACTGCTAAGTTATTAATTATTTTTATAATTAAATAAAATATTTTATTTTATTTTGAAAGCTGAATTTTGAGACTCCCTTAATTTGTGAGGTCCCAGGCGCGCACCTCGTGTGAAAATTTGATTAATTATTTTGGTGATTTTGATCGTCTCCGACCATCATCAAAACATCACTGGGCACAAAGTTTTTAACTTAATTAATATTAAAAACAATATTAATATACACGGATATTCCTTCATGGACCATTTTCAATCTTGAAGAAGGAGGGACGATACTCCGAATCGTCGGGTTTTTTAAGAGGATGAAAATGTCGTTTTAATAAATTATTTTTTTCGGAATTTGTAATTTTCATCATCATTAGGCCGCCTTTGCATCAATGAGTTTTACCACATCGTCTTCAATAGAAAATACCTCTTATTCTTATTAATTAAAATAAATAATTTTAATATCTCATTTTATTTGTAATGAACTATTGGTGGGGCTTACAATAAATTTAAAAAAGTTAAAAAAAAACAATAAAAAAATGTAATTATAATTTTTTAACGCTAGGATAGATAACATGGGTATTTTATACCCACGTTGTAATAAAATTCTGTTTTTTACTGATAAGATGTGTAAGAAATGTAATCAAATGTCATGAATTCCTCTATTGGTTAGTTATGAATGAAATAGAAGGGTTAACTTGTACCGTAAATTTATTGTTATTTAAATATTTACATATTATTATTTTTACCATTATTTACATGACATGGGTATTTTGTACCCGAACTAATTTGGGACATTCAAATTCACCTTCTCTAGTTTAAAATTTGGTGCATTCATTTAATTTTGGTTGGTATACTAATTATTAGTGATTTTCTATTTTCATTCTTGAATTTGTGTCCTTTACTACGATAGTTAGTTGTAATCTGCCGAAGCTGTTTTGTGTTTTGTGGTTGTGTTTTCAATAGTAGAAAATATTTGTAATTCGGTAGGTTTCTATTCTATATTATATTTCAATTAGCTTTAGATGCAGCCTCTTTTGTAGAAATGGCATAGACACGTGGTAGGAAAAGGTAATCTGTCAAATATACCGATCCTGGTTTTGAAGAAACTGTGCTGCAATGGCTCGACAAAACTTAGTATGTTGGATCAGAATCAAGTGAAGATTCTGATTATGGAGATGTTGAAGATGCAGCTCTCGATGAAGATATAGACCCAAATTATAATTCATTGCCAGGAAATGCAATTGATAGTGATAGTAGTAGCAGTGGGAGTGTGAATAATATGGATATGGAGACATAATCTGTGGGTCACTAGAAGGCCAGAAATGAAAAAACTGGGTACAGGGGTGGGGTGGGGTTGAAGGGTGGTGTGGAGGGTTTAAGTGAGGGTCTATGGGTATAGTGGGGTGGTGCGGGTGGCGGCGGTGGTTGGGTGGGGGGGGGGTCGAGGGCTGGGGGTCCAGGGGCCGTGCCCCCTGGCTAGCAAGAAGGCCGCCGCTGGCCAGCTAGTTAAATATAAAAGCACGCTGTTATATGTGTCCAACAAAAAAATATAGAAAATGTGACAATGTATTTCTTGTAATAAGCCAATATGTAAGGAACACACTGTATATAAATGTAATAATTGTCTTAACGTTGTAAAATAATTAGTTTATGTTATGTTAATAACAAAATGTTAAAATGGTCAAATAAATATGGTTTATAAATAATATTTATTGTGTTTTCTCATAATGGGTATATTTCACCCATGTCATGTAAATATGTATACCGTGACAGTCATGCATCCTAGGGTTAATGATTAATCCGGTTCTATTCTAAAAAATAATAAGCCAAAGCATTACCATTTAATAAATTGTATATAACAAATATTTTATTTTTTGAATGAATTTTAATTTAGGAAAATAGATGGTAGGGGTTAGGCTAAAACGAGGGGTGAACCGCAATTGGAATTAGGTGAAGACGTCTTTGGAATTATGTGGAATTATTTTGGAATTCATTAGATTATGCCCCTTCATCTATTGTCTTCTACTTGGAAATGAAAGTGGAAGTGGAAGCAGGTGTACACGATATTAAGTCGCGGTTCACCCCTCGGGCTTTTGTATATAACAAATATTTTATTTTTTGAAAGAATTTTAATTTAAGAAAATAGATGGTAGGGGTTAGGCGAAAACGAGGGGTGAACCGCAATTGGAATTAGGTGAAGACGTCTTTGGAATTATGTGGAATTATTTTGGAATTCATTTGATAATGCCCCTTCATCTATATTCTTCTACTTGGAAATGAAAGTGGAAGTGGAAGTAGGTGTACACGATATTAAGTCGCGGTTCACCCCTCGGGCTGAAAAATGTTTTTGGTATTGTCATTAACTAATCCTTCTATAAAGAAAATGGGGTGAAAAATTATTAATTCACCAAACAGCGTATTGAGTCTTGAAAAAGTTTCACTTTGTTCTCAAATTTATTGTTTGATATACACTGGAATCTCGGTATACATTTGGAAGAGAAAAATTGTGCTTCTTATACGACTTTTGTTTGGATTAAGACCTCCATCCTTTAAATGGGATGCGCTTTCGTCAATGATCGACTGGATTCGGGGGTAAAAAATCGGGCATCCCTCGAATGTCGAACAACTGTTTCTCCCAAAGAACATCATACCCTATGCAGAAGCAAAGTTCTTTAGACATATTTTTAGTAAACATCAACAGGCGTTTGTTTTGACGAGATAAAATAAAAAAATCCTGCAAAAGCTTCATTTGCGCGAAATACACGATTTTCTAAGATTCAACATCCCTATATACACTCTTAAATTGGATACTAATCGAACAAACGAATTTGCCATTTCGTTTATACCTATGATTTCTAGAGACTGGAACTCTCTTCCTCTGTCCGACTTCCCGGTTTCAGTTTTCCAAGACAGGCATCCACAGATATCTAACTTCAACTTCGAGCCATTTCCTGGAATCTCTTCTTATCACGATACAAGGGTCCATCGCGGACTAAAGAGGTTGTTAACAGGAAAGAGTCTAAGAGCTAGTGAAGAAGAGCTAGTACCTTTTTAGAGCAACTTCTTCGTGTACCAACATCATTATAAAAAAATAATAATAATAATATCACGACGATGCAGAAGGATGTATTGTTTTGAAAATGAATTGTATTTATTTCATATTGGCAAACAAACTTAAGAATCTCCATTTGGATGGACTATTGAAATGATAAGGAAGGTTCATTGCCTGAAAACGGGGAAAATTTTACCGTGATAGGAGCGATGATGAGAGATCCGTATATGCCGGCAATTGAGTGAGTAAAGCCTCTACATATTCTTGTAATTAAAAAATATTTGATTTTCCATTATATTAAATATTCAAATATAAAAAAAAATCGATTTTTAGATAGAAAAGATAATGTAAACAAATCATTTTCCCGGCTTACAAGATCCCTCGATCGCGTCTTATATTTTATTTTTAACTAAGATTTGCATGCAGAGCCTAATATGTGTAGGTGTTGCCTGGCCAATGCGCTGGGTGATTCACCTAGTTCGTATAATACAGGGTGATTCACACCACCCCTTTATCTTCTTAGTGGAATGAATGATGACGAAAAAGAAACAATTACCAAAGTTAAATTAAAATGAATTTTGATGACGTTTAAGCTTTACGGTTACTGGAACTAACTGGAAGTCCGAACGACTGTATACTCGGACTCAACTTCAAAATTTCAAATAAGATTCTGTATTAAATCTTTAGATCGATCTTTCATAAAAAAGCACAATTCAACACCAGTAAATATCAATTAAAGATAATAATAAAACTTGAGTAAGATACGAGGTAGGTTTCACAAAAAAGAAATAAAACAAAATTGAGTTTTGAATTCGATATATTTCTGGGGTTAGCCCATCATCAGAAGTCCAAGAAAACTGATTATATATTGGAAAAATAGTTTTAAAAGTAACAATTAAAATTTTTTTTTTTTTTTGTAATGTATGTGGTGACACTTACACTCATTACAATCGGGAACTGAAAAAATATATAGAAGAATACCCTTCATTTCTAATCATCTGACTTCTCCATTAGCTTATACTCTTAAATCATATGGAATCACTCCTGCTTTATACAACAACAACAATTTAGGCTCCCAATTAATTAACAATAAAATAAACAAAATTGATAAATTAGACAAATGAGGAGTGTATAAATTAACTTGTCAAGAATGTAATGCTTTTTATATAATGCAGACAGGCCGCTCATTCAAAATACGTTACTCTGAGCATGTAAGAGCTCTTAATCATCTCAATAAATCCGATAACATTAATTTAGATTCTACTTCAGCCTTCGCAATTCACTTACTGTACATGAATCCAACCATTCAACCTCTAATAATAACCCTATCCCTATTCATTTCGAAAGAAAAGGCCTTAAATTGGATCTCTTAGAATCCACCGAAATTAAAATAGCCCTCTCTAATAATTCAAATATTTTAAATAATCAATTGGAAGTGTATAAAAATACAATTTTTGATTATATATTATAATAAATTAACTAAACATTCCTTCCCTTGTTCGCACATTGAATATATTAGGGTAATTGTACTCTCTCAGGTACCTTTCCAGTTGTACCCTTTCAGGTAATTTCCCATTCGTTATTACAATAGCAGGTATAGCTTCCCTTCAGCCGGTTCAAATCTCAATAGAAAATATTAATTCTTAGAACAACTTCTCCTCTTTCCCCTACTTAATTATTTAAAACAAATATAAAAACTATTAGTCCAGATAAATTACATAAACAGGAAATATCTCCCGGTAAAAATTTTATTGTTGGAATACCTTTATTGGTACTCGAATATTACTACCCAAATCTGTGTTGTGGAAATTTTTCTTCGCGCCACAAAATGAGAAAATTTAAGAGTTTTTTCAGTTTTTCTTGAATAACTCTAAAACGGCTCATCAAATCAAAAAAATATCTATTAGATAAATTAAAGCTCTTTAAATTACGCGTAAAATAATATAAATTTCATCTATTTAGGTGCAGTAGGGCCGGTAATAGAGACTGTCAAAACAGCCCTCGGGATCACTTTTGAATTATCCATAAAACTCGTACTTTTATCGATTTTTTCCCAACTTGAGCATGAAAGAGCACGTTTTCAACAAAGACAAGTCTATATATTTTTAAAATAGATTAAATTTGCTACAATTTAAATAAAGTTTCATATTAATTGGATAATGGTAACATGAGGTTAAAGTTTTGAAAAAATTCAATTGTTTGCAAAAAATAGCAGTTTTTCCTTCATAAAATGAAAGCCACTGATCGAAGAAACTTGATTTCTATCTCATTCTCTAGTAAATTTTGTTTACTTGAACGTTTACTTGGACTACTTTTTTGATAAAACGCTTAGATTTATAGATATCCAGAATTTTCCATAACGCTTTTGAGAATTCGGATCATATTGTCCCAAAAATGTAGGATATCTATAAATCTAAGAATTGTATTAAAAAAGTGGTCCAAGTAAATGGTCAAGTAAATAAAACTTCCTAAGGATGAGTGGTTTTTTATTTTATGAAGGAAAAACTGCGATTTTTTGAAACAATGGATCATTTCCTGTCATAGAAAATGGTGGATATCTATAAATTTAAGAATTTTAACAAAAAAGTAGTCCAAGTAAACGTTCAAGTCAACAAAATTTCTTAGAGAATGAGATAGAAATCAAGTTTATAGGATGAGTGGTTTTCATTTTATGAAGGAAAAACTGCGATTTTTGCAAAAATGCATTTTTTTCAAAATTTCAACCTCATGTTGACATTATATCTAATTAAGATGAAACTTTATTTAAATCGTAGAAAATTTAATCTAGTTTAAAAATGTATAGACTTGTAAAAGTGCTCCTTCATGGTCAAATTGGGAAAAAACCGAAAAAAGTACGAGTTTATGGATATTCAAAAGTGATCCCGAGAGCTGTTTTTTGACAGTCTCTAGTACCGGTTCTACTCAACCTAAATAGATAAAAAATTTATCATCTTACGCGTAATTTAAAGACCTTTACTTTATTAAATTTATATCTTTTTGATTTGATAGGCTGTTTTAAAGTTATTTAAGGAAAACTGAAAAAACTCCGAAATTTTCTCATATTGAGCCGCGTAGAACAATTTCTAAAACACAAATTTGGGGGAAAACTTAGGGTAGTAACATGAGAGTACCAATAATGGTATTCCAGCAATAAAATCCTTATCGGGAATTATTTCCTGTTAAAATCGTAATTTCCCTGGACTATGTATAATTTTATTATTTTTTTTAAAGATTTATCTGTCTTCTGATCGTTTGTATTTTTAGTCTACTAGTCTTTATTTTATAATATATACCTATTGTTAGTTCAAAACAATATTCAATAACAATCTTCATTCGAAATAAAAATTGTCTATGCAGAACGAACGAGAAAATACACTGTAATTGCCACACTGGCGTTATATGATGAGTTTAGGGTACTGAATTTAAGACAATTATTCCTATTGAATGCTTGTATTCATTTATATAGAATAAATTGTACAAATTACAATTTGCATTATTACCCGACACGTATATCTAACAGAACAAATATAATTTTGCCCAGGATTAAAACTGAATTATACTCGAGACATGCTCAAATTGTTGGCCTGAGAATGGCAATAAATTATAGATATAATTATGATCAATTTAGAAATGTTGGACATATAAAGAGTTTTTTAATTAATTCTGGCTTTCTAAGAATGTGATTTTGTATGACGTTTTTATTTTATTTTATTTTGATTTGCTTTATTTTATGTTGTTTTACTTTTTAATTTGTCTTTGTTCTTTCATGTCTATAATTTAAAGTAATTTATTAAATTTATGTTTTTGAATTTTTCTGTTAATTTTTCTTAAAATTTAACCCTCGACTCAAGATTAATCTTACAGAGGGTTAAATTTGAATTTTGATTCTAATTTTAATTGATAAATATTGTTAAGGTTCAATATGTATTAATATATATGTAAACTGTGTATGTAAACTGAGCCAAATAAATAAATAAATAAATAATAATAATAATAAAAAAAATTCCATATGCGTAGAAATCTACGCATCCAGGGTAGACAAAGTAAGTTATTAAATAAATTAACTCCAGATGGAAATTTAAAATAATTAAAAGTTAATTTTTAATCAATATGATAAAAAAATAAAAGTCATGAAGTTTTATGAGCCTAAGTTAAGCGATATAAATAAAAAAATGAAATCAAAATCGGATCTGCGGTAGTTTTCTACGCAAGGATCAGACTAGAGAAAACTTAGAATTGAATTTATTGACATTAATTAGTTTTCTCACATTGGGAATTTAAAATGGGAGTTATATTAATATAAATTATTCTATTTCTTAAATGAATCGACCAATATGAGCCGTTTATTTTGAAAGTGACCTAAGTTCAATTTTGAAAAAAAAAATATTAATGCCAGTTTTACTTAGGCATAGATGTCTACTTTTCATGTTTATAATACCCCAGTCAATGGAGTACAATACCCTCATGAATTTGTCAAAATATATACGTAAATATAATTATTTGTAAAAATATAAATATCTCGAAATAACAACATTCTTTTAAAAAATATCATTTATTCAATTATTTTTTATACATACACTATTATATAATTCGATTATTTATACTTATACATATCATATTCAAAAGTTTTCTTGAAGATGAACAGTAACCATCAGGAAATTAAATCAGCAAGTGATCTGGAAAAGAAATACATGAAATTATTAGAATATATAATTAAATAAATTAATATTGTATGATAGTAATTCTAATTCTTCATATAAGATATTCTCTATTTCCTAATTTTATAAAATATATTATTTTCAATCTTTTTTTTTCAGATGGACAACTCGATTCGACCATATTCCACAAATTTACAAAAAGAAAAAAGAAAAATTATAATTTTGTAATATTTTATATATTAAAATGTTTTCAAATAAATTATTTTCTATGTATTGAAATTACTTAATTTTAATAAAAAACAAACTTAAAAGTTATTTGAATATTTATTTTTTTGTTAATTAAAAGTAGACACCTTTTTTTACTAACTATTGATTGAAGATACTTATTATATTATTTTAAGTTATTTTTCCTAATAAACAAGAATTTAACTAAGAAATGTGCCTGATCATTTGTGCATTATTGGACAAAGTGCAATTTTTTTAATCAACCGAATTTTATATTTTTCAAATTAGTTTGTTATTTTATTTTATAGTGGGATAAAAATAAATTGTTTTATATAATATTTAATATTTATTATTATTAGTGATAAAAATTAATAAAAAAAATTATTTTTATTAAAATCAATAGGTAATAGGTATTAAATACTTTGAGATCATATTTCATATGGATATATTATAAAATTGAATTTTTTGTAAAGAAAGAACCAATTTTACTTAGGGAAAATGGTTTAGGTTCAAGGGGAAAACTATTTATTAAAATTAAAAATGGATTAATAGGTGGCTTTCACAAATAAAATAAGCTGACGTGTTCTGATGTGGCCATCCACTTGACTTTACCATACAACCTGGCCCCTCACTTATATTTAATATTTAATAAAATTGATAGCGTTTTTCTTTAGGAGACGGACTGGTATAAATATGAAATTGGATGTTGATGAAGGCAGTCCACAGTGGTTGTAAAAAATGAGACTATAATGGATTTATTATCTTACATTTATTCGTTAAACCGACGTTTCGGAGATTTATTCTCTCCTTCTTCAGGGTAACGAAAAGTCAATGAAAGTAGTTCAAATCAACGTCGGTTTAACGAATAAATGTTATTTTTTTTATTACAGTTTAAAGGGCGCCTCGACTGCGTGGTCATTTGCGCCACAGATATTAAATTCGTTATATTTTCAATTTTTAAATTTCTTTTACATGTTTGGTTTTATAGTTAAATATAAAAGTGAGAACTCATATATTATCATAAATGTTAATGACTCTCAAAAACTCGAACAAATTATCATATCCTTCCTCATTTTCGAGTATTTGTTTTAAGTCTTTGTTCCCCATTGAAATGACATTTTCTTTCCCTTGCGTAAATTGGGCATTCCACTAATACATGATTTACATTTATCCTAACTTTGCAAGCTGGACATATCGAGGTGGGGTCATCCTTGTTCATTAGATGGCCGTGGGTGGATTAGCCAATGACCCAATCTTAGGCGGGTCAATTTAACTTGCTCTTTTCTACTTAGATCTGAAGCTGATATGGAACCAATGATGGGTTTTGTAAACAAATGTATGATAATCTATTTTTTTTTACAACCACTGTGGACTGCCTTCATCAACATCCAATTTTAATAAAATTATTTATATTCATGTTGGAAAGGGGGGGGGGGGTAGTTTTTGCATGTTTAGACTTCTGGGGTCCCACTGATTATGTTTACAAAATTTGGTTGAGTTTGCTCAAATAGGCTAGATTTTTAATTTTTAACCCCCCTCCACCCCCCTCGATATGCAGCAAAATCTAATCAGCTCTTAATCTCTATGGACCAAAACTAAGTGTGAAATTTGGTTTCGTTATTCACACTAGTTTTTGAGCTAGCTCGTCCACAAATATTTGGTAACGCACAGACTAACTAACAGACAGACTAACAGACATTTTGACAAAACAATTATTTTCTCAAAAAATATAATTTTTTCGATGTTCACTTATTAGAGCTTTTTTAGAAGGAAATGCCATGGTTTTGCTCAATACTTTCAGCCGTTTTTGAAATATTTCGAAAAAAAGAAGGAAAAAAACCCGCTTTTTTCATGCACGATTACAATACTTGACCATACCCTGTATGGTAAAGTAAAGATATATTGCTTATGAGCAAGAATCAATAGGTATATATTTCGGGTCAAGTCAAGATAATAAGATATAAACATTATTTCGTCTCTTAGTGCTAACCAGTAGGCACAGGAAAGAGTCTGTGCTTAAGACCTTTAGAATCTTGCGATTGAATTTCTCTCTTTTTCATTGGTAAAATTTTTTTAAAAAGAACAAAAAATGTTGCTTCCTCTCAAATTTAGAAAGGAACAATCTAAGTACATATGTATTTAAGGAAATATTAATCAAGAATTTTTATGTTGAAGTGCAAATATGCAATTTATTATGTCCTCTAAATAAAAAGTTTTGGAAATTTTTTTTTCAACATGAATTTTCAACTAGAATTTTCATTTTTGACCCACCTCAATTTGGGTGGTTATTTTCCAAATTTTTTAAACAAAAATATCAAAAATTACATCCTCTACAATTTTGAATCTAATGGAATTTGTCGTAGAGACAAAAGTTTAGGAGTTATTTGATTGAATATTTCTAGGGGGACAGACATACAGACAAGCCAGGGGGGACGAAATATATATATATAAATAAACAGATACAGGCACAAATGCCATTTAATAGTATGTGATGATATCTCTAGCCCACTCTTGTATCGAATCCTAGCAACGGCATGTTTACTTGAAGTCTATATAATTAATTCCAACAATGAATAGGTTGCCACAGTTCTAAGGCTAAAAACGTAGGAACAAAAAAAAAAACGAGAGAGAAATAAATTCAAAAAAAAATAAAAATAAAAACAGAAAATGGGTATGAATTTACATTAAATTAATAAATTATTAATTTCTAATTGATTTTACTAATAATTTTTAATATTTCAGGCAATTGTTTATGTAAAAGGAAAAAGAAAGAAAGGAGAGATAATGAGGTAATTATATAATAATGTGACATCGACCATTTAATTTTGTTACTATTAGGATTCCATAACTCAAAAGTCTAAATCGGAATACTTTGATGAGAATTCATTGCCTCTGTACCCCTAAACTTAAAAGTATTATTAAAATTTAATATGTAGGCAGAGTTTGTTGATCTCTACAGTTCGTTCAATAGTCAAAGTCGAAAAAAAAATAGGACATTTTGGCACCTCATCAAGTATAGTTTTATTAAATAGGCCTTTTTAAAATTTATTTAAGCATGATATTTTGTGAATTTTATATTCGCCCCAGACGTCAAAAAATTCAAGCTCCGAAGACAGGCTTCTATCATCGCGACAACGTAAAATCACGGGATGATTTGGCAACCCAAATCCCCTTCTCTCAAATTTTGAAAATTACAAAATCTATTTGAAACGCGGAGGGATATTTTGGACGCCGAAATAGAGAACCCTTTATCAGGATTCGGAACAAATTTTACAGTTATCCGTTTCATGACCATGTTTCCTAAACTAAAGATAATTACACCATGGGGGGAATAATAGCTATTTGAAGAAAGTAATCAGAATAATTAATATATTTAGTAGTTCGGAAAAATTTACTAGATCATAAAGTATTTTTTTTTTTTTATTGTCATAAGTTTAGAGAATTTTCATATTTAAATATTTATAAGACGATCAAAGTTCTATAAATTGAAACTGATAGAACATTTAAAATATAACACAAAAACAAATGGTAAACAGTCTTTAATCCTAATTTTAATTTTATTTTCTCATATTTTTTTTAACATTTGTAAAAAACATACGCCTTACTTGGTCATAGGAGAGACAAAAAGGTTATAGAATTCATTAGTTTGGTCCAAAGGGCTAGATTTTTCATTTTTTGACTCCATACCTCCATGTCTTTATCAATGGTTACCAATAATTGCCGAAAAATCAAAAATCCAATGTAGAATGGTTATTCTTCATGTTTTTAATTTATATATAATTTCATCATTAAAAAAAAAACAGAATTTGAGTAAACAAAAACATGGCAACAGAATCAGCCAATCACAGATCTAGGTGGATTTTCGTAAAATCCCTTCTTAGCTGACATCTATGGCGTATAAAGTACCAATATACTAAATTTCAAGCGCCTAGGTGTAGTAGTTTAGGAGATTTCGTGTTGTGTGTGTGAGTGAATGGTATTTCGCTTTTATATATATATGGATTAAATAAAATGTTTTTTATTATAATTTTCAAATAGGATAGTCTATTTGTTCAGATCAAATCAGAGGGTATACGCCGTATACCGACGTATACCCTCCACTACACCCCTGTTAATAGCTATTAATAAAAGAGAAGAAATTTGATTTACAAAGTAGGTAAAAGTTGGATAAATTCACTGAAGAAGGAATAATAGAAAATAAATTAAAATTTCTTGTCAAGTTTCACTCCAAGACATTTTGGCTGGTATCTTTTTCAAATGGTTATTGAATTATTCATATTAACTAGATAATATCTTTCCCAAATTACAGTTTAAAGTATTTTTAATCACAAACCTCATTTTTATTAAAAAATTTTAAAACTGAAATTTTTATATATCTTTAATTTTTAAAAATTTAAAAAGTCCTTTTAAGAAAATGTCTGTAGTAGCTATATATGTTAGCAATTGCTCTGCTTGACTATTAAACCAATAATTATAAAATCAGAGAGAAATTATAGAGATTTTGGCTAAAAATATAAAAAAGTGACTAAGTTAAATTTTAAAATTATTTTATAAAAAAATTTGAGGGAACAAAATTTGTTTCAAAAAATTTCTGGTAAATGACATGAAAATGATTATTTATTTTTTCTTGAAATAAATTAGGTACACTAATAATGATAATCCCTAAAAAGATGCCTATTTTATTTAAAATATTAATTAGGTATGTAAAAGAAAATAATTTTCATTAAAAATATAAGCAGGTAAATTCTCTAAAATGCATGAAATAATAAAAATTCATGCCTTGTTGAGGCAATTGTTTCATATTAAAAATAATACTCAACTTAATTTTTTCTAATATAACTATATTGTACCGTATATATTTTAAATTACATTAATACATATCTAAATGTAAATAAAGTATATGAATTTGATTTTTTCAGAATGAAAAATTTGAAATGGAAAATATAAATTCTGAAAATTTAAATTTTAAAATTTTAAATTTTGACGAAGAAGACAGTGATGAAGACATAATAAATTTATCAGATACTATGGTAAGTGGTTCTGGGGGGGGGGGGGGGGGGCAAAAAAAAATTCTAGCCCTTTGGACAAAACTGAACCAAATTTTATATACATAATCTGTGGGTCCACAGAAGGCTAGAAATGCAAAATCTAACAACCCAAAATGGGGAGGAGGGGTCGAAAATGAAAATTCTACCCCTTGAAAGCCTAGACCCGTGTACGATAATCAACCTCACCCATAAAATTTAAAAAATATAAAATTCTAGGTAGATTTCACAAATATATATATATATATATAGGGAAACCGACCAAGAATTTAAAATTTTTTAAATTTCGGTTACTTTATTATAATAAATTATTGATTTATGGCTCATTGAAAATAAATAGGTAATTAATTATTTTTTTCTTTCTTTTAGCAAAGGTCAGAAGACGAATACCTATATTATGAGAGCAATGAATGTCGCATAATGGAAATAAGCGACGAATTAGAACAAGTATGTATTTTGAAAATTCGATTTTTTTATTTTTATAAATACTTATTATTTCGAATTGTATATACTCGTTTTTTGATATTTTGAGATTGAAGAAGAAAAAAAATATTATTTAATATTATATTTCAAAAATAGAATAAAGCCTAATATGTGTAGGTGCTTTCGCCTGGCCAATGCGCTGGGTGATTCACCTAGTTCGTATAATACAGGGGTGATTCACACCACCCCTTTATCTTCTTAGTGGAATGAATGATGACGAAAAAGAAACAATTACCAAAGTTAAATTAAAATGAATTTTGATGACGTTTAAGCTTTACGGTTACTGGAACTAACTGGAAGTCCGAACGACTGTATACTCGGACTCAACTTCAAAATTTCAAATAAGATTCTGTATTAAATCTTTAGATCGATCTTTCATAAAAAAGCACAATTCAACACCAGTAAATATCAATTAAAGATAATAATAAAACTTGAGTAAGATACGAGGTAGGTTTCACAAAAAGAAATAAAACAAAAATTGAGTTTTGAATTCGATATATTTCGGGGGTTAGCCCATCATCAGAAGTCCAAGAAAACTGATTATATATTGGAAAAATAGTTTTAAAAGTAACAATTAAAATTTTTTTTTTTTTTTGTAATGTATGTGGTGACACTTACACTCATTACAATCGGGAACTGAAAAAATATATAGAAGAATACCCTTCATTTCTAATCATCTGACTTCTCCATTAGCTTATACTCTTAAATCATATGGAATCACTCCTGCTTTATACAACAACAACAATTTAGGCTCCCAATTAATTAACAATAAAATAAACAAAATTGATAAATTAGACAAATGAGGAGTGTATAAATTAACTTGTCAAGAATGTACGCTTTTATATAATGCAGACAGGCCGCTCATTCAAAATGCGTTACTCTGAGCATGTAAGAGCTCTTAATCATCTCAATAAATCCGATAACATTAATTTAGACTTACTTCAGCCTTCGCAATTCACTTACATCAATCCAACCATTCAACCTCTAATAATAACCCTATCCCCATTCATTTCGAAAGAAAAGGCCTTAAATTGGATCTCTTAGAAATCACTGAAATTAAAATAGCCCTCTCTAATAATTCAAATATTTTAAATAATCAATTGGAAGTGTATAAAAATACAATTTTTGATTATATATTATAATAAATTAACTAAACATTCCTTCCCTTGTTCGCACATTGAATATATTAGGGTAATTGTACTCTCTCAGGTACCTTTCCAGTTGTACCCTTTCAGGTAATTTCCCATTCGTTATTACAATAGCAGGTATAGCTTCCCTTCAGCCGGTTCAAATCTCAATAGAAAATATTAATTCTTAGAACAACTTCTCCTCTTTCCCCTACTTAATTATTTAAAACAAATATAAAAACTATTAGTCCAGATAAATTACATAAACAGGAAATATCTCCCGGTAAAAATTTTATTGTTGGAATACCTTTATTGGTACTCGAATATTACTACCCAAATCTGTGTTGTGGAAATTTTTCTTCGCGCCACAAAATGAGAAAATTTAAGAGTTTTTTCAGTTTTTCTTGAATAACTCTAAAACGGCTCATCAAATCAAAAAAATATCTATTAGATAAATTAAAGCTCTTTAAATTACGCGTAAAATAATATAAATTTCATCTATTTAGGTGCAGTAGGGCCGGTAATAGAGACTGTCAAAACAGCCCTCGGGATCACTTTTGAATTATCCATAAAACTCGTACTTTTATCGATTTTTTCCCAACTTGAGCATGAAAGAGCACGTTTTCAACAAAGACAAGTCTATATATTTTTAAAATAGATTAAATTTGCTACAATTTAAATAAAGTTTCATATTAATTGGATAATGGTAACATGAGGTTAAAGTTTTGAAAAAATTCAATTGTTTGCAAAAAATAGCAGTTTTTCCTTCATAAAATGAAAGCCACTGATCGAAGAAACTTGATTTCTATCTCATTCTCTAGTAAATTTTGTTTACTTGAACGTTTACTTGGACTACTTTTTTGATAAAACGCTTAGATTTATAGATATCCAGAATTTTCCATAACGCTTTTGAGAATTCGGATCATATTGTCCCAAAAATGTAGGATATCTATAAATCTAAGAATTGTATTAAAAAAGTGGTCCAAGTAAATGGTCAAGTAAATAAAACTTCCTAAGGATGAGTGGTTTTTATTTTATGAAGGAAAAACTGCGATTTTTTGAAACAATGGATCATTTCCTGTCATAGAAAATGGTGGATATCTATAAATTTAAGAATTTTAACAAAAAAGTAGTCCAAGTAAACGTTCAAGTCAACAAAATTTCTTAGAGAATGAGATAGAAATCAAGTTTATAGGATGAGTGGTTTTCATTTTATGAAGGAAAAACTGCGATTTTTGCAAAAATGCATTTTTTTCAAAATTTCAACCTCATGTTGACATTATATCTAATTAAGATGAAACTTTATTTAAATCGTAGAAAATTTAATCTAGTTTAAAAATGTATAGACTTGTAAAAGTGCTCCTTCATGGTCAAATTGGGAAAAAACCGAAAAAAGTACGAGTTTATGGATATTCAAAAGTGATCCCGAGAGCTGTTTTTTGACAGTCTCTAGTACCGGTTCTACTCAACCTAAATAGATAAAAAATTTTATCATCTTACGCGTAATTTAAAGACCTTTACTTTATTAAATTTATATCTTTTTGATTTGATAGGCTGTTTTAAAGTTATTTAAGGAAAACTGAAAAAACTCCGAAATTTTCTCATATTGAGCCGCGTAGAACAATTTCTAAAACACAAATTTGGGGGAAAACTTAGGGTAGTAATATGAGAGTACCAATAATGGTATTCCAGCAATAAAATCCTTACCGGGAATTATTTCCTGTTAAAATCGTAATTTCCCTGGACTATGTATAATTTTATTATTTTTTTTAAAGATTTATCTGTCTTCTGATCGTTTGTATTTTTAGTCTACTAGTCTTTATTTTATAATATATACCTATTGTTAGTTCAAAACAATATTCAATAACAATCTTCATTCGAAATAAAAATTGTCTATGCAGAACGAACGAGAAAATACACTGTAATTGCCACACTGGCGTTATATGATGAGTTTAGGGTACTGAATTTAAGACAATTATTCCTATTGAATGCTTGTATTCATTTATATAGAATAAATTGTACAAAGTACAATTTGCATTATTACCCGACACGTATATCTAACAGAACAAATATAATTTTGCCCAGGATTAAAACTGAATTATACTCGAGACATGCTCAAATTTTTGGCCTGAGAATGGCAATAAATTATAGATATAATTATGATCAATTTAGAAATGTTGGACATATAAAGAGTTTTTTAATTAATTCTGGCTTTCTAAGAATGTGATTTTGTATGACGTTTTTATTTTATTTTATTTTGATTTGCTTTATTTTATGTTGTTTTACTTTTTAATTTGTCTTTGTTCTTTCATGTCTATAATTTAAAGTAATTTATTAAATTTATGTTTTTGAATTTTTCTGTTAATTTTTCTTAAAATTTAACCCTCGACTCAAGATTAATCTTACAGAGGGTTAAATTTGAATTTTGATTCTAATTTTAATTGATAAATATTGTTAAGGTTCAATATGTATTAATATATTTGTAAACTGTGTATGTAAACTGAGCCAAATAAATAAATAAATAAATAATAATAATAATAAAAAAAATTCCATATGCGTAGAAATCTACGCATCCAGGGTAGACAAAGTAAGTTATTAAATAAATTAACTCCAGATGGAAATTTAAAATAATTAAAAGTTAATTTTTAATCAATATGATAAAAAAATAAAAGTCATGAAGTTTTATGAGCCTAAGTTAAGCGATATAAATAAAAAAATGAAATCAAAATCGGATCTGCGGTGTTTTCTACGCAAGGATCAGACTAGAGAAAACTTAGAATTGAATTTATTGACATTAATTAGTTTTCTCACATTGGAAATTTAAAATGGGAGTTATATTAATATAAATTATTCTATTTCTTAAATGAATCGACCAATATGAGCCGTTTATTTTGAAAGTGACCTAAGTTCAATTTTGAAAAAAAAAATATTAATGCCAGTTTTACTTAGGCATAGATGTCTACTTTTCATGTTTATAATACCCCAGTCAATGGAGTACAATACCCTCATGAATTTGTCAAAATATATACGTAAATATAATTATTTGTAAAAATATAAATATCTCGAAATAACAACATTCTTTTAAAAAATATCATTTATTCAATTATTTTTTATACATACACTATATAATTAGATTATTTATACTTATACATATCATATTCAAAAGTTTTCTTGAAGATGAACAGTAACCATCAGGAAATTAAATCAGCAAGTGATCTGGAAAAGAAATACATGAAATTATTAGAATATATAATTAAATAAATTAATATTGTATGATAGTAATTCTAATTCTTCATATAAGATATTCTCTATTTCCTAATTTTATAAAATATATTATTTTCAATCTTTTTTTTTCAGATGGACAACTCGATTCGACCATATTCCACAAATTTACAAAAAGAAAAAAGAAAAATTATAATTTTGTAATATTTTATATATTAAAATGTTTTCAAATAAATTATTTTCTATGTATTGAAATTACTTAATTTTAATAAAAAACAAACTTAAAAGTTATTTGAATATTTATTTTTTTGTTAATTAAAAGTAGACACCTTTTTTTACTAACTATTGATTGAAGATACTTATTATATTATTTTAAGTTATTTTTCCTAATAAACAAGAATTTAACTAAGAAATGTGCCTGATCATTTGTGCATTATTGGACAAAGTGCAATTTTTTTAATCAACCGAATTTTATATTTTTCAAATTAGTTTGTTATTTTATTTTATAGTGGGATAAAAATAAATTGTTTTATATAATATTTAATATTTATTATTATTAGTGATAAAAATTAATAAAAAAAATTATTTTTATTAAAATCAATAGGTAATAGGTATTAAATACTTTGAGATCATATTTCATATGGATATATTATAAAATTGAATTTTTTGTAAAGAAAGAACCAATTTTACTTAGGGAAAATGGTTTAGGTTCAAGGGGAAAACTATTTATTAAAATTAAAAATGGATTAATAGGTGGCTTTCACAAATAAAATAAGCTGACGTGTTCTGATGTGGCCATCCACTTGACTTTACCATACAACCTGGCCCCTCACTTATATTTAATATTTAATAAAATTGATAGCGTTTTTCTTTAGGAGACGGACTGGTATAAATATGAAATTGGATGTTGATGAAGGCAGTCCACAGTGGTTGTAAAAAAATGAGACTATAATGGATTTATTATCTTACATTTATTCGTTAAACCGACGTTTCGGAGATTTATTCTCTCCTTCTTCAGGGTAACGAAAAGTCAATGAAAGTAGTTCAAATCAACGTCGGTTTAACGAATAAATGTTATTTTTTTTATTACAGTTTAAAGGGCGCCTCGACTGCGTGGTCATTTGCGCCACAGATATTAAATTCGTTATATTTTCAATTTTTAAATTTCTTTTACATGTTTGGTTTTATAGTTAAATATAAAAGTGAGAACTCAGATATTATCATAAATGTTAATGACTCTCAAAAACTCGAACAAATTATCATATCCTTCCTCATTTTCAGTATTTGTTTTAAGTCTTTGTTCCCCATTGAATGACATTTTCTTTCCCTTGCGTAAATTGGGCATTCCACTAATACATGATTTACATTTATCCTAACTTTGCAAGCTGGACATATCGGTGGGTCATCCTTGTTCATTAGATGGCCGTGGGTGAATAAGCAATGACCCAATCTTAGGCGGGTCAATTTAACTTGCTCTTTTCTACTTAGATCTGAAGCTGATATGGAACCAATGATGGGTTTTGTAAACAAATGTATGATAATCTATTTTTTTTTACAACCACTGTGGACTGCCTTCATCAACATCCAATTTTAATAAAATTATTTATATTCATGTTGGAAAGGGGGGGGGGGGTAGTTTTTGCATGTTTAGACTTCTGGGGTCCCACTGATTATGTTTACAAAATTTGGTTGAGTTTGCTCAAATAGGCTAGATTTTTAATTTTTAACCCCCCTCCACCCCCCTCGATATGCAGCAAAATCTAATCAGCTCTTAATCTCTATGGACCAAAACTAAGTGTGAAATTTGGTTTCGTTATTCACACTAGTTTTTGAGCTAGCTCGTCCACAAATATTTGGTAACGCACAGACTAACTAACAGACAGACTAACAGACATTTTGACAAAACAATTATTTTCTCAAAAAATATAATTTTTTCGATGTTCACTTATTAGAGCTTTTTTAGAAGGAAATGCCATGGTTTTGCTCAATACTTTCAGCCGTTTTTGAAATATTTCGAAAAAAAGAAGGAAAAAAACCGCTTTTTTCATGCACGATTACAATACTTGACCATACCCTGTATGGTAAAGTAAAGATATATTGCTTATGAGCAAGAATCAATAGGTATATATTTCGGGTCAAGTCAAGATAATAAGATATAAACATTATTTCGTCTCTTAGTGCTAACCAGTAGGCACAGGAAAGAGTCTGTGCTTAAGACCTTTAGAATCTTGCGATTGAATTTCTCTCTTTTTCATTGGTAAAATTTTTTTAAAAAGAACAAAAAATGTTGCTTCCTCTCAAATTTAGAAAGGAACAATCTAAGTACATATGTATTTAAGGAAATATTAATCAAGAATTTTTATGTTGAAGTGCAAATATGCAATTTATTATGTCCTCTAAATAAAAAGTTTTGGAAATTTTTTTTTCAACATGAATTTTCAACTAGAATTTTCATTTTTGACCCACCTCAATTTGGGTGGTTATTTTCCAAATTTTTTAAACAAAAATATCAAAAATTACATCCTCTACAATTTTGAATCTAATGGAATTTGTCGTAGAGACAAAAGTTTAGGAGTTATTTGATTGAATATTTCTAGGGGGACAGACATACAGACAAGCCTGGGGGGACGAAATATATATATATAAATAAACAGATACAGGCACAAATGCCATTTAATAGTATGTGATGATATCTCTAGCCCACTCTTGTATCGAATCCTAGCAACGGCATGTTTACTTGAAGTCTATATAATTAATTCCAACAATGAATAGGTTGCCACAGTTCTAAGGCTAAAAACGTAGGAACAAAAAAAAAACGAGAGAGAAATAAATTCAAAAAAAAATAAAAATAAAAACAGAAAATGGGTATGAATTTACATTAAATTAATAAATTATTAATTTCTAATTGATTTTACTAATAATTTTTAATATTTCAGGCAATTGTTTATGTAAAAGGAAAAAAGAAAGAAAGGAGAGATAATGAGGTAATTATATAATAATGTGACATCGACCATTTAATTTTGTTACTATTAGGATTCCATAACTCAAAAGTCTAAATCGGAATACTTTGATGAGAATTCATTGCCTCTGTACCCCTAAACTTAAAAGTATTATTGAAATTTAATATGTAGGCAGAGTTTGTTGATCTCTACAGTTCGTTCAATAGTCAAAGTCGAAAAAAAATAGGACATTTTGGCACCTCATCAAGTATAGTTTTATTAAATAGGCCTTTTTAAAATTTATTTAAGCATGATATTTTGTGAATTTTATATTCGCCCCAGACGTCAAAAAATTCAAGCTCCGAAGACAGGCTTCTATCATCGCGACAACGTAAAATCACGGGATGATTTGGCAACCCAAATCCCCTTCTCTCAAATTTTGAAAATTACAAAATCTATTTGAAACGCGGAGGGATATTTTGGACGCCGAAATAGAGAACCCTTTATCAGGATTCGGAACAAATTTTACAGTTATCCGTTTCATGACCATGTTTCCTAAACTAAAGATAATTACACCATGGGGGGAATAATAGCTATTTGAAGAAAGTAATCAGAATAATTAATATATTTAGTAGTTCGGAAAAATTTACTAGATCATAAAGTATTTTTTTTTTTTTTATTGTCATAAGTTTAGAGAATTTTCATATTTAAATATTTATAAGACGATCAAAGTTCTATAAATTGAAACTGATAGAACATTTAAAATATAACACAAAAACAAATGGTAAACAGTCTTTAATCCTAATTTTAATTTTATTTTCTCATATTTTTTTTAACATTTGTAAAAAACATACGCCTTACTTGGTCATAGGAGAGACAAAAAGGTTATAGAATTCATTAGTTTGGTCCAAAGGGCTAGATTTTTCATTTTTTGACTCCATACCTCCATGTCTTTATCAATGGTTACCAATAATTGCCGAAAAATCAAAAATCCAATGTAGAATGGTTATTCTTCATGTTTTTAATTTATATATAATTTCATCATTAAAAAAAAAAAACAGAATTTGAGTAAACAAAAACATGGCAACAGAATCAGCCAATCACAGATCTAGGTGGATTTTCGTAAAATCCCTTCTTAGCTGACATCTATGGCGTATAAAGTACCAATATACTAAATTTCAAGCGCCTAGGTGTAGTAGTTTAGGAGATTTCGTGTTGTGTGTGTGAGTGAATGGTATTTCGCTTTTATATATATATGGATTAAATAAAATGTTTTTTATTATAATTTTCAAATAGGATAGTCTATTTGTTCAGATCAAATCAGAGGGTATACGCCGTATACCGACGTATACCCTCCACTACACCCCTGTTAATAGCTATTAATAAAAGAGAAGAAATTTGATTTACAAAGTAGGTAAAAGTTGGATAAATTCACTGAAGAAGGAATAATAGAAAATAAATTAAAATTTCTTGTCAAGTTTCACTCCAAGACATTTTGGCTGGTATCTTTTTCAAATGGTTATTGAATTATTCATATTAACTAGATAATATCTTTCCCAAATTACAGTTTAAAGTATTTTTAATCACAAACCTCATTTTTATTAAAAAATTTTAAAACTGAAATTTTTATATATCTTTAATTTTTAAAAATTTAAAAAGTCCTTTTAAGAAAATGTCTGTAGTAGCTATATATGTTAGCAATTGCTCTGCTTGACTATTAAACCAATAATTATAAAATCAGAGAGAAATTATAGAGATTTTGGCTAAAAATATAAAAAAGTGACTAAGTTAAATTTTAAAATTATTTTATAAAAAAATTTGAGGGAACAAAATTTGTTTCAAAAAATTTCTGGTAAATGACATGAAAATGATTATTTATTTTTTCTTGAAATAAATTAGGTACACTAATAATGATAATCCCTAAAAAGATGCCTATTTTATTTAAAATATTAATTAGGTATGTAAAAGAAAATAATTTTCATTAAAAATATAAGCAGGTAAATTCTCTAAAATGCATGAAATAATAAAAATTCATGCCTTGTTGAGGCAATTGTTTCATATTAAAAATAATACTCAACTTAATTTTTTCTAATATAACTATATTGTACCGTATATATTTTAAATTACATTAATACATATCTAAATGTAAATAAAGTATATGAATTTGATTTTTTCAGAATGAAAAATTTGAAATGGAAAATATAAATTCTGAAAATTTAAATTTTAAAATTTTAAATTTTGACGAAGAAGACAGTGATGAAGACATAATAAATTTATCAGATACTATGGTAAGTGGTTCTGGGGGGGGGGGGGGGGGGGCAAAAAAAATTCTAGCCCTTTGGACAAAACTGAACCAAATTTTATATACATAATCTGTGGGTCCACAGAAGGCTAGAAATGCAAAATCTAACAACCCAAAATGGGGAGGAGGGGTCGAAAATGAAAATTCTACCCCTTGAAAGCCTAGACCCGTGTACGATAATCAACCTCACCCATAAAATTTAAAAAATATAAAATTCTAGGTAGATTTCACAAATATATATATATATATATGGGAAACCGACCAAGAATTTAAAATTTTTTAAATTTCGGTTACTTTATTATAATAAATTATTGATTTATGGCTCATTGAAAATAAATAGGTAATTAATTATTTTTTTCTTTTCTTTTAGCAAAGGTCAGAAGACGAATACCTATATTATGAGTAGCAATGAATGTCGCATAATGGAAATAAGCGACGAATTAGAACAAGTATGTATTTTGAAAATTCGATTTTTTTATTTTTATAAATACTTATTATTTCGAATTGTATATACTCGTTTTTTGATATTTTTAGATTGAAGAAGAAAAAAAATATTATTTAATATTATATTTCAAAATAAAATAAAGGACAAACAAACAGACCCATACATTAAAAAGCGAGTAATCGATTTGTATCATAGAGTATGTATTTCTTAATATAGTGCCTCATTTTGTACCCCTAATTATTGAATATTATGTTTTAATTTCATTTTTTTATTTTTTCTAGCATGAACAACTGTCAATAGAAATGAAACAATTAGACGAAATAAATATCACATACGAAGTCAAAATATTATTAAAGGAAATTATTGGAAAGTTTTAAAAAAAGTAGAACAAATTAAAACAACATTAATACAGCAAACTAAAGAAGCAAACTTGGCTCAAAGGCTCGAATTCAGCTGAGAGACACAATTCGTGAATTTGAAGCGCATGATGAAGAATTATAATGAGTCCCACAAATGACACCCTTTTTTATCCTCCCGTAACCACGTTTGCTCTTATGTCCGTAAGCCAGCTGAATATTTAATCCTACTAACCGATAAGCAAAATAAAGAAGCAAACTTGGCTCAACAGGCTCGAATTTAGCTGGGGGACACGATTCCTGAATTTGAAGCGCAAATGGAAATTCACTAACAGGCACAATCTATATTAAAAGCAGCTCTTAAGAGTAAAGATGAAGAATTATAATGAGCTTCCCACAAATGACACCCTTTTTTATCCTCCCGTAACCACGTTTGCTATTATGTCTGTAAGCCAGCTGAATATTTAATCCTACTAACCGATAAGCAAACTAAAGAAGCAAACTTGGCTCAACAGGCTCGAATTTAGCTGAGAGACACGATTCCTGAATTTGAAGCGCAAATGGAAATTCACTAACAGGCACAATCTATATTAAAAGCAGCTCTTAAGAGTAAAGATGAAGAATTATAATGAGCTTCCCACAAATGACACCCTTTTTTATCCTCCCGTAACCACGTTTGCTCTTATGTCCGTAAGCCAGCTGAATATTTAATCCTACTAACCGATAAGCAAACTAAAGAAGCAAACTTGGCTCAACAGGCTCGAATTTAGCTGAGAGACACGATTCCTGAATTTGAAGCGCAAATGGAAATTCACTAACAGGCACAATCTATATTAAAAGCAGCTCTTAAGAGTAAAGATGAAGAATTATAATGAGCTTCCCACAAATGACACCCTTTTTTATCCTCCCGTAACCACGTTTGCTCTTATGTCCGTAAGCCAGCTGAATATTTAATCCTACTAACCGATAAGCAAACTAAAGAAGCAAACTTGGCTCAACAGGCTCGAATTTAGCTGAGAGACACGATTCCTGAATTTGAAGCGCAAATGGAAATTCACTAACAGGCACAATCTATATTAAAAGCAGCTCTTAAGAGTAAAGATGAAGAATTATAATGAGCTTCCCACAAATGACACCCTTTTTTATCCTCCCGTAACCACGTTTGCTCTTATGTCCGTAAGCCAGCTGAATATTTAATCCTACTAACCGATAAGCAAACTAAAGAAGCAAACTTGGCTCAACAGGCTCGAATTTAGCTGAGAGACACGATTCCTGAATTTGAAGCGCAAATGGAAATTCACTAACAGGCACAATCTATATTAAAAGCAGCTCTTAAGAGTAAAGATGAAGAATTATAATGAGCTTCCCACAAATGACACCCTTTTTTTCCTCCCGTAACCACGTTTGCTATTATGTCTGTAAGCCAGCTGAATATTTAATCCTACTAACCGATAAGCAAACTAAAGAAGCAAACTTGGCTCAACAGGCTCGAATTCAGCTGATAGACACAATTCGTGAATTTGAAGCGCAAATGGAAATTCACTAACAGGCACAATCTATATTAAAAGCAGCTCTTAAGAGTAAAGATGAAGAATTATAATGAGCTTCCCACAAATGACACCCTTTTTTATCCTCCCGTAACCACGTTTGCTCTTATGTCCGTAAGCCAGCTGAATATTTAATCCTACTAACCGATAAGCAAACTAAAGAAGCAAACTTGGCTCAACAGGCTCGAATTCAGCTGAGAGACACAATTCGTGAATTTGAAGCGCAAATGGAAATTCACTAACAGGCACAATCTATATTAAAAGCAGCTCTTAAGAGTAAAGATGAAGAATTATAATGAGCTTCCCACAAATGACACCCTTTTTTATCCTCCCGTAACCACGTTTGCTCTTATGTCCGTAAGCCAGCTGAATATTTAATCCTACTAACCGATAAGCAAACTAAAGAAGCAAACTTGGCTCAACAGGCTCGAATTCAGCTGAGAGACACAATTCGTGAATTTGAAGCGCAAATGGAAATTCACTAACAGGCACAATCTATATTAAAAGCAGCTCTTAAGAGTAAAGATGAAGAATTATAATGAGTTTCCCACAAATGACACCCTTTTTTTTCCTCCCGTAACCACGTTTGCTATTATGTCCGTAAGCCAGCTGAATATTTAATCCTCCTAACCGATAAGCAAACTAAAGAAGCAAACTTGGCTCAACAGGCTCGAATTCAGCTGAGAGACACAATTCGTGAATTTGAAGCGCAAATGGAAATTCACTAACAGGCACAATCTATATAAAAGCAGCTCTTAAGAGTAAAGATGAAGAATTATAATGAGCTTCCCACAAATGACACCCTTTTTTATCCTCCCGTAACCACGTTTGCTCTTATGTCCGTAAGCCAGCTGAATATTTAATCCTACTAACCGATAAGCAAACTAAAGAAGCAAACTTGGCTCAACAGGCTCGAATTCAGCTGAGAGACACAATTCGTGAATTTGAAGCGCAAATGGAAATTCACTAACAGGCACAATCTATATTAAAAGCAGCTCTTAAGAGTAAAGATGAAGAATTATAATGAGTTTCCCACAAATGACACCTTTTTTTCCTCCCGTAACCACGTTTGCTAATATGTCTGTAAGCCAGCTGAATATTTAATCCTCCTAACCGATGAGCGAAATAAAAAAGCAAACTTTGCTCAACAGGCTCGAATTCAGCTGATAGACACAATTCGTGAATTTGAAGCGCAAATGTAAATTCACTAACAGGCACAATCTAATTTAAAAGCACCTCTTAAGAGTAAAGATGAAGAATTACAAATGGCCAATGCGGAGTTATCTCGACTCAAATTGGAATTGCAGGAATCAAGAATATACGCCCAGCATAATCGAGCAGCAATTGAAGAGAAATTACGAATGGCTTGTAATGCGTGCTCTCAGCTGATCGATCATTTGATTCTAGGACCAGGAATGGTGGTCGCCGAATTGGAAGATGAAGAGACAACTTTTCTTGATCAATCTTAATTATTGTTAAATCTTTAAAATAAAAAATACATTAGTCAAAAATTGAAATATTTAAGTTGTATATTATTTTTTTTAAACATTTTTACTTTACCAGTATGGTCAAGTATTGTAATCATGCATGAAAAAAGTGTTTCTTTTTTTGATAACTTTTAAGGAGATAGGTGGTGGTTCTGGGTGAAACATTTTTAGATAATAATAAAAAATTGGGTAAAATTGCGAAGTAGGTTTCGCATAAAATGAAATAAAACCAAAAGTGAGTTTAGATTTCGATATATTTCCGGTTATTAGGAGTCAGAGAAAAATGATTTTTATAAAAAAATTAAAAGCGACTTCAGAAAAATTAAATGTAACAAATAAAATAATAAAACTCAAAAATAAAATAAAATACACTTAAAGGTATAAAATAATAATCTAATTTAATTACAACTAAACGACGAAATATTAAAATGAAATTACTTTTTGAAGTCGGTGCCAAACATATACATTTTATGAATCTAACTCGACGGATCTTAATTAGTACGTTTTGGGAGGTACGCTCGCTTATATAGTTTGTTTAGCACCGACTTCAAAAAGTGATTTTATATAAATATTTCGTCGTTTAGTTGTAACTAAATTAGATTATTATTTTATTTCTTTTTTATTTTATTTTATTTTTGAGTTTTATTATTTTTTTATATTTTTTCAAGTCGGTTTTATTTTTTTTTTTTATAAAAATTATTTTTATTTTTCGCTTTTTACTGATGTTATTAATAGTGACTTAATATAATATGCATGCATCTCGTAAGAGAAAATTTCGGGCGAATGAATCAGAAAATTGTAATAAAATAATAAAGCAAGGGCGTTATATATTAGTTTCGAAGAAGATGGGGTAGATTATATAGTTTAAAAATTTTAAGTTACTTTAAACCAATTTTCATTTTTTGATATATATCTAGTTCCGATTAGTCGGGTTTCAATTAGTCTGAGATTTTGCGGAACCGAATACCCCCACTATGATATTTCTGTATATCGAAATTTCAATATTATACCTATTTATATAATTTTTAACTTTCTTTAAATAAAATGGGGGAAGCGGGAGGCCCAAGATAAAATCTTTCCCTCTAGGGCCCCATATTTTACTAATCCATCACCGAATATAATAATTTAAATAAAAGTAGTTGAGTGTTTTGAATTTTGAAGAAAATTTTTAACTATCTTAAAAATTTGAAGGGCAATAGAATGACTGACTTTCCCCAAATTGAATATAAAATACCTAAGTCTACTTCGATTGGCAATGTGAACTCTTATATTAAAAATTTTTAACGAGTTATTTGTTGGTTCTAGGTGAAACATTTTAATATAATAATAAAACTTGAGTAAGATGCGAGCTAGGTAGACCTCAGCCTTCGCAATTCACTTACATCAATCCAACCATTCAACCTCTAATAATAACCCTATTCCCCCATTAATTTCGAAAGAGAAGGCCTTAAATTGGATCTCTTAGAAATCACTGAAATTAAAATAGCCCTCTCTAATAATTAAAATATTTTAAATAATCAATTGGAAGTGTATAAAAATACAATTTTTGATTATATATTATAATAAATTATCTAAACATTCCTTCCCTTGTTCGCACATTGAATATATTAGGGTAATTGTACTCTCTCAGGTTCCTTTCCAGTTGTAACCTTTCAGGTAATTTCCCATTTGTTATTACAATAGCAGGTATAGCTTCCCTTCAGCCGGTTCAAATCTCAATAGAAAATATTAATTCTTAGAACAACTTCTCCTCTTTCCCCTACTTAATTATTTAAAACAAATATAAAAACTATTAGTCCAGATAAATTACATAAACAGGAAATATCTCCCGGTAAAAATTTTATTGTTGGAATACCTTTATTGGTACTCGAATATTACTACCCAAATCTGTGTTGTGGAAATTTTTCTTCGCGCCACAAAATGAGAAAATTTAAGAGTTTTTTCAGTTTTTCTTGAATAACTCTAAAACGGCTCATCAAATCAAAAAAATATCTATTAGATAAATTAAAGCTCTTTAAATTACGCGTAAAATAATAAAAATTTCATCTATTTAGGTGCAGTAGGGCCGGTAATAGAGACTGTCAAAACAGCCCTCGGGATCACTTTTGAATTATCCATAAAACTCGTACTTTTATCGATTTTTTCCCAACTTGAGCATGAAAGAGCACGTTTTCAACAAAGACAAGTCTATATATTTTTAAAATAGATTAAATTTGCTACAATTTAAATAAAGTTTCATATTAATTGGATAATGGTAACATGAGGTTAAAGTTTTGAAAAAATTCAATTGTTTGCAAAAAATAGCAGTTTTTCCTTCATAAAATGAAAGCCACTGATCGAAGAAACTTGATTTCTATCTCATTCTCTAGTAAATTTTGTTTACTTGAACGTTTACTTGGACTACTTTTTTGATAAAACGCTTAGATTTATAGATATCCAGAATTTTCCATAACGCTTTTGAGAATTCGGATCATATTGTCCCAAAAATGTAGGATATCTATAAATCTAAGAATTGTATTAAAAATGTGGTCCAAGTAAATGTTCAAGTAAATAAAACTTCCAAACTTTCTCTGAATTATCCTGATTTCTTCTTTATATTTGATCTTAACTATGTAGATTAAATTTGATCGTCACACTCTTGAAAGAATCATGAGGAAATCTATTTATCGATCCGATTTAATTTTCAGTGATCGTAATCCAAGTTATTGTGATTGATTGTATCTCTGTGTTCTAAATCCTGAAATGTCGTTTATGTTTCTTAAGATTTAAAGAGGCTGATTCTATAGGCTTAATCTTAATCGGTGAGCAAGGTTTATTTCGTGATTTTCCAAGAGTAGCCTGATGTTGTGTGGCTGGCTGCGTTATGACCAGGCGCACCAATCCTTTGGATTAAGTCTTGAGAGTAATGGCCAGCCAGCATTCCCGATTTTCGAGAATTTTAGTCATATGTGGGAATTTTGCCATTTCGATAAAAACTTGGAATTTCGATTTCTTTTTAATGATTAGAATGGAACATAATTTTAATAGCAAAACTAAGTTATTTTTATTTCATGTCATTTGACTACAGGGACTGCTTGTCGGGGTATCGAGTTAAAAAGAATTGTTGGAAAGGCATCTCAATGATATAGAAAAATAAAATTCCAAATAAAAGAATTTATAGGAATGTCATTTTCATTCAATTAAAAACCGATATTTCGGAGGATTTTACCGCCTTCTTCAAGGTTTAAATGAAAGCAAGATCCTCCGAAACGTCAGTTTATAAGAGAATGACTTTTCTATTTCTTTTATATGAACTATTACTTTTCACTATCTTTTGACTTTCCATCAATTAATTCTCTATTGAATTCAACCCGTCCATCTCCAAAACACATAACAAAATACATAACAAAACTAAAAAAATAATAACTTATTTCTTTGCCAATCTACATGCACAAATACGACTATTTTTTACTTTCACATTTATATTTTATAGAATATAATGTGAAATATTGCGATCGCCTGCCTGGGTCATGACACTTTGAGAGCTTCTATCTCAGAGATGAAAAAAGTTAATTTTATTTTGTAACTGCTAGGTGGAAGGAATCGATGTCCTTAATAGTTGGAAACCGGATTTAGGACATAAAACTGGATATTGTGGTCCCCAGAGGCCAAAAGTGACCAAAAATCCATTGGTTAGTGGGTACACGTATGTATGTACGTATGCTCCCCCGCGTTTCGCAACCATAAGTCTCAGAGCTACGAAATTCGAAACTTAAGCTCGATATAGGCTAGAAGGAGTACAGCAAGCTTTTGGCTGAAATCGGAACACCGGAAGTTGACATTTACATGAAAGATGTTTCGTTTTTTTTTATTTTCTCATAAACGGTACTAACATTTTTTTTAAATTGTTGTACTTATTAAGTGTCATGAGTTATTTGTCGTTTATAAATTTTAATCCGATTGGAATAAAGGATGTAAATTAGGAGTGTCGTGATGATTTCAAATAAGTGAGAATGCGAAAGTCGTGTGGTGACCACAGCAGTTGATTTACTTTTATTATACTTTCGGAATCGATTTTTACCTTTTATTATACATAAATACGTATCTAAACATTTATTATTTATTTGTTAATAGCAGGGTGTCATCTTATCCCGTCCATTAAATATCAAAGAATTACTTGTTAAAACCTTTTAGACATCAATGTGTCATAATAAGGGATTCCCCGCTGTGCATCAATATGTCTGTCAGTCATCTTTACAATATCGTATTATCAAAACTTCAATATTAGAATTTCGAAAATTTTACTTCAATTCTCAAAGATCTAATAGAGGAAGCCTGTCATCAGAATCGATTGAAAAAATATAATTCTACTTATTGAATGAATAAAAAAATAAAGGGTTAATTTATATCATTTATTTGTAACGTCAATCACTTTTAATGTTAAAAAAATTCAGTTTAATATTACAACTGTATTACATTTGAATAGATACTAATCTAAATTTATATTTGTTATTTTTTCATTGTTTCTTTTTTGAGTTGATTGACAGATTTTAATTAGTGATTTCTGTTTTATGGTGGTTTCTCGGGCCGGCTGCATTTCTGGATAGAATCTTGAGATCAAATTTTGACCCACTTCTTGTTTGCAAACATACCTATTTGCGAGGACAATATAATCTTATTATATTAAACGAGCAATGTTTATATAAATATATATCCGGTCGGGTTCTCGAAAACGGCTCTAACGATTTGGATGTAATTCACGGGTTAGGAGGGTTTTGTCTTGGACATTCGAACTGTCACGGTCTCATCTTCGGCTAAGTTGTTTTTGATGGGTTTTTTGTTAATTGAAACAATTATTCACAGGTGGTTGTCTCGATAAAAATGTTTATTTAAATTTTTATTCAATTTCCTTTTAATAAATAATTGGTTTTTTAATTTTATATCCCACAATAAGATCATTATAATTATTATTATATATATTAAAAGTTTGAAGATTGAGGAGATGAAGAGGAAATTGAACGAGGGAGATTAATTGAATGGACTTAATTTCCGCAATAATGGTATTGGAATAATTATCGGAAAAGAGGTTTTTTTCTATAATTAGATTTTTTCCTCTTATTAAAAACAAGGACTAAAGATGAATCAAGGACACTCGATGGTGGAGAAGCAATCTCCGGAGTCGAAGCATAAAATACAATGTATACATTAATTCATGTAAAATAATTGGTTTAATAAAATTTATAAAAAAAAAAGATTGAGGAGATTGAAAATAATGGAATTGGAATAATTATCGGAAAAGAGGTTTTTTTCTAATTAGTTTTTCCTCTTATTAAAAACAAGGACTAAAAGATGATCAAGGACACTCGATGGTGAAGAAATAATCTCCGGAGTCGAAGCTAAAATACAATGTATACATTAATTCATATAAAATAATTGGTTTAATAAAATTTATAATTTATAAAAATTTAATTGATTGGATGATCAGTGGATTGATCGGAATGAAAATATGGAATTGGAATAATTATCGGAAAAGAGGTTTTTTTATTTAATTAGTTTTTTCCTCTTGTTAAAAACAAGGACTAAAAGGATGATCAAGGACAGTCGATGGTGGAGAAGAAATCTCCGAAGTCGAAGCTCAAATAAAATGTATACATTGATTAATGTAAAATAATTGGTTCAATAAAAATAAATAAATAAATAAATAAATAAATTTAATTGATTAAAAATCGAATTTTAAATCCCACAACCGTATTTTTCTGTATTAGAATTTGGCAATTTAATTTATGAACTCAAAAATTGTTATTTAATTCATCATCATCATCATTGAGTATGCAGTCCTAAGACTGGTTTGATGCAACAATCCGTCTCCACTCGACTCTGTCCCCCGCCAGCGATGTTTGACCTCTCTAAATGTCTGGCATCCCATATCTGAAATTATTTGGTTGAAATATTTTAATCTGGGTCTTCCCCTTCCCTTTTCTTTCCACACATCCCACTCCAAGATATCCCTGAGCAGTCCCCCGATGTCTCAGTGTTGTGCCCCATCATCTGACATCTTCTCTTCTTCGTAGAACTTATTTATTAAAATTTTATTAAAATTTAATTAATAAAAAAATTATTATACGGTATTAATTTATATACCTATACATATATACACATAATCTGTGGGCCACTACAAGACTTGAAATGCAAAAACTGGGTGAGGGGGCGATGGTGGAGGTGACGGTGGGGGAGATGTGGGGGTGCTGTGGTGGAGGGGTACGGGGGGCGAGGGAAGTGGTTTCGGGGAGTGGGGCGGGGTGGATGAGGGGGGGGGTGCAGGAGGTGTGGTGAAGTGGTGCGGTCCGGGGATTAATATATAGCTTTTAATTGAAGCAAAAAGTTACCGAGCATCGCTCGGTGGCCAGGTACTAATTATTATGAGTCGTTTTAAAAGGGGCTAATTCCATAATTAAAGTTTTGTGTTTCAATTAATTTAAAAATATTGGCAACTGATAACATAGTATAGATCAGCAGTCGCCAACCTGTCGAACGCGGAGCTACTGGTAGATCGCGGCATCAATTTTGGTAGCTCGCAACAATTTTTGGTAAATATTTAAAAAAAAGTTGAAAGTAAAAATTAAAAAAAATTATTTAATAAGAAATGTTTATTCTAAATTACTTACATAAAAATAAATATATTAAAACTACCTACTTTTTTTCTAGTTTTCATTATTTTATAAGGAAATTTTAAAAATTATTTAATTATTAAGTAGAAATTATTTCAAATATTAATTCAAAATAGCGCAGTCAGGTACGAATTATCAGGAAAGCGAATGTCTAGTTTCTCATGAAATCTTTCAACTTTTGAAATTATTAAATTTAAAATTTTAAATATTAAACATTTTTTATAGACTTAAAAATTATTATATTTTTGTGTACCAGTGACGTGGGGTCCATGGATGCTATGAATGCGGCGACGAATCCCTAAAATTTCAAACATTGAGAGTATTTTCATAAATATATAAGGTCGACACCAAAATTTCAGGAAGATCTTTAAATTTTCAAATTATCATCCGTTATTTCAGATATTTCTATAAAAAACATTTTTTGTTTTGAAAAGTCCGATATATTGGCTCTCGAAATGAAATAAAAATGTTGCATAGTTTCAAGGGGCAATTAAAATGAATGATTTTTCCGAAAAGGGTCCGGATAGAAGGTTTAAACTCCCTGCCTGGTATATCTTCCAGATCAATCATGTCTAGTACAAGTCTAGACGGGTTTTAATCGAATAAAAATTGTTCTCTTTGAGGAACTATTAAAATAGTAATAATACAAAAGAGGAATAAATAAACATGATTCGAGAATTTCTGGACTAATCCATTCCTAAGAATTTTCAATATATGAGATCGGAAATAGCTAAGAGTGCTTTAGACAAGTCATAGCTTGCTTATATCAATAGAATTAGGAGAAATTTTAAGGAAATAACCCTTTACCAGAAAAAGTGAATATTTTTGAAAAATTATTTTTATTTTCACCAAAAAAAATTCGTGAATATAAATTTAAAATTTTCATCTCTCTTCTAAATTATTGGTCGTAGACAAATTGGTTATATAAGATTTTTTGTAGGACATTTAAATCCCTAAACTTTTTTTGTAGATGACTTACTTTTGCTTGTATAAGAGATCAAATTTGAAATGAAACATATATTTAATCATTTTTGCCTAACACTTTGAAATACACCACTTTGTATATAATGAGCTTTGTTAAAGTAAATTTTAATTTTCCTCATTAATATATCAAAGAATAATTTATACGTCAACGAGAATTATTTTGACCGCGCTGATTTGAAAAAAGATATTTTTATCTCGCGAGACTACTGCGGATTACGCTATTGGAGTCTGCGGAGTATTAAGTCTGGACCAAGAGAGAAAAAGATGTGATCCACTTAGCTTTAATCCAACGTCATTTTGCGTGTAGCCCGCTAGACATTCGGATGGATCACCAAGTGAATTTGAAATCTCAGATGTTATATATTCGATCTCCCAGACCAGAGCGCTAATTAAAGGAAAATTAAAATTTATTTAATATCATTATTTCAAGTTAGAAATATATAAGTTCAAATATTATTTTCACTCAATATTTGACGAAAATTCCCTACATTAGATTCGCGATTGAATCAAATGTAGAAAACATTCAGTTTGTTAAAGTAAATTCAATTATAAACAAAAATGTCTATAAGTGTCAACAAAGCTCTACAATGAATTATTAAAAAGTTATTGCATTTGATAAAATTTAGTCTGAAAATTCAATACCCAATGATTTGATCAAATAATTTTTCGAATCGAAAAAAGTGGAATTCGGTTGATGTCATGTATTTCGCTAAAAATCTTTGAAATATCAAAGGAAACAACCCTATTTGAAAAATTATTTTTATTTCACAAAAAAATTCATGAAATTAGGTACATTTAAAACCCTCGTCTATGCTCTAAATTCTAAATTATTGATCAAATAATTTTTTGAATCACATAAAGTAGAAATCGGTCGATGTCTTGGCTTTCCCTCATGTCCCCCACAAGGAGGGATCCAAGTACATCTGTTGGTATGAAATTTCTTTCTCATTTATAATTTTTTGTCTGTTTTATCGAGAGGCTCTTGGACGAAAGGCTCTCGCCATGAGACCCTGTCAGAGAAAATCTCACATAATTTTTATGGATTTTTTTTCATCTACAATCTTATACCATTTATATCTCATTTCACATATTCAAATTCAATATATTTAAATATACGATTATATAATAAGCGTATAACAATTATAATTATTATATGCTTGCACTAAGGCTGGGTGGCCACAAGGACTCGCGCTACGGGCCACCCCACTTCACAGAATTATATTATTGATATTGAATAAATAATTTTATTAATAAATAAATAAAATATCATTTTATATGATATGAAAAAATGAAATATGATAAAATGATTTTGTTTTATTTGAATATTTTCAGAGGAGAAATTTCGCTCTAGGTCTTTTCTTGTCGTGGGAGACAATGGGGACTGAAACTCATACATTATTCACAAAGTTTCACTGTATAGTATTGAAATATATTTTATTCAATTTTAATATATTTACATATATAATAACTATAATAAAATAAAGTAATTAAAAGATAGAATTATTATTATTTTATTTTATTTAATTAACTTCGGAAACTAGATGGCCATTTAGCCAGCCGATTAAGTTCGTTCATATATCTCCAAATTCATCGGCCTTTATATGCAGATCCCTAAGGCTGACTCGGTGAACTTGGATTCCGCCTTGCAGGGGATATGAGGGAAAGCCATAACATCGACCGATTTCCACTTTTTTCGATACAAAAAATTATTTGACCAATAATTTAGAGCAGTGTTCTTCAACCTGTGCTAGTAGTAGTAGGGTTAAACTGAAACGATTTAGGGGTTCCGCGAGTCAATGCTAAAATTTGATGTATAATATATAAATACTTTACATGAAAGTAATGGAAGGCAGCCCAGGCGTAGTGAGAAAGAAAAAATTAACACATATCCAAATAAGGTGTAATTTATTGGATTCCTTCCTTCTTTCCTTTCAAACCGACGTTTCGGAGGATTCTTCCCTACTTCTTCAGTTCAGGGTTTCAAGGGGTCAATGATGGAATCAAATAAAATGCTTTCTTCCTTCTCCACAGCAGTGTTTAAAACTTCCTTTTCTTAATTAGAAAAAAAAACGTTTTCCTATGCTTCTGCTAAGGAAAGAAAAAAGTTTTAATCACTGTTGTGGAGAGAGGAAGGAAGCATTTTATTTGCTTCCTTCATTGACCCCTTGAAACCTTGAAGAAGGAGGGAAGAATCCTCCGAAACGTCGGTTTGAAAGCAAAGGAGAGGATTCCAATAAATTACACCTTATTTGGATATATGTTAATTTTTCTTTTCTCACTACCAGGGCTGCCTTCCATTACTTTCATATAAAGTTTTACCAGTCCGTATCTCTCCAGAGAAAATTTCGTTGCAAATAAATACTTTATATTTTATATAGAATATTTATCTTTTTGTTTGAATAAATGTATCTTCTATTATAACATTTTTATAACAAAGGCAGGGACGCACCTTGTTCATAACATGTAATATTATGGAATACCCCCCATCCTAAAATCAAATCTGGATGGGTTCTATAAAATAATTATCTTAAAAAAGGGTTCATTCATGATTTTTTTCTGTGAAAATAAAAATAATTTTTCAAATAAATTTTCAGTTTCGGGTAGGTAAATGGTTGTTTCATTTAGTATTCCAAATATTTTTAGCGATATCCGTAATATCAACAAAATTCCAGTTTCGAAAAATTATTTGATTGGGTATTGAATTTTCAGATTAAATTTTATCAACTGGAATAACTTTTTAATTATTCATCGTAGAGTTTTGACTCTCATAGACATTTTTGATTATAATTGAATTTACTTTAACAAAGACTATTATACAAAGTTGTGTATTTCAAAGGGTTAGGCAAAAAATATATGTTCCATTTCAAAATTGATCTCTTATATCAAAATTAAGTCACTCTACAAAAAAAATTATATGAAACAATTTTTATGGATTTAAATGTCCTACAAAAAATCTTATATAATTAATTTGTCTACGACCAATAATTTAGAAGATAGACGATGATATTAAATTTATATTCACGAATTTTTTTTGATGAAAATAAAAATATTTTTCCAAAAATATTCACTTTTTCTGGTAAAGAGTTGTAATATAGCGAAAATTTTTGGCGAAATCCATGACATCAATCGAATTCCACTTTTATTCCATCTCATGGCGAGAGATTTGCGTTGTAGAGCCTCCCGATATTATGGTAGACCAAAAGAATTATAAATAAGAAAGAAAGCGATCTTATTTTATCATTTTTATATATCTGAAGGTTCACAGTACATTCTAATATAAGAAAATAGCATTTTAATTAAGAATTTTGTAGTTTAAAAGAAATTGTATGAAAAGATTCAATTTCTTCTCCTCGAGGCGAATCAACTGAAATGGCAAAAGTTTTATTTTTTTTCTCATTAAATATTTATAAAAATCTATTGAAATTTCATATCTGTGTATTTTTGTTTATTATTTTTTATATAAAAAAAATATTATTAGGAAATTTTCATTTTAAAGAGTAGTTTTTTTAAGTCTAATTTGAAAAAACGCTAATAACTCCGTTGAATTTTTTTAAAATATGAAATTAATACATATTATAAAACAATTAATTATTAATAATTTAATTCAATTTTGAACGAAATCGTTTCAGTACTTTTTGAGAAAATGGTCAAAAACCCCGAAAACCGCTAAGAAAGATCGTTTTAGAAACATTTTAAAACCCCATCTCCATGTCATAAGTCAATGTTTCGTTTCATATGACTGTTTTAACTTTTTTCAAAGGCATCTCTTGCTTTCATTAAACGGTCTTTCATAGACAGTTTTAGGTGTTTTTGACCATTTTTCTCAAAAAGTACTCAATCGATTTCGTTCAAAATTGAATTAAATTATTAATAATTAAGTGTTTTATAATATCTATTAATTTCATATTTTTAAAAATTATTTTAACGGAGTTATTAGCGTTTTTCAAATAAACTACCCTTTAAAATAAAAAATTTATGATAATAATTTTTTGATATAAAAGATAAATGACAATAACACACAGATATGAAATTTTAATAGATTTGAATAAATATCTAATGAGCAAAAAAATACAACTTTATGCTATTTCTCGTTGAAACGCCCCTGGAGAAAAAAATTGAATCTTTTCATACAATTTCTTTTAAACTACAAAATTTTTAATCAAAATGGTTTTTTCTTATATATAATAATAGACATACTGTGAGCCTTCATATAGATGAAATCGATAAAATAAGATCGTTTTCTTTCTCATTTATAATTTTGTCTGTTTTATCAAGAGGCTGGGTCGCTAGTCACCCGGCATCAGCGAGTCACTTGTTACGGTTTTCTAGCTTTTATCCATTTTCTTAAAAACTAATCAACCAATTTCAAAATTGAATATAATTATTAATAATCGATTGTTTTATAATATTTATTAATTTCATATTTTGAAAAATTATTTCTAAGCAGTAATTAGCGTTTTTTAAATTAGACTTTAAATAAACTACCCTTAAAAATAAAAATATTCTAAAAAAAATATTTTTTATAAAAGATAAAATGAAATAACACACAGTTATGAAATTCAAATAGATTAAATTGAATATGCGATGAGAAAAAAACATAAAACTTTTGTATATTTCTAGTCGACTTGCTCCCTGCGATGAAAAACTGAATGTTTTAATAAAATTTCATTTAAAATACAAAATTCTTAATTAAAATGCTATTTTCTTATAAGTTTTAGAATGATACTGTGAACCTTCAGATAGATAAAAATGATAAAATAAGATCGCTTTCTTTTTCATTTATAACTCTTTTGGTCTACCATAATATCGAGAGGTTCCGCGTCGCAAGCGTGTGGAGTGGAATTTGGGTAATGTCACGGATTTCGCTAAAAATCTTTGGGATATTAAGATTTTCTTTTAGCAGAGGCTGATTTATTTTGGAAGATGTCGATTTCTCAGGCACTGTAGAGGTTAAGTCACACGATTTAATTTCTGACTCCTACCCTCACTCACGAAGGTCCCAAAATATATTTTTTAAAAATCTAATGTTAAATTTGAAAAATAACGAAAATGATGCAGTATTCGTTGAAATTTTTCAGTTGGTCGGTAAAATATTAATAATTAATTTATGCAGATAAAAATTATAATTTTGTGGGCTAGTACACTATTGCGCTCATAGTCTCATATATATATATATATTATAGAGTAATATAGAGTGGAAGGCTACCGAATAACGAAAAGCGCGGAGACATTATTCTTAGTCCTTAAGAGCTATTCAAAGATCATAGTATTAGGACATTCAAAGACTTTGTTATAGATAAAAGATTCATATAGGCTTTGAGCTAAACGTTCATTTAGAAAATTTTTTACGTACACATTTATAGATTAAAATATTATTAAATATGCCTAGTTCTTGTCGTCTATGTTTTGTGAAAGGTTGCTTTCGCGACACAAAATCAGATAAATAACATACTTTTTTAAACGACCTAAAAATCCTCAAATGTAAGTACCCTATATAAAATTGACTAGTAATTTATTTTTTTGATTTTTATATCTTAATTCTTAAATAATTTAATTATAGAGATAAAGAGGGTGGTTCCCGCAATTTTATTGCCCATTCCGAACCGCCAGAGAGCTCTGTAACTCGTATACGCTAAAATACATTGGCTCCTTATGGAGCCTTCCATTCTATATTTCCCTATGATATATATATATACGAGGGGTGAACCGCGACCTAATATCGTGTACACCTACTTCCACTTCCACTTTGATTTCCAAGTAGAAGACAATAGATGAAGAGGCATTATCTAATAAATTCCAAAATAATTCCACATAATTCCAAAGACGTGTACACCTAATTCCAATCGCAGTTCACCCGTCGTTTATATATGTTTATTTGGAATCTTCTTCCCTGAGGAAAATAGAGCTCAAATTGGCCCATATTTTTGAAATTGCATTTTCAACATGCCTAATTTTACTGTATAACGAAGTTTAGTGATTTCTTCAATATAACATATAGATACATAATTTCATGAAATTTAAATTAATATTCAACTTTAAATAATCTCATATCAAATAATAAACGAATATATTGTTATATATTTATAATAATAATTTTATCTGGATTATATATTATATAACCTTATTTGGATAGCTAATTTTAATATGTATCTACTGTTTAAATGGATCGCCTTGACAGCTGGCTTTAGCACAGGAGACAAATCGATTTTAGTTTTAAGGGACGATTCAGCCGCTGACCCTGAGACAGACAGACAGACATTCCACCTATCAGTATAAAAAAATGCCCCTGAACTTGCTCTTGTCCTTACCAAGTTACTCGTCGGCTATCTCATAACTCTGGCATATTTCCGGACAGCTGGAAATTAGCCAGAGTCCAACCCATTAGCAAAAAATACAAAAATCGTGACTGTTCTAAAATCACCAATGTAGCTTGGATCGTTTTTTTTTAATATTTCTAAAAATAATAGAAAGGCTTTTCTGAAGATACTTTTGTATTGAAACAGTAATTAAATAATTTAATTGAAAAGATTATATTCGATCGTTTTTTTAAATATTTTCTAAAATAATAGAAAGGCTTTTCTGAAGATACTTTTGTATTGAAACAGTAATTAAATAATTTAATTGAAAAGATTATATTCGATCGTTTTTTTTAATATTTTCTAAAATAATAGAAAGGCTTTTCTGAAGATACTTTTGTATTGAAACAGTAATTAAATAATTTAATTGAAAAGATTATATTCGATCGTTTTTTTTAAATATTTTCTAAAATAATAGAAAGGCTTTTTCTGAAGATACTTTTGTATTGAAACAGTAATTAAATAATTTAATTGAAAAGATTATATTTTTACGAGAGTATAGGAGCTGTTGATTCATAAAGAGAAATCACTGAGGTTATCCTCGGCTTGATGCGAAAAAATATTTTTTATCATAAAGTTCCTCTAAAGTTCTTTTTAAATAAAATTAGTATTTTTTTTTGTTTTTAATTTATTTCCATTTAAAATAATTGTGTCAGGCAGCCCCAAAGTGGCCATTTTTTGGATAAATACAAAAACCACCTGAAAATTGGGATTTGGCGCTCTAGAATTCCGTCATTTCAAAATGAATTTCATATTTTAGAATGTAGATTTAATAGAGGATTCGGGGGGATATGAACTAAATAATTGTTTTAAAAAAACAAAAATTAATAAATGTTGAACTATTAGTAGATTTATTCCGACTTCAACAGCAACTTAGAATTGATTCTTTTTGTCACGAATTTTAATATATTTAAAGGATGATTTAATCATGACATAAAATCTAAGTTTCTGATGAAGTCGAAAAAATCGACGAAACGTTCAAAACTGATTAATTTTTGTTTTTTAAAACATTTATTTAGTTCTAGATTTTTTTAATGTCACGAATTTTAATACGTATAGCAATCATATCAATGTTTCATTCATGATATTGAAAATAAAATAATCTAGTAGGTACTAAATAATTGTTTTAAAAAACAGAAATTAATAGAAGGAATCGCAGGAAATTGGATAAATTAAAAGATAGAGCTTTTATTAAGTGAGCCAGACATTTCGTCAATTTATTTTGACTTCCTCAGAGGCTGATGACAAAGAGTGATAAAATGAGCCACTGAGGAAGTCAAAATAAATTGACGAAACGTCTGGCTCACTTAATAAAATCTCTATGTTTTAATTTATCCAATTTCCTGCGATTCCTTCTATGAAATTTAATATGGATACACGTGATATGACAGAAATTAATCATTATTATTGAACCTTTCGTTGATTTATCCAGATCAGCAACTTTTTCTTTTTAATGCGAATTATCCATTTATTACAGCGGTCGGGGAACCGGGGTAAATTACCCCAAATGGGGTAAAAATGAAACTATCGGGGGTAAAAAGAACATTTAAAAAAAAAATTATTTTATAAACTAATATAGTATTGTTAGTTTGATAGCTTATCCAGGAATTCAAAATCTTAAAATTAATAAAAGTTAAAAAAAAATATAAAAACATTAATAAAAGTTATGCATTTTTTGTCATGATGAGTGTTGGTGTATTTTTTCTTTTTAAAAAACAGTCAGTTAAACGCGGCAAGAAATCGGCTGAATGTCGAGGATTGTATTCAAATTGCGCTCATGTCAAAAAGTCCTAATTTTGAAGTTATTTTAGCGAAAATGAAACAACATCATTTTTCTAAAACGTAAAAGCGTTTGAATTATGTTAATGTTTACAATTTTTATTTACTTACAGAGAGTTTTCATGTAAATTCCAATTAATTCAATAAATAATAAATAAGTGCCTGGAGCACCGAGCGATTCTCGGCAACTTTTTGCTTCTAAATAGCTTAAGATTCAAATTTCAAGGCTCTGCGACGAGATATGAACGATTAAAATATTTATTTTCCGACATAACTAATTTACACCCCTTCCCTTATTTTGACCCTTTTAAATCATGAAGAAGGAGGTATGATCCTTTGAATTGCCGGATTTTTTAAGAGTATAAAATTGTTATTCTATTAAATTATTTTATAGAAAAATACCTTTATTTAATAAAATTGGCAAATTCTAATATATAATAACATTTGTAATGATCTATTAGTGGAATTTAAAATAAAAAAAACAATTAATTTTATTAAAAATAAATTGAAAGAAATGTAATTATAAATTTTTATTCCAACAACCACCTGTGAATAATTATTTCAATTAACAAAAAACCCATCAAAAACAACTTATCCGAAGAAGAGACCTTAATAGATCGAATTGTCAACACAAAAACCCGCCTAACCCGTGAATTTCATCCAAATAGTTAGAGCCCTTTTTCGACCAACCGATTCTAAATATATATACAAGAATTAATTTAATATAAAATGATAAGATACATTTACCTTGCTTTTTTTTTGCTTTTCATGTAGGGGTAATAGCGACCTATGGAAAAATATTTTGGGGTAATAGCTAAAAAAGTTCCCCGACCTCTGATTTAATATATTAAAATTGGTGACATTAAAAAGAATATAATTGTCAGGGCCGCGCCGACTATAGGGCGAATGTATGCAAAACACACAGGAGGCCAAGTCAAAGGGCGGCAAAACAGCTAGACAGAGTCTTGAAATGTATATAAAGACTATAAAAAGGGCGTAAAATTAAAGTTTGCACACGGGCGGCCGAATCATATAAGTTCCTGATGAAACTGGAAAATCGGCGTTTATTCACCACTGATAAATTTATGTTTTTTCTACGAATCTTCAATTAAATTTATAAATCATGGATACGATTATCTTGGTATTAAAATTATTATATTTAAATTTTCATACCCACAACTCATTTAATGTTTGTTTTTTTTGGCCTCAACCTTGACCAAATTAAATAGTAGAACATGTTGTCTAACATCCAGGCGCAGTGAGAGAATTCTTTCAGCTTAAGATAAAGAACTTGCTATTTTCAATTCAGGATTAATCTTTTGTTCAACATCAAAAATTTGAAGGGAGGTTAAGACCTGAAATGGCTATGTGTTTAAATTTAGAATCATTTGGCCAAAATGGAAGGGGATTCAAAAAATACAACTATCAGTATAAGTCCTAGACTCTTTGATCGATTTGTACGAAATTTCGCATATGCTCTCTATACGACCTTATGAAAATGATTCACTATGGGAAAATGATATTGACCCAAAGAAATGGGGGCTCAAAAATTAATAAAATGATAAAATTTTTAAACAAAAAAACTATTGATAGAAATCTATTTACCCTAGAAGGGCCCCCATATTTCAAAGGAGATATGATTAATTGCCAATGAGCCCAAAATTTATAGGGAGTTCTTGTGTAAATGATTATCAATTAAAGTGAAAGTTTAGTTTTGCCAAGAGTAATAGAATTTTTATAAATTGAAGGAGACAATAAAAGAGTGTGTCTTTAGCTGGAGTTATAAATTTTTAATTTATTTATAACGAGACTATAGTTTCGAAAGCTTTGCCCTCTCATCAGTTTATTACAATTGATTCATAGAAATTAATGAACATGTAATAGATTGATGAAGAAGGCAAATCTCTCGAAACTATAGTCGCGTTATAAATAAATTAAAATTTTATTTCAACAGAAGACACCCTCTTTTATTGTCTCCTTCGATTATAAATTATTTTATTAAATATTAAAAATAAAAGAGAGGGTGTCTATATGTATATGGATGGCTATATCAGTTTATTTAAATAAAATATTGATTAAATAATATTTTATATTAATTACATTTCTATCGTCATTTCAAAACATTCATTCTAGTTTTTTATCCTCAGCCAAACTGTTGAAGCCCGATTGGTAAATTATTATGGTATAGATATCTGAATTTCTTGAAAAAGCTAACGTTTAGTTATAGTTATTTTAGTAAAAATATTTGTCGCCAAATTATTTTCATTTTTCACCTAGATATTGTAGACTGTGATTAGAATTGGTATACAGTATCCCCTGCTTGTCGTAAGAGCCGACTAAAAGGGGTTGAGAGTGAGATCTCCCCACCTCGTAAAAAACACATGTTACAAGATCTCTAGATAGGCAACACCAAAACAACACTACGAAAAACTGAATTCAAAATTTTTAAATAAATAAATGTTATAAACTTTTGATAAAATTTAGTAAATGTTAATTAAAATTAAAATTGAGATGTCTTAAATTCAATCTAAGATCATATTGAAAATATTATCTTAACAATTCATATCCTTTACATGTACAAGTACACGTTTATAATTACTTATGTTTTAATATTCAAATATAGGAAATTGCATAAAAAATCCATTTGACAATTTATTAAAAGATTTCATAACAAAATATTTCCGGGAAATTCGCCCGGTTCTATTATCTTATCGAGCAACGGGATTCTTTCTATTTGAATTTTTCATTTTAGTTGGTGTCGAGAATCAGACCAGGCGACATCGTGGACCATCGGAGAGCCAATAAAAGGTAAACAACCCTTAATATCAACCCCTCTATTTTACAATTTTATATTTTTATACATAATTTTCTTACTCATTCATGACTATATATATATAAAATGTTTTATTTCCATTCTCCTCCTCTTTCGATTTTTCACCCTTCTTCCTCCACTTATTTTGGATAGTTTATTTTTTCTCTAATAGTTTTGCAGTGTCTTATCAGCTAGTTGTGCAAAATTTTGTTCGAATCGGACAAATGATTCAAATTTTTTGTCTTTTATACTTCTTTACACAGAGGAATTTTTACCTTTTTTTAAGTGCTGGATCATTATGAAAAAAAATAAAAACTAGATTTTTTTTCAAAATCTTGCGTTTGAACGCATTAAAAAACTCTTATACTGCTTGAGAAATATATAGAAAATAATTTTTCAACTAAAAAAATACAACTTATTTATATAAATATTTAAAAAAATTAAGAAATGCATTACTTCAAAAAATAAAGGACATTCTAAATGTTCTTTTTCATGTAAAAATATAAAATTATCAATTTCAGGGAATTTTAACCGATCGCTTTTTACACACACACGGAAACAGACACATCATTAATTTCTTACAAAATATCAAATTATTTTTTCATTTTATTAGAATATTAACTTTCCAACTGATTTAATATAAAATTCATATTAAAAAAAAACTCATCAGGGTATAATAATTTGATTTTATTTAATTAAAATAAATTTAAATTTTATTTTTAAAATTTATCATGCTTTTAATTTTTTTTAACGCTCACGGATCATCTATTCTATAATTTTAAATGTTTTAAATTGAAACATTTTTGTAGAATATTCTATATCTACATTAGTTACAAGTGTATTTGTTAATTTGGTTTTATTTTTTTTCTAGTTAAGTGTCGACTCGAGAGTGCTGGATTTATTTCTCCCTAAGTAATCCATCCACTGCGAGAAGGCTCCTTAATTCGACCCACGAGGTATGTATCTAGATATTTAACATACTAAATGAATTTTCTTTTTAAGTTTTCCATCAGCGCTTTTTAAACATTTTTTTGAGACTCGTGATTATACATAAATCTATATGGAATTAACAAAAAATTTTACTAGTAAATCATATTATAAATTTAAATTTATTTTAAAGTTAATCTTTGTTAAACTCAATAACTTTTAAGGAGATAGATGTTGGTTCTAGGTGAAACATTTTTATATAATAATAAAAAATTGGATAAAATTGAGAAGGGGTTTCACAAAAAATGGAATAAAACAAAAATGAGTTTAGAATTCGATAAATTTCGGGTTGTCAGCCCATCATTTGTTAAACTCACCTAATATAATGATTATATAATTTATTAAAACTACATATTAATTTAATAAATGTGTTTGTTTCTTATTAGAAAAAGAATCTAATCTTGGTTGAATATGAAAGATATTAATTTGCCGATGGTAATAGATTCAAATTTACTAGAAAATCATAAGATGGTGTCATCTATTAAATCCGTTGAAATGGAATATTTTCTAACATACGCCCTTAAAAATACATGCCACGTCCCGGGACCCGCAGGTGCACTTGGAGACCCCCCTATGAAAGCTCGACGTCCCTCCTTCAGCGTTTAAAAGGGTCAAAGGTACCTCCGTGCATATTAATATTATTTATAATCACAATTAGCTTCAAAACTTTGTGCACAGCGACGTCTTAATAATGTCCAGAGCGAGTCAAAACGTTGGCAAAAAAATATTTCAATTTTATTATTTTAATTTGTAAAATTTCGCGATATAGTGATTCTAAATTTAAACATATAGCCATGCCATGTAATTTAAATTAATTTGCCGATGGTAGTTAATATCTTTCACATTAAATTAGGAAAAGTCATTCCATTGCCATTCGAATTTTGAATCTCTTCAAAATTCGAAACACTCAACGACCTTTATTTAAATTATATGGCATGGCTATAATTTAGATTTAGAATCACTATATAGCGAAATTTTACAAATTAAGATAACAATCTTTGAGTAAAATATTTAACCCGTTTACATATGTCAGAGAGGTTCGTATCCTGCAGGTGAGCCAGATGGCCCGGATTGCTGTTACTGGCACTCGATTCCCGAGGGAGTGAAAAACAACCCCTCTGACATATAATTAAAAATATTCCATTTCAACGGATTTAATAGATGACACCATCTTATGATTTTCTACTTGGTTGAATATATAATACTCTGTGAGAATTTTTTTCGGGATATTCAAACGAAAATATACTCTTTTAACTCTGTATAAAATATAGTAATTAAAATGCGTTTAATTTTAATTTTAATTTTAATATTTCATTTTTCTAGAAATTCTCAATTAAGTTGATAAGGGTCCCCCCTTATCATCAACTACCCTTCGAAGAGAGTGTTAAAAAAGTAATTTTTTTCATGATATTCAAACTAAAATATACTCCTTAACTCTAGATAAAATATATTAATTAAAATGAGTTTAGTTTTTTGAAAATTAATATTTAATTTTTTGTAGAAATTCTCAATCAAGTTGTAGTTTTTTTAATGATGATTATTATTATTATTATATTCGAATTCTGATATAGATAAAAACATGTGTTTTATTGGAAATGATTTTTTTTTTTTTTTTTTTTTAGCTTTTCGGCCTTTCTAGCCATATGCCTAATTACGATACTAGTTATATTTTTTAAATTTGTTTCTACCCCCCGGGGGTCAGATTTTAGCTGGATGCCTCGAGTCGGATTCGAACCCGGGTCCCCTGGTTAGCTCGCTGTCACGCTACCGCCTAGCCTATCTGACCCCCTATTGGAAATGATCTACAAAGTTTTTTTTTTCTATAAATAAAACTATGTAAATATTTTGATTTCAAGTAGATATTACTTTTCTGAATCGATACGCTTTTAAAATAGGCAAAAATTACATTTTTCGAAGATTTGACCAAATATAAATCAAGTTGAAGAAAAAAGTAAAACTTTTTCAAGAGTCGCTAACATTGAAAAGTTTTTGTTTTGCTGAGAGTAGCAGAGTTGTTGATTCACAAAGAGAAACACAGAGGTTGTCCTCTGCTTGATGCAAATAAACATACACATACACACATATACTCGTATATCGAAATTATATATCTGTATATATATGTGTAAATGTTTATTTTCATCAAGCAGAGGACAACCTCTTGTTTCTTTTTGTGTCTCGCTAACATGCTTAATTAATTTATTAAATGTTAATTCAAAACACACCTGTTCGATTTTTTTATTATTTTTTTCTATAGAAACGGATTAAATTCTCTGTCTGTCTGTATTCAAATACCCCCACTAACTTAAGGATAAAAAGTCGTAGAAAGTTCGTTCTTGTGCTAAAATATTTGTTTTTTCTAATTCGAATAAGTTACTAGATTTTGGTAAAAATTGACAGGGAGAGGGAGATTTTTTTAATATGAACCTTTTATCTGATTTGGACAAAATTTTGCACAGTAAGCCTTTCGGGCCTTAAGGAATTTTAATGCAAAAATGAACTTCCTAAAATGACCAGGTTGAGAGGGCAGGTGTATGATAATGTCATATCACATATTTTATAATTTATGGGTAAATTTAAAAGATTTAATCGTTATTTTTCTTTTTCTAATATAGAAAAACCTACTATATTTATTAGATATTAATCTAGTTTGAAAATTTTACCTAATTTTTCAATTTTTAATGGACATTTTTTCTGTTTTTTTTTCATGCTGATTTGTCCATCCTTTCTTCATGTTTTCTTCTTCTTCTCTTCTCGGCTTCATTCTACACTTCATTTAAATCTGCACATCATAGCTTCGCATTCAATATAAGTACAACATCTTTTTTTACAAGCATGGCGTTTAATTTATTTTAAGGGGATCAAATATATTAAAAAATTAGGGATTTTTGCAGGAGAATGTTTTTTTCTTCTGGCTTTCACCCTACAACTTTTAATTTTAGATTAGAGATTTTATTAATAAAAACAGAATAAATAAAATTAAATTTAACTTTTTAAATTTAAAATTACTTTTGATAAATTTTTAGAATAAATTTTTCATTTTCATTTGATGAATTCATAGTAAAAATAATTCAAATTTTCCATATAAATTTAAAATGATTAAATTAGTAATTTTTAAGAAAGATTGAAATGATGTCCTAATAAATTGTTTTATTCGAAATTTCTGCTATGCATTTGGACCTTTCATCAATTCATCATTAAAATTTTTAATTTAATAAACTTTTCTAAATTTTTGCATAGAATTCAGTCTAATTATTTTTTTTGACTATTTTTCAAATTGTAGATTTTTATTAGAAATTAAATTCAGATAGGATAGCAAATGATAGATTTACAGCATTCCCTTCAACTGGTCCAAAGGATCAAAGGCTGAGGATGGATCTTCAGAGGGCAGATTTATTTTCACAAAGTAAGACAATCTCCTTAGAATTGGTAGTTTTCTGGGTATAAGATTATCCAATGTTGTTTTATTATTCGTTAGGGCTTTCAGGTTCATCGCCTTTCCCACCGTGGGATCCGCTACAAAACCACTACAAAAGATTGCATGATATAATTTTTAATATTTATTATAAGCTCCAAAAGAGGGATAGAATTAGCAATAGGTGTAGGAGGGTGGAAGGGATACGCCATGCCAACGTCAGGGATGCTAATCTGTTTTCGAGATGTTTATAGAGACAACTTTCTACGAGAACAGAGATCGCTTCTAGAAGTCTTCAGTATAGGCCGATGAAATTATTTATGGTGAATATTACACTTACAATTTTTTGAATTTTATTGTAGACATTGAGGCTGTCATCTGCTTAATGCAAATAAATATATATCTATATAAATAAACCCAAATCTTTTATAAAAAACAATCTTCAAACATTTATTAAAATTTTAAACGTTTCGTACAGCGAATATTTAAAAATTTACAATTTACAAACATAAATATTAATTTAGTACAAAAATTCCGAATGTACCATGCTAGTAACTAGCTATTCAACTAACCTGGGACACAATTCTGATTTTTATAATCCCAAAATTTTAGATAAAGAACCGAATTTAGAAAAGAGATTAATTTTAGAAAGGATCGAAATTTTAAACAATGAAAATTAACACAAGGTCTGATATGGACTGTTTTTGTAATATTCATGAAAATTTTTAAGGAAAAATGATTTTTCGTAATTATACATAATATATACTATACCTTATATTATTATACGAGCTTTACGTGCGTGCCTTCGGCACGCCCTCGAAGTTCGGCCCTCCGGGCTGGTGCCCTGGCGGGCAGCGTCTCGGTCCAAAAATTTTATTCCTCTTAACACTCCAAATGTATACCCGTAAACTACCGAAAATACATCGTCTCTTAAAAGTTTCGCCTCTTTAATTTTTGAGTGGCGGGGGGAGGGGGAGGAATAATTATGAATATATTTAATCTTTCTTAATTTAAAATGAATTGGAGTCTTTCATTTCAAAATTACAATTATATTTCAAATTTGCCTGGTTAATGAAAATCGATTGGAGCCATCAGTTTAAAATCCGAGCTGACAATTATATTTCAAATTTGCCTCATTAATTAATATATATTTAATGTTTCTTAATTTAAAATCTATTGGTGTTTTTTCATTTTCATTCGAGTTCAAATGAATACAATATTATCTCGACACAGTCTAAATCAAAAATATATAGTTTTAGTAACAGAAATCAAGGTATATTTATTAATGTTTCAATGGTGTAATGGCTAGAGCTAATACCCTTAGTTCAAGAGTTCGTCGGTTCGATTCTAGGCAAGACGGTAATTTTTTTAGAGAAATTTCTCTAAGCGTTGTTACAAATTAATCTAGACAAATATATATAGTATGATCAATTCTTGTGTTAACGATTTCGCTAAAAATTGGCGTGCTTATCAAATTTCATGAGTTATTAGTAGTGTATAAATTTTAATCTGATTGAAATAAAGGAAGGGTGTGTAAATTAGTCATGTCGTAAAATAAATATTTTAATCGTTCATATCTCGTCTTCGCTAAGTCGGAGAGTCTTGAAATTTGAAACATAAGCTATCTAGAGGCTACAAGAAGTACCACATGATTTTGGGTAAAATAGAAGTACCGGAAGTTGATATTTACGTACGTACCCTCTGCGTTTCGTAACCATAAATCTCAGAGCTACGAAATTCGAAACTTACGCTCGATATAGACTGGAAGGGGTACAGCAAGCTTTTGTTTAAAATCGGAACTCCGTAAGTGGACATTCACATATAAGATTTCTAGTTTTCATTGTTTTATAAGGGATATTTAAAAATTATTCAAATATTAAATATAAATTTTTTCAAATATTAATTCAAAATAGCACAAAGTCAGTCACGACATCTCAGGAAAACGAATGTCTAGTGTCTCAGTCCCTTCAGACTTTTCAAATTATTAAATTAAAAATTCACATTTTTAATATTAAACATTTTTTATAGAAAGAATTTAATTTTAAGGACAGAATCTAAGATATTAATAGAAATATTATTAAATTGCGATATCAGAAGGGATTCATCCCCCAGGAGTCGAACCTGAGAACCAACTTGCTTTCCGGGCAGCTGGCTCACACTTAAAATATAGACTTAAAATTGTTGTATTTTTGTGTACCAGTGGCGTGTGGTCCTTGGATGCTGAGGATGCGGCGGCGCCTCTCTAAAATTTCAAACATTTATGGTATTTTCATAAATATATAACTCGACTTCAAAATTTCCAAGAGGATCTTTAAATTTTCTAATAATTATCCATTATTTCAAATGATTCCGCGACATTTCAGCCCCCGACAACATATCCACGACAAAACATCCCCCAACAAAATATCCTTCAGACAAAATATCTCATGACAAAATAACTCTTCCCCTCGTGAATCTTATGAGTAATGCAAATCTACTCCGGTTCGGTTAATATATTATATATTCAGTGCGGCTCGGTTGAGTTCGTATAGGTCCTTTTCGGACGGTTCGGATGGCTGACGCCGGCGAACTGAATATATATTAACCGAACCTCCGAAAAGTTTAGTCCGGGGGGGGGGGGTGTGTGTTTCGTGCTCCCATTTTTTTCTAATCAAACACACATTGAAAACCAAACCAACCAATCGTCGGGCGGGGTGTGTTTGGGGCTCCCATTTTTTTCTAACCAAACACACATTGAAAGCCGGACAGCCAATCGTCGGGCGGTGTGTGTTTCGGGCTCCCATTTTTTTCTAATCAAACATACATTGAAAACCGAACTAGCCAATCGTCGGGCGGGGTGTGTTTGGGGCGCTATATTTTCGTCCAATATTATAATTATAATAATTAATAACGATAATGATTATTAACACTTTTAACAAACAATCAATAATTGTGTAATGTAAACATAGACGATAAATAAGTAAATATAGATGATAAATACTATATTATAGATAGTAAAAATAATAAATTGTTAGCTAGAAAATCTAACGACAGATTGCAGCACTTTCAAACGGCTAATTAGTCACCAAAATATGAAAGTCTGTTTATATTATTCAAAACTATGATTATAAGCTTCTCACTTAATCTCTTTTGTATTCTCCCTTATACTGGGGAATATTTTGTCAGAAGATATTATGTCGGGGAATATTTTGTCCTTGGGATATTTTGTCGGGGGATATTTTGTCGGGGATATTTTGTCGGGGATATTTTGTCGGGGGATATTTTGTCTGGGAATATTTTGTCGGGGATATTTTGTCGGGGATATTTTGTCGGGGATATTTTGTCGGCGATATTTTGTCGGGTATATTTTGTCGGGGGCTGAAATGTCGCGGTACCATTTCAAATATTTCTATAAAAATATTTTTTGTTTTGAAAAGTATATTGGTTCTCGAAATGAAATAAAAATGTTGAATAGTTTCAAGGGGCAATTAAAATGAATGATTTTTCCGAAAAGGGTCCGGTTAGAAGGATTAAAGTAACTGCCTGGTAGATATATCTTCCAGTTCAAGCATGTCAAAGACAAGTTCAGCCGAGTTTTAGTCGAATAAAAATTGTTCTCGCTGAGGAACTATTAAAATAGAAATAATACAAAAAAGGAATAAATAAAGATTATTCGAGAATTTCTGGACTAATCCATTCCTAAGAACTCTAAATATATAAGATCGGAAATAACTAAGAGTGTTATAGACAAGGAGAAATTTAAGATTTTCTTATAGGACTGGGTGATTCATTGTGGAAGATGTCGATTTCTCAGGGTCTGTGGAGGTTAAGTCACAAGATTTAATTTCTGACTCCTATCCTCACTAGGGTGGTCGTTATTTTACGACCATGAAAATTTTTTCGGGACATCACCTCAAATTATGAGTTTGGGTAAGATAATTAATTCATACACAATTTGAGATCTATCGGATAAAGCTTTGAGGTGGCTCATCTCATTTGAAAATTTAAAATTTTAAGAATTCTCTATTCGGCTACTTTATTTTGTTATACGTCGTTAAATTGAAACAAAGAATAAAAACATCGATGACAATGAAATTAGTAAACACTATTTTTAGAAATTCCGCCCATACCTTTGTCATTCAGTCATTATTAAAACACATAGAGCAAAAGAAAAAAAATTCAAGTGAATTCTATATGATGCCCGCTTTGCCTACCTCTTAGGCGTACATCCAGAAAAAATAATTGTTTGAGTCATATAAGTGTAATAAAAGTAAAAAAAATTGTTATATATATATAAAGAAGAGATTTAGCATTCACATAGAAGTAAATGAATAGAAATACAATTATTGTCTCAACATAAATTTTACAAGTCCGCTGTCAATGTTGATTTCATAATGTCGGGATATTTTTTCCTACATCTTAAACAATTTGCAGAATATATTGTTTCTCATCTTCGATTCTTGAAAGGAATTTATTGTAGTCTTCCAAGAGTTTCACTCACTAGAGTATTACTAAACTTGGAATTTATTTATTTTCATGCATACTGTATATTTTGTTAACCGACTTCAAAAAAGGAGGAGGTCCTCAATTGGACTGATTTTTTTTCTGTCTATGTTACCTGATTCCTTCGCCAATTGTCAACCGATTTTGATGATTTTTTTCGCATTGTGTTCAGTCTAGTTTCCGATTGGTAAAAATATAAATTTCATTGGTATTGGACCTTTTTTGTTAGGTATGTTCACGCATAACTTCGTTGTTTATGAACCGATTTTAATGATTCTTTCTGCGTTTGGATCAAAATAGCTCCAAGGCAATCAAAATACGATACCTTTACCTTTTTCTATTTATTTATTTTTATGTATGTTCAGCGAGTTCATAAAATGTATATGTTTGGTCCCGACTTCAAAATGTGATTTCATATAAAAATTTCGTCATTTAGTTGTAACTAAATTAGATAATTATTTTATACCTTTTAGTCCATTTTATTTGACTTTAGAGTTTTTATTATTTTATTTGTTGTATTTAATTTTTTTGAAGTCGGTTTTTTTTTTCTAAAAATTATTTTTCATTATAGCTATACTTAGAATTTATTTATTTTTATTCATACTGTATATTTTGTTGGGATTCTTATTTCGAGTGCCGCGAAAATTCTCCTTGTCTAGTGTGCCTGAGGTAAAAAAGTTTGGCAGACACTAAGCTTTTGAATTGAATATTTTCGTCCGTCGAATGTAGCGAATGATTTTGTCCTTCTCCCAGACTGACACCTTTTGTGCAAATAATCCCGAGTATACCTAGGTGTGGGTGGACTGGGTGTATTAAGAATTAGAGCGAGTGTTGGTTGGAATCCACGTGGGGCTGAGGGCCCAGGTAAGCGTAAACGTCACGGTGACGTAGTGGCGGGGACGTGATAGGGGACGGGGACGGCCTGGCCAGCTGATGATCCTCCATCTACTGCGGCAAAAGGCCGCCAACCGCCAAACCACCACTAGTCTACCATCAGACAGACAGACAGACAGACCATCATCAACGATGACTTCGCCCGCATTTACCGCCTTCTGCTCCTGTCTGGTGCTGGTCCTCTGCAGCATCCTGCAACATGGTCAGTGTTTGTTGTTTTCACCCTCCTGATTTGTGCCATTAGTGTTTATAATTATATTTTTCTAATATGTATATAAAATTACGTTTTGTGAGAGAGTATTAATAGTGTTATTAAAAAAAAATCCCAAATCTTCGATTTTTGTTTAAAAATTTTATTATTTTAAATTAATTTTGAACCCCTCCCCTTTTAGGTAACTATCAATTTCACATAGTGAGTCATTTTCATAAGCTCGTTTAGGGTGTACAATAGGGTGGTCCTTATTTTGGGTATTTTCGAATTTTTTCGCTAACAGAGACGCGAGGGGCGATCCGCGATTGGAAGTAGGTGTACACCTCTTTGGAAGTATTTTGGAAGTACTTGGAAATATTTGGAAGTACTTTAAAATATTTGGAAATATTTGGAAGTGCTTTGAAATATTTGGAAGTACTTTGAAATATTTGGTAGTACTTGGAAATATTTGGAAGTACAAGTGGAAGTAGGTGTACAGCATTTAGGTCGCGGTTCACCCCTCGGTTCGAAATAAATAAAAAATATATTCCCCCCAAGTTTCAAGTCATCTCAATTATAACCTGTACCCCCAGCGATGACAGTTTCTCATCTAAATAACACAGGGTTGGCATTAAAATATCAATTTTTTATTCCGGGAAAAGTAATGATTCAAAAAATTTGTAACTCTGTAGACTTTATTCTTAAAATACTAGCTATCCATCAGATTTATTACAGATTTTTAGCTATAATTTTGGAGTTAGAGCTAGATAAAATACCGCTATATCTTAGTGTTACTAAGTTATAGACCCCAAAATTATAATAGCTAAAAATCTGTTCAAATTCTGAGGTATAGCTACTATTATAAGGTTAAAGTTTACAATGTCTCAAAAAGAATAAAAAATTTATCTTTCATTGCCAAACACCACCCCAATTTTATCCCACGAAAAAAATAATAACTCTCTTTATTATTATTGATCCATTTTATAGTATATTTCATTTTTCTTTTGGTTTCTTTTTTAATTTGAAAATTTAATAATTTTAATATTTTTTAAACCCTCTCCCACTTAATTATTTTTGGTTTCATTTCAAACAAAATCTAACCAGCCCTTAATCTAATTGTACCAATACTACATGTGAAATTTCGTTTTGATATTCATACTAGTTTTTCAGCTTGAGCGTACACAAAATTTAGTAACCTACTAACTTACTAACATACACTTTGCCAAAATAATAACTATCTCGAAAAATATAATTTTTTCGATGTTCATTTATTAGGGGTTTTTTGTGGACTAAATTGTACGGTTTTGTTGAGTTTTTTTTTATAAAAATAATTTCAGCTGTTTTTGAGATATTTCAAAAAAAAACCAAGCATAAAAAATGAACGATTACAATACTTGACCATTCCATGTATGGTAAAGTAAAAATTCCTTTGTCAGAAACTTTACTGTAGCAGAATTTTGAATGTTTATTTTCAAAGAGAAACAAAGAGGTTCGTCTTCTGCTTGATGCAAATAAACATACACACATATATATCGAGATGATATATCTGTATATATTGTTTATTTATTTTAGATTATAGTTTTCGGAGATTGGTCTCCATCATCAGTCTTTTTTTTAATTATAAATATTGTTTTTCATGGAGTCAATACCGTATGGATATTGAAAATTTGATGTTTTTTACTGGTGGTCAGTTTAGGATTCTAGTTTAGAATTCTAAACTGACCACCAGTGAAGAAACATCAAATTTTCAATATCCATACGGTATTGACTCCATGAAAAACAATATTTATAATTAAAAAAAGACTGATGATGAAGACCAAGTCTTCGAAACTATAATCTAAAATAAATAAACAATATATACAGATATATCATCTCGATATATATGTGTGTATGTTTATTTGCATCAAGCAGAGGAAGACCTCTTTGTTTCTCTTTGTGAATCAACAACTCTGCTACTCTCGGCAAAACAAAAACTTTTCAATTAAATGTTTATTTTCTTCATAGAATTCAATATGAACTGATGTATTGTTTTGAAAAAGAAATTTATAGTAATTTTGTTAGCAGTTATAATTTTGGTAAATTTAAGAGTTGTTTTAGATTCCACCAAAAAATTATAATCATGCAATGATTTAGGTAATGAAAACATGAAATGATTTTATGCTTGTTATAAAAATTTCGATAGGCGCTTTGATCTTTACTGAGAAGGCGCCAATTCCGTTCATTAGGCCCCCACCCCCACACCCACAATTCAGCAATGATCTCTGAAAGTAAAAATATGAAAAATGCGAAATCGTAGATTAATTTAATTCTCTTCTTTTCCAAACAATCGTCTTTTTCATTATTTATGTTTAATATAGAAGGGCGCCTCAATTTTTTAACCGACTTCAAAAAAGGAGGTAGTTCTCTATTCGGCTGATTTTTTTTTGTGTCTATATTTAATTACCTCATATCTACGCCAATTGTGAACCGATTTTGAAATTTTTTTGCATTGGGTTCAGTCTAGCTTCCGATTGGTCCAATTTTTTTTATTGGTATTAGACCTTTTTTGTTAGGTTTGTTCAGGCCTAACTTCTTTGTTTATGAACCGATTTCGGTGATACTTTTTTTTCATAATTTGGTTATAGTATTGTTTTTTTTCACATTTACACTATTTAAACACTTTCCGTGTACCTCTGAATTCAAATATAATTAATCACTTACAATAAAGATTACTAAGTAGGAAATCTGTTGTAAATCCAGATCTCAAAAAAAAATATTTAAATAAATTGACAAGTTCTGATGTGGCCATCCACTTGACTTTACCATACACTTCTGGTTGAGTTTGGTACAATGGCCTAGACTCAAGACTCATTTTTTACCCTACAACCCCCCCCCATTTCGGAAGGTTAGTTTTTGATTTTTTAGACTTCTGGGGGCCCACTGATTATGTATACAAAATTTGGTTGAGCTTGCTAAAATGGCCTAGATTTTTTTGACCCCCCCCCCCCTTAATTTTGGCGCCAGAAAAAATATTTTCGTTATTATAGGTTCATTTTATATTATATTTCATTATTCTTGTATTTTCAGTTTGAAAATATTAAAATTTTAATTTTTAACCCCTCCCCTTAATTTCAATGCACCAAAACTACGCATGAAATTTGGTTTTGATATTCACAGTAGTTTTTGAGCTAGCTCGCCCACAACAATTTGGTATCGCACAGACTAACTAACAGACTAAAAGAATAACAGACTAACAGACTAACTAACATACATTTTGACAAAACAGTTATTATCTCAAAAAATATAATTTTTTCGATGTTCACTTATTAGGGCTTTTTGGTAGACCGAAATGACATGGTTTTGCCCAATTTTTTTAATCAAAATAGTTTCTGCAGTTTTTGAGATTTTTCAAAAAAAAAGAAGCAAAAACAAAACAACACTTTTTTCATGCACGATTACAATACTTGACCATACCCTGTATGGTAAAGTAAAATTACAAATTCTTATAAATTGAAATTGGAAACTTATTAATCCCCCTTCCCCTTAAACAGACGGCCTTCAACTTGAATTGAACTTCTTGAATATTCTTTATCACCCCCTCACATCAAATTTCCTCGAGATCATCCAGACCATGACCTTTCTTTCCCACGGCTATTCTTTTCTTGCTAGATCATCTATTTTTTATTAAACCGCCAAATCTATAACAAGTTAGATAAAAATTAATTTTTTAATATCAAGTTTTTTTTAGTATTTCTTTTTTTTAATAATTTTTTCAATTCTTACTCTTTGCTATTTGAAATGAAACGATTTCACTAAATACAAATGTCCAATTTTTCTAAATTTTTACGTATTATCTGCTATTTAAAAAAGCCTAGGCTAATATTTTTGAAAAACATAATTCTCAAGCCTACCTGCTGGGGGAGCCTAAGTATTGAATTCACGCTAAAAGAATTTTTCTCATTGTGTATAAAAATGACTGAAACATGGAGAAAAATCATTTTCAACAAGGATTTTTTTCTCTCTGTGTCTGAATTGAGATATCAACGATTACTTAAGAAGGTAGTCGTCGAAAGTTCATTTTTGTGCTAAAATCTTTCCAATGTGGAGATTACCATAGATTTTGAACTTTCTACTTTTAGTACTTCAGGTTCAAAAATGCAGAAAATATAATTTTTTGAATTAATTTATTAAGATTTTAAGGAAATGTTATAATAAAGACAAAAACGAACATTATTTATATATTAATTGCAAGTTGGAAGGCAGCCCAGAGGTAGTGAGTAAAGAAAAATTAACACATATAAAATAAGGTGTAATTTATTGGAATCTTTCCTCTTTCCTTTCAAACCGACGTTTCGGAGATTTTTCCTCCTCTTCAGGGTTTCAAAGGGTCAATGAATGAAACAAATAAAATGTTTCCTTCTTTCTCCACAGTAGGTTCAAAACTTTCTTCATTTTTAACAAAAGGCATAGAAAGACAAAATTTTTTTCCTTCTTTTCTTAATTAGATCTAATTAAGAAAAGAAGGAAAAAAATTGTCTTTCTATGCCTTTTGTTAAAAATGAAGAAAGTTTTTGAACACTACTGTGGAGAGAAGAAGGAAACATTTTATTTGTTTCATTCATTGACCCTTTGAAACCCTGAAGAAGGAGGGAAAAATCCTCCGAAACGTCGGTTTGAAAGGAAAGGAGGAAGGATTCCAATAAATTACACCTTATTTTATATGTGTTAATTTTTTCTTTCCTCACTACCTCTGGGCTGCCTTCCATTACTTTCAATTAAAATTTCTACCAGTCCGTCTCTCTCCAGAGAAAATTTCGTTGCAAAAAAATTATTTATATATTTAAGTTTATTATTAATTTCTTTTAAGGACTTTTCTAATTTAAATAATTTTTCACTTTTTTTGTTATTTAATAAATGTGCCAGTGAGCGATTCTTTCATTAGAATCTAATAGAGGGAAATGACTAAAAAGGGCGTGGATAGAATAATCTCTCTTTCATTAAAGCTAAATCAAAAACAAGTATGGACCTGTTTCAGACTATAAGATATTAATTTCTTAATTTCTATTATTCTAGGAAAAGCCTTTTGACTCTAGATAAGCAATTATTAAATTGAAATTAATTTCATATTAAGATATTATGACTTAAAATTATTAATTGAACCACACCGGAACCAGTGTACCGAGTCTTTCTTTTTCCTCCAATCACTATTGGTACTAAGTATTTGTAAGTATATAAATTTTTTTCTGATTAGAAAATAACTGGCGATGGACCTTCAAGTATTTTCTTGCCACCATACTACAATTCAGAAATTTAGAGTATTGGATTCACTTAACAATATTTAATTTTTGTTTTATTTATTTGTTAATAGGAATGTCTGAGACGTGGATTAATGTCATTTTCAAGAAATATGTTTTTCCCCTTTTGTCAGTCTGTAGAACTTCCTAGGGCTTACTGGATTCCCACGAGAATAAAAGTTAGTTAAATACCAAAATCTTTGTATTTCCTATTAGAAAAATCAGGAAGAAAAAGTGATTCATTATAACGGAAACATTTAAAAAAAGTCGAAGTTGGAGGAAAAATTCAAAACTTTTCCAAGACTCGGTACGTTTTCCTTAATAAACTATTCTAAATTTATTTTTTGATTTCAACAGCTAATTGATTAAATTTCCAAATTTTATTATACAATAATATTTGTAATTAAAAGAAGATAAAAGAATTGAAAAAACACTTGTTAATTTTTTATCATAACAAAGTATTAAAATATTAATAAAATCATTCAAAAATGATGTTTTGTGCATTTTTGAAATGGAAGTTCTGAAGCCGCAGTTCTCCCCATCGGAATTACACATATTTCTATCATTTTCCTTTCTTGAGTTATTGTGAATATCTGAATCCAGACACACAAACAAACATACATTTTTATATGTAATGATAAAAAATAAGTGCGAAAATTCAAGACTAGCGCTGCCTAGAAGATAGGCTTTATATTTAATAAGCTTTATTTTATTAAAGGAGATAATAAAAGAGTGTGTCTTCTGATGGATAAATATTTTTTTTAATTTATTTATTTATAAGACTATAGTTTCGAGGGCTTTCCTCCCTTCACCAGTCTATTACAATGTGAATCAATTGTAATAATAATAATAATAATAATAATAATAATTTATTCAGAATTCTTACAATTTAACTTTACACTGATAGACTGATGAAGAGAACAAGGCCCTCGAAACTATAGTCTTATTATAAATAAATTAAAAAAAATATTTTTCCATCCGAAGACACACCCTTTTATTATCTCCTTTAAAAATTCTGCTTCTCTCGGTAAAAGAAACTTGCAATTTAAGCTTTATCATTGTGACAAATTTTATCTTCCTATCTTAAATCGTTGGTTGAAAAATAAATTCAAAAATTTACAGAGAGTGTACCAAGTCTTGAAAAAATTTCCACTTTCTATTCCAATTTAGTGAAAATTATAAAATAGTAATTAAAAACGACGGAGAATTTATTAAAATCAAATTAATTTCAATTTGCTAATTTAAGTCCTTAATGAACAGTTAAGGTTAAATTGGATTGATATAGAACAATTAATATAAATTATCTTGTTCTTGCATTAGATCACTTTAATCAGGAATAGCGTGACAAGATCAAATATATTTTCAAAGAATAAATCAAAGAGTGTGTCATCTGATTGATTTAAAATGCCTTATAATGTTTACACCTTTTCAAATTAAAATTAGGATTAATCAATTTCAAAATAGGATTAACGAGGTCGGTAAAAATACTTTTTCTTTAGACATTTCATTGGTTTTCTCAAATTGGCCTTAGTCTCAAACCGTGTAGTTTAATGTTGGTGTGTATCATCCTCTTCCTTTTATACTAATACTTGGTCATTTCTCCCACACTGTTTCTTATCTAAATTAATACCTTGTAAATTAGCCATCCACTCCAATTAAGATGATAGTACCCCCCATAACGCTCAATTCTCCCAAAACAATCGCTTCCACGATCAATTTACAATTATGTACACTTAAAAATTAGAGGTTTTCTTCAACATTATTGATATTTTTGATCGTAAAATTCTTGATATTATTTTTACCTAGGTCCCAGGACATAATGTAATAGTTTATAATGATATAGCAGATAATTTGATAAGAGATGCTATGTTATCAGGTCATTAATCCGAACTTTATACTGACATCGTTACCATCTCAAAATGTATCTCAATTTACAGAATGATTAGTTAAATAAAAAGAATAAAAATCAAAGAGAGTTGGTTTGGTAGATACGTCCTCCTTATTTCAATATAGTTCTTAAACAGTATTCCTCGGAACACTAGAGTTCCGCAAACATGTTTGAAGAGTTCTGCGAAATCATATAAGCGGCTAACTAACTAAGAAACTACTTTAAAACAATCTTTATAGTAAATACCTACATAGTACCGCTTACAACGCATTAATGCATTTTCCAGTGAATTTACAAAGCAAGTGTTTCTGATTTCTTTTGGTTTGAAAAGGGCTATTTTTTGGTATAAAATTGAAATTATTTTCTTGACGAAAGTATCAGAGCTGTTGATTTTGAAGAGTAAATCATGTATGCCCTCTGATTGATGCAAATAAACAATATATAAAATGAATATCTTATGAAATACAGTTTCAAGAATCATACTGTTCCTGCTGAACAAAAGAAACCCTATCTAATAAGCCTACCATAGAATCCTTTAAGCCAGCGTTTCTTAAACTATGGGTCGTGACCCCAAATGGGGTGGCAAAAATTTAATTAATTTGAAGAAACATTAGTATAATCTCTTATTTATCTTTAATTTGATATAAATATTACATTTTATGTAAAACGCAATTATACAATCGTAATACTGGTTAAATATAAATTATACTTACATATTGAAAGATACCACTAAGTGCATCATAATTACAATTTCAGCATTCAATTATTTCAGAATCAAAATATGCCACAAAAGCACAGTACCTATATAAATATAAGGTCCTTTGTATTCTTGAGACAAATATTAAAACTGATTTTTTCATATGTATATTGTTTACGAAAAAATAAATTATCTAAGGGAGAATATTCATTTTTATATTTAGAAGATGTAGTCGTGAAAAAATCTCGATGATAAAAAGGGGGGTTGAATGTAAAAAGTTTAAGAAGCTCTCCTCTAAGCTCTTACCTGGACCAGCGGACTAGACTATATTCTCTGTACTATCGGTTTATTTGTAAGAGACTATAGTTTCAAAGGTTTGACCATCATCTTCAGATTTTTTTAAAAATATTTATCTTTTTTCTTGGAATGAAGATTTATTTGTACGCCTAAGTCGGATCATTTTCATTTAACGAATACTATATTTATTTGCATCAAATAAGGAAACCCTCTTTGATTTACACTTATAGGTATTTGGTTTATCTGAACAAATATATTCGTCTGGTCATCTGATTTTTTAAATAATGGATAATACTTTTGAGCCATCATTAAAGTTAAAATTAAAGCCGGTTGTATTTTTAGTATCATCTTTTCAAATCTGAAAACCGGAAATCCGAAATTCCGGGAAATCCGAACGCAAAAATGAAAGACTTTATTTGTAAGAGACTATAGTTTCAACGATTTGACCATCATCTCAGATTTTTTTTTTATAAATATTTTATTTATCTTTTTTCTTGGAATGAAGATTTATTTGAACGCGAAAGTCGGGTCATTTCAATTTAACGAATACTATATTTATTTGTATCAAACAAGGAAACCCTCTTTGATTTACACTTATAGGTATTTGGTTTATCTGAACAAATATATTCGTCTGGTCATCTGATTTTAAATAATGGATAATAATTTTGAGCCATCATTTAGGTTGAAATTAAAGCCGGTTGTATTTTTAGTATCATCATTTCAAGAATTTTTGTTCCTGAAATCATTTTTATGTTGAGCCAATTGGTTAATTTCTGTTTCGTTTAGCTAGAGAGTGTTTCTTCCCACTCGTCTAATTTTGTAATCATTTGATTTATAAAAAAATTTAAAAGCGTGAAATGTGAGTACGTTCAAGGAAAATTTGGTTTATAAAATAATTAATTTGAATGACAGAAGTAAAACATCAGAACTTATTTGGGATTCCTACTAGCCGTCTGTTGGTAAATATATAGAAAGGTTTCCTTGTGGAGTCTTAAGAATGGAATTTATTCCATCCGGACGGAGAGCCCGGTAATTTCAGCGAGTGTAAAAAATGCGAATGAATAATCCGGATAATTAGATACAAAAGCTGCTCACTCACTGAACACGACTTTTTCTCAGAAATAATTAAATCAGTTAATACTTTTATGTTAATAATTTGTTGGTCAGGATTTTTCGGATAGGATGGACCATATAAATTTAAATAGAAACAATTTCTCTTAAGTCTACAACGCTTCGATTTCTATTTATTTATTCATATACAAACAATATGTATGATAATAAATAGTTCAACATTTTTCATCTAGACCAGTGGTTCCCAACCTTTTGTGGCCCATCTCCCCTTTCTGGAGGTTGACTAACACCTATCGCCCCCTTTTCATTTTCTTTGTAAGCCTAATTTTAATTTGAAGTAAAGTGTAAATAATCAATATAATAATAAAATGTTTCCCCTAGAACCAACACCTCACTCCTTAAAAGTTATTGAAAATAATCAAGCAGTTTTATTATTTTAAACAATTTTATTACCGTATATAAAAACAACCAAAGCAGTTTTATCCGGTCACTCTTAAATAAAATAGAAAAAAAATTAAAATGTACATTTTTTTAAGAATAAAGAAGTGAAATAATTAAATAAGATCATTGACGTACATTTAAAAACAGGAGTACATGTTTTCATTTTAAATTGGAATCTGGAAAAAATTAAGAAATAGTCCAGTCAAATTGTTCTCAAATGTGCCCCTACAGGGAAAGTTTTGGGCTAGATCTGATTTTTTGCATATATATGTTTTTTGGGCGCTGAATCCAAATCTGAGGTCTTCCACCAAAATTTCGTGACGCAACATTGTAGAAAATAAAAAAAAAGGTGAAATTTTTTGGCGATTTTTTGCATATATATGTTTTTTGGGCGCTGAATCCAAATCTGAGGTCTTCCACCAAAATTTCGTGACGCAACATTGTAGAAAATAAAAAAAAGGTGAAATTTTTTGGCGGTTTTTCGCTTATATAGTAACTCCAAAACTATAATACTATATATAAGAGCCTAGATTAATTTGTAACAACGCTGAGAGAATTTTCTTTAAAAAAATTACCCTCTTGCCTAGAATCGAACCGACGAACTCTTGAACTAAGGGCATCAGTTCTAGCCATTACACCAATGCAACATTAATATTTATATCTTGATTTCTGTTACTAAAACTATATTTAGACTTTGTGTCGAGATAATATTGTATTCATTTGAACTCGAATGAAAATGAAAAAACACCAATAGATTTTAAATTAAGAAACAATAAATATATTGATAATTATTCCTCCCCCCCTCCCTCGCCACTCAAAAATTAAAGAGGCGAAACTTTTAAGAGACGATGTATTTTCGGTAGTTTACGGGTATACATTTGGAGTGTGGTTTTTTAAGAGGAATAAAATTTTTGGTCCGAGACGCTGCCCGCCAGGGCACCAGCCCGGAGGGCCGAGCTTTTCGTGCGTGCCTTCGGCACGCCCTCGAAGCTCGGCCCTCCTGGGTTATATAATAACCTTCCGATTCAAAATGAAAGTTGATAAAATTTCTTACAAATTTCATTATTTAGGTTTTTCCCACAAGCCGTTCGGGCTGAAGCACAAAATCCAAGTTTTCGACCTTGGCAGCCCACCCCCCCCCCGGATCACCCAAAAACTGGCACTTTTTTTTCGATATTTTCCCATTTTGACCATGAAGGATCACGTTTTCGACAAAGACCACTCTATACATTTTTAAACTAGATTAAATTTACTACAATTAAAACAAAGTTTCATCTTAATTGGTTAAATTTTAATCCGTGCCGCAATGAGGTTGAAGTTTTGATAGATATCTGAGGATTCGGATCATATCTTGTCATGGAAAATGCTAAATATCTATAAATCTAAGACTTTTATTAAAAAAATGCTCCAAGTAAACGTTCAAGTCAATAAAATTTTCTAGAGAATGAGATAGAAATCAAGTTTCTAGGATGAGTGGTTTTTATTTTATTAAAGGAAAATTGCGATTTTGTGCAAAAAATTGCAGTTTTTCAAAACTTCAACCTCATTGCGGCACGGATTACCATTTATCCAATTAAGATGAAATTTTGTTTCAATTGTAGCAAATTTAATCTAATTTAAAAATGTATAGAGTGCTCTTTGTCGAAAACATGCTCTCTCATGGTCAAAATGGGAAAAAAATTGAAAAAAATGCCAGTTTTTGGGTGATCCGGGGGTGGCTGCAGAGCTCGAAAACTTGGATTTTGCGCTTGAGCCCGAATGGTTGGTCGGAGAAAAACCTAAATAATGAAATTTACTATTTTAATCCCCCCCCCCTTTGAATACTCATCGACCCCACTTATTTATTGCCCTCCTGATAACCCGAATCGCCCACTTGGGGGCCACTGATCTATAACATGTATATTGTATACAGGTAAATAAATTGTGTTCACTTTCGGGTTTTTGTTTTTATCATTTGAAATTCTTAGTCGCAAAGTAAATGCTTTTTACCACTATCCAAGGGTAGATGGTAAATGGAGGGGCTGGGATGCCCAATCAGATGACAGTCATAGAAAGTTCCAGTCATCTGATTGGCCATCCCAGCCCCTCCATTTACCATCTACCCTTGGTTAGAGGTAAAAAGCATTTACTTTGCGACATACAACCGGCCCTTATTCTGGGTTTTAGGGTTCCATTTGAAAAGTAAAACGTGACATCATTAATATCGCCACAATACATTGTAGCTCGTAAACTAACAAACTTCAAATTCGTAAGTTATATGAATTATATGTTATATGCATTTATCTTCCCATGAAGATGTGGCGCCAAGTCCTAACTTTGCCAAGGGCACCAGAACCCCTAGATATTAATAAACTCTCGAGATGTTTAGATCTTAAGATGTAGCAAATAGAAATTCGTATTGAAATAATGTTTTGCGGAGAGTAGCAGAGTTATTGATTCGTAAAGAAAAATCAAGGTGGTTGTCCTATGCTTGATACAAAAAAATATATATATTATATAAAATTCATAAAATAACTTTTTTTTTAAATTTTTATTTTAAGTTTTACTGATAAAGAAATATGTTGTCCCGAAACGTTCGGGATTTTAATAAACGTTTGAGGATTGTTTTTTATAAGAGATTAGGTATATATCTATATATTTAATTTATTTGTTAGGGACTAAGCTTCGACCTTCATCATCAGTCTTTCTAATGCTAAATATTTTTGGTTTCATTTTTTCAATTCATTTTTTCAATTCAAATACCCGATTGGATGTTTTTTTCGATTTGTTATAATTGTGAGCTGATCACAAAACAAACTATAGATATCAAATAAATCAAATCAATCTCTATCTCCGTTATATATATTTATTGCATCAGAAGCCAAATACATTGATTTCTCTTTAAGAAATTCTGATGATAATAAAAATTAAGAATATTTCTAAGTAATGTGATATTCAATATCTAGTAGTGAATATGTTAAACTTTGTACTTACGAGATACACTTTATTTGGATCTAGATCTTACGAATTGATTTAAGTTGATTTATTTGATCAATATTCAATAAATATATTTTTATGAGGAAATATAATTTTTTCTGATAATAAATAAACAAAATTATAATATAATTTTTGAAAATAAAAATGACAAATGATCATAATAAATTTTATTACATCATTTTGAGTATTTTTATGCTTTTTATTTTTTAGATAAGAAGTTTTTAAACATGCAAAGGTGTCCATATTTTGATATTTTATCCACGTTCGTTCCTTTCTCTGAGGCCAAAAGGACCAATGTGTTCACCTGATCTTCCTTTTCCGATCTTTGCGTTAAAATCTCTTATTACAATAAAAAGTTCTCTTTTTGATATTTGTTTCTTAATTGCTTCGATCTTTGCATACAATTCTCGAACCTCATCTTCATCTTGGTCTGCAGTAGGTGCGTAAACCTGGATGATATGTTTATCGGCAACAGACCCGAATCTATCTGGACATTTGTGTTGTATTTTGGGGAGCAAAACAATATTTTTCAAAATTATTAGCGGTTTTATATAAAGGTCCCCTTTATGAATGCGAAAATTTCTATCAAAATCTGAGTCATCAACCAAATTCCATATTTTTTTGGATATTTCATTGGGATCGAATTTTTATATTGAAATATATTTACATATACTCATAACTCCTAAACAATTGATTTGAGAGATTTCACCCTTATAAGCTTTTTTGATTAGAATTCATGGCCCGTTAATAAAAGTCATTATACTTATTTGTATTCTTCAAAGGGTTAAATTAATGGTAATGGTTAAATTTAAGTTTTTTTTTATGAAAATAATGAGAGAAGGAGTTACACCAAAAAGGTGCAACCCCTAAAATAAATATATTAATTATGTATCTTAAAAATAATTTTTTTCATTCCATCTATGCACATATAGAGTTGCATAACAAGAAGTTTAGTCCATAGAATACTTCAGCATTAATATCTCTAATAATTGTATTTCCAAAAGAATGAATTGAATAAATAAATAAATAAACTCATTTTGACATATTTAAAGATGTTATTGAATGGTGCAACTATTAAGCCACGATTTTGCATACACATTTCGGTTAATATATTTCGTATCAACTTTTTAGCTTAAAAAAGTGTGAAAAAATTGCTCAAACCCTAAAATTAGCAGAGAGCGTACCTAATTAAAAACGTTTTTTCACCAATTATAAATTTGGTTTGTAAGAATTTTCCACATCTCATGATATAATTTGATTATTATCTAAGCATTTTTCCTTGTAACATTCTTTGTTTAATCCCATTATACTGCATTTTTACGACTTTGTTAATCTGTCCTGAACTCATTAGTTAAGTCATTATGATAAGTTTTGAATTGCATTAGATTATTCTATTTGCTCATTTAATTTAGAATGGCTGAAAGAGCAAGCTTCGCTCCGTAATTTTTACTTTATTTTATTTTAAATTATATATTTAATAAATTTTGTCGGGGTAACCCGACAAAATTGTGCACACATTTTGGGTTCTGGTGACAATAGAATCCAGTATACTCATGTAATTTTTTTTTTTATAATTTACATGTAATTTTAGCTATTTTACATTTCGCGCCTAGTGGTTATGCAACCTAATGAATTCTTAAGCACAGAAGTGGAATACCTTACAGGCCTTTAGTTCGAGATGTTTGCTTATGACGTCACGGACTATAAACTTAATTTCAGCCTATTATAAATGAACAATAGAAATATTATTAAAACTAATATTATTTTTTATATTTTTTACTTTATCCAATGCGAAGCATGGGGAAAGTATTGTAATCGGTCTCGCGGCAAGAACCGACTTCAAAGGGTCCTCAGGTAAAGACTACGGAACCCATGGACTCAATTAAAGTCACAAATTATAGTATTCAAGTAGGTTGAATTTTAGGACGTGACGGTTTTTCCAAAAATTACATGGCGTCTCGTCAAGAGGCCAAAAAGTGCTATTTTTTCATTTAATGCGTTCGGATGGATGGATGTAACTATGGATGGATGTATGTTATCGTTTTTTTGGCCCACGATTTTTTCCACACCGTTACACCGATTGAAATGAAATTGAAAGCCTACCATTAGTTTAACAAAATGAAGCGCTGATAAGTTTTTGGTACATATCGGCCCACAAACATTAGTACTTTATTTCAGTACATTTTTAGTTTTTTCTAAATACCTTGAAAATGACTTAACCAATTTTGATCAAATTTAATATCCTAATTAAGTACCTTGGGGACCACAAAAAAGTTTAAATAAAGTTTTTAGTAAAATTATATTTTAAAGTACTTTACTCTGATGTAAGATAGTAATTTTTTATTTTAAATTCCTTAAAATTTATTCAATTGATCGTTTTAATATAGCTCATTTAACCTTGCTTAAGTAAGAATGGATATGCTTCTATCTGTGAAATACTAAAAATTTGGAAGGAAATTTTATAAGTAACCATAGCAACTGCGTTGTTTTCTTATCCGTTACCTTTGCGGAAGACATAGAGGAATCGAGTTAAAATCAAAAATAGCGATTGATTCTCATCTAGTACTTGAGGAATAACCATTCTATATTGGTTTTTTGACCTTTCGGTTTTTATTGGTAACCATTGCTGAAGACATTGAGGAATCGAGTTAAAATCAAAAATAGCGATTGATTCTCAACTAGTACTTGAGGAATAACCATTCTATATTGGATTTTTGACGTTTCGGTTTTTATTGGTAACCATTGACGAAGACATGGAGGAATCGAGTTAAAATCAAAAATAGCGATTGATTCTCAACTAGTACTTTTTTTTTTTTTTTTTTTTTTAATGCAATCGAATGCAAGAAGGGGTGCACCAGTAAAGATGCAGCCCCTATGGATCTCGAAAGACCCTTGCATTACCGAAGAGAAGAGAAAGTTGATTAAGTGAGAGGGTGTAGACGTAGGTGTCTATGCACTCCGGTTTTGAAGGTTTGAAGATTATAGGTGCTGGGAAAGATAGAGGCTGGAAGAGAGTTCCAGTTCCTTGAAGTTATGGGGATATATGTATTGGCGAATGAAGTGGTCCGGCACTTTTCTAATTTAACCGCGAAAGAGTGTTGGGAGTCGGCAAAACGCGTGCTACGTGCAAAGCATGCTTTGGGGGGAATTATTGATTTTATCTCATCAGAGCACCTGCTGTACTTGAGGAATAGCCATTCTATTTTTGTATACATAATCAGTGGATCCCTAGAAGTCTAAAAATGCAAAAACTAACCCCCCGAAATTGGTGGGGGGAGGGGCGGGGGTCAAAAAATGTAAATATAGGCTCTTGTTCCAAACTCAACCAAATTTTGTATACATAATCAGTGGGCACACAGTTATCTAAAAATGCAAAAACTAACCCCCCTACATGATTATAAATAATTTTAGGGCCCAGGTTGTATTGTAAAGTCAAGTGGATGGCCACATCAGAACGGGTCAGCTTATTTTTGTTAGAGAATAGAGACTAGACTAGAAATTTTAACCTTCATTATCAGCATTTTTAATAGAAATATTCTATTCTGCTATTTTTCATGGATTAAAAATACCAGAATAGGTAGAGGTAAATTCGCTTTGTTGTAATAGTATGATGATCACTAAACAAACAATTGTTGAGTGACCAGAAGACATAAATATGTTGCCACCAGAATTTCTATTATTTTGATTCAACTCCATGAATCATTTTTATTAATCCACTTCCAAAATTTGTCAATTCTACTTAAAAGTTAGTTGATCTCTAATCGGATTGCCGAAATTGAAACCTTGTGGTTGCTAATCAGCTGCCCCCCTAGGAAAACTTCCTAACTACGCCAATGAAAATGATTCATTTGCAATATCTTCATTTCCACTATCTTAAATATATCAGCGTTTTTTCTTTTCATTTAATATTAGATATTAAAAATATTAAAATAAAATATTTCATTTTTCCTATCTGTAAATGAATATTTGAATAAAATATTTAGTTTATAGAAAGGAATAAGATAAATATTGAAATATCAAGAGATAATCATATATAGGATTATCTTTTAAAAAGATAACTATAAAATAAAACGCATATTAGGAGAAAGTATTGAAATAATGTTGAAATTAATTCAAATTTTTCCCGATTTTTGCTTTCAAATTTATACAATATATAATATAGTAACGTGAAGTATTGTTTTCGTTTCAAGTCGCCTAGCTAAAATAGGTACTATTTTAATAATAAAACGTTTCACCTAGAACCAACACCTAACTCCTCGGTACTATTTTGTTCAAAAAAGTATTTTTTTACGGTTCCGTTCAAAATTTCCCAAATTCACTCATTCGCTTATTAGTAACGTCAAATAAGAATGACCCAATTGAAATGGCTAAGTCCAATGTCTATCAGAGGGGCAGCTGCCCCGGGCTTCACAATTTTAGACCCCTCATAATAACTGAATTTTTTAGTGTTGAAGCGCTGAAAGTTTCTGTGAAATAAATAAATGTTATAATTTAAAAAAATTAAAATACAATTTTTTGTATTTATTTTCTGGGCTCGAGTTTTATTTTGAATTTTGAAGGCCCTCGTATTTTTTCTTTATGGTCCTGATTATGTCGCTGACATCTATCTGTTCAAGTTAATATCAGTGTTAATTGACTAAATTGATATATCATATCACTTGAAAACTACTTCTGATTTCGATACCAAGACTTTTTTTTGTTTTACCGAGACTAGTAGAGTTGTTAATTTATAAGGAGAAATCAATGAGCTTGTGCTCTGCTTAATGAAAATAAACATATAGTATACATAAATATTATACATATAAACTAAATATTATATAAATATGTATACATACTATATATCAGTGGCAGCCAGTGATTTTTTAACCAAGGGATGCTGTCCAAAAAAGAACCCTTCATTTTTGAAAATTTTATTTTATTCTTCGCAAGACGCCCGATCGATTGGGGGCGCTGGAATATTTAATTGTTTAATTAATTAATCAAGGCCAACGCTGCGAAAAATGAACGAGGAGAGGATTAAAAAAAAGAAATTATATAATTCATATAGATAATGGTTATAGTTTGGGTTCAGGGATCAGTAGCTTAGTGGATATGGAAGTTAAAGCTCTTATGACAAAGCATCGCAGTACACATGCGAAGATCCCGGGTTCGAGCCCCGGCTGATCCTTTTGTCTATAATAAAAATAAACTTTTCTTCGTTCCCTAAATGTAACGTTATAATTTATATTTTTTAAGAACCCCTCCCTTAATTTTTGGTTCGATTTCAACCAAAATCTAATCAGTTCTTATTCTAAATAAAAAATTACATGTGAAATTTTATTTTGATATTAATTTCAAAGAGATACAGCGTATAAAAAATTTGGTAACGCACAGACGTACTCACAGACATTTTGACAAAATAATTATTATCTCGTAAAATTTAATTTTTTCGATGTTCATTCAGTAAAGCTTTCTTGCAGACCAAAGGGACATAGTTTCGCTCAATTTTTTTTATCAAAATAGTTTGAGCCGTTTTTGAGATATTTCGAAAAAACGTAGTAAAAAAATAACACTTTTTTCATTCTCGATTATAATACTTGACCATATCCTGTATGGTAAAGTAAAAAGAAATTACTTACTCTGGATCTAAGTGGCGATCGTATCGTGTCTTGAAAACGTTTTTACTTTTCCCTATAATTGCTATTAAATTCTCCAATAGAAAAAGAGAGAATTATCTCTTGAGGGTTCCCGAACCCATATATTCCATGCATTTATTATGCAGGCCGGGCGTAATATCTCTCGGCTCTCTTGATAAAAATGATAAGCTGAAAAGAGCGAAAGTTGTATATCAAATAATATATTTGAAAATAAATATACGCGGGTGTTTTATCTTGGCGTACGAACGTTCTGATCTAGATATTTTAATTTCTCATCGATTCTATGGAAATATAAAGTGAAAATGAATACATAATACATAAATCTTAAAATGCAACAGTCTAACTTGATTTGTGGCTACTACATAACTTTCACTTAGCACGTATGAATAAAACATTTGCATTGAAATAATTAAAAAAAAGCTTAAATACTTTCTTTAGTATGAGATTTTTGACAAAAAATTAAGCCCGGATAAACCACCAGTCAAACTAGGCAATTGCCTAGGGCCTGAAATGAATAGGGCCGGGAAATGACTAAGGCAGCAATCAGAAATGCATTATTAACAATTATTTGGAAATTTTATTAACCCCAATAATGCATGAATTTATTTAAGAAAATAATATAATAGAACATTCGCAAATTTGGATAAACTTTGCCAACAAGCCACCTGCATTAGTGGAGAGAGATAATTTTCAGTTCTTAAAAGAGTAAAACATTATTTGAGAAGTACTTTAGGACTTCAAAAATTAAATAATTGATCATTGTTCTAAAATATATTGAAAATGATGCTTTAAGCAAGTTTTTAAATTTTGAAGATTTTATTACTCAATTCACTGAATTGTAATTAGAAAAAAAATTATTGTAATTTATACTATTATTATATTGTAATAGAACATATTTTGATGTAGTTTATTTTACTTTTGTAATTATAATTATAACATTTATAACGTTATACGGATATATATATAGTACATGTTTTATTTGATTTTTCGATTATTTCTCATTGTTTTGATATAGGTAATCATATATTTATTTACAGTTTTAAATTTCTCAAGTAATAAATAAATTTTAGTAATAAATGGGGAGAGGAAAAGCTGCCTAGGAATCCATATTCCTCTAAACCTCCAAATATCAAAAAGAAAAAATATTTTAGTTTGTATGATTTCAGAATTGGACAGACCACTATAAAATGAATCAACTGGTGTGGTCACCACACAACTTTCACATTTTCATATATTTTAAGTCATCGCGATTCTATTAATTTACACCCCCTTCCTTTATTTCGTTTTTTTTGATTTTCTCAAAAACGGCTGTAACGATTTTTTTAAAAATTAGTGTACTTATCAAGTATCATGAGTTATTAGTTATGTCAAATTTTTAATCCGAGTGCCGCGGCGCCAAAATCTTGTGATACTTCTTGTAGCCTCTAGATAGCTTAAGTTTCAAATTTCAAGGCTCTGTGACTTTCCGAAGACAAGATATGAACGATTAAAATATTTATTTTACGACATCCCCTTCCTTTTTTTCAATCAGATTAAAAATTTGACACAACTAAGAACTCAAGACACTTGATAAATACAATAATTTTTAAAAAAATTGTTAGAGCCATTTTTGAGAAAATAAAAAAAAAATCTTTCATGTAAATGTCCACTTCCGGTGTTCCGATTTCCCCCAAAAGCTTGCTGTACTCCTTCTAGTCTATATCGAGCTTAAGTTTCGAATTTCATAGCTCTGCAAGGGGGGGGAGGGGGGGGTGGTATATACGTACGTACGCTCTGACCAATGGATTTTCGTTCCCTTTTTGGTCTCTGGGGACGACAATTTCCGGTTTTATGTCCTAAATCCGGGTTCCAACTACTTATGGCATCTGAATTTTGATTTCGATACTCATATTATTTTTTGAGCTAGGCCGTACATAAAAACTGCTTACTACAACTAACATACAGACATTTTGACAAAATAATTATATCATTATCCGTGATTCTTAAAGAGTTGGGTGTCGGTTCTAGGTGAAAAAACTCAAAACATATATTGGTTTTATTTTTGTGAAACCTACATTGAAATTTTACTTACTTTTAATATTATTATCCCATAAAATATCACTTTTTCAAAATTTACTCTAGCTTCGCTCGATTTTTTTAAAAGCTTTTTTGAGATATATCGAAAAAAATTAGCAGCTTTCCAGTACGATTCCATAATTTCCTCATACTACTCCGTATGGTAAAATAAAAATTAAAAGGTATTCGAGAGAAATTTTAATTGATTACCTATAGTTATAAGAAATATTTTGAATTTCAAGAAGTATTTCCGAAATTGTATTTTAACCCTTTTATAAAATTATTTTGTACTTGAAATACATTAAATTAATGTATTTCAGTATTTTGTATTATATTTCGCTTCTTTTTAAAATTATACCATATATTTTTCGCAGCTCTGACCACAGAAGATAGAAAACAAATTTACACACTTATTGTATTAATTTAACTGCAATAATACAACTTTTGTTTTTCCTAACCGTTCATTTGTATTAATTTATCCAAGGAAGGTCATTTAAATGATCACAAGTCTTTAAATTATCATTTAAAAAGAACATAAAAGAAAGAGAAATTCTCTGGGGAATTTTTTACTCGCGCGTAATTGTACTAATCGTGTAAAAAGTCAATGAAATATTAGATAATTGAAACTTATGATAGATATTTACGTGTAGGTATAATAAAACTAAAGCGAATCGATTACTTATCAATTAAGAATAAATAGAACGTTCCATCTATAAAACAATTGGGGTTAAGAGAAGGAACATGAATCTGAATATCTATATATATCTATAATTTTTTATTTATTTATTTGTTAAATGAAAATTTAGAAAAATCAAGATTTGCTATTAGATAAAATGGAAAAGAGATTTTCACTTTATGTGTTATATATATCTAAATAACTGATTTGGGCATCTACATTTTGATTTTGATTTAGTATAGTACCTATCGTTAAAATTTCTATAGAAAATCAAGAAAGATGGTCAACTACTAAATTACTTAATCTGAGATAATATGGATTATTTTTATTTTTCCAGAAGGGTGTTTCACCCAGGGCTTAATTTCTAAAAAAAAAATTGACAAGTTTTGATGTAGCCATCCCCCCCTCCCCCCATTTCGGGGGGTTAGTTTTTGTATTTTTAGTCTTCTGGTAGCCCACTGATTATGTATACGAAATTTGGTTGAATTTCCTCAAATGGCCTAGATTTTTATTTTTGATTCCCCCCCCCCCTCCTAATTTTGGCGCCAGAAAAAAATATTTTCGTTATTATAGGCTTATTTTATAGCATCAAATAAATTAAAAAAAATATCTTCCAAGTTTCAATCTCCTATCTCAATTTTAACCTCTGCCTCAGAGCGAGCGATGCAAGTTTCCCATCTAAATTACATGGGGTTTTTAGAATTGAACGATCAATTTTTTATTCTGGCCAAAGTAATAGTTCCAAAACTTTGAATCTATCTTGACTTCACTCTTATAATAGTAGCTATCCTTCAGAGTTTTTACAGATTATTAGCTATTATAATTTTGGAGTTACAGCTAGATAAAATACTGCTATATCTTAAGGTTAGTAAGTTATAGACTCCAAATTTATAATAGCTAATAATCTGTAAAAATATATTTTATTTATTTATTTATTTATTTCTAACCATATGAGCCCCTGTCAGCGTAAATATTCGAAAATATCCAAAATAAGGAGCCACCTATTGCACATCCGAAACTTCGATCAAAGGGTCTTGTAGGTAAATTATTAGTTCTATTTTTTAAGCCCCCCCCCCACACAATTTTTATCTCCGAAAACATAATGATCTCTGTTTTATTATAGGTCTTTATTTTAGTACATTAAATTTTTCTTGTTTTGTTTTTGTTTTTTAGTTTGAAAATTTAATCATTTTAATTTTTTAAGAGTCCCCCCTTAATTTTGAATTCGATTTCAACCAAAATTTAATCAGCTCTTAATCTCAATATAAAAAATCAACATGTGTAATTTCGTTTTGTTATGCATACTAGTTTTTGAGCTAGATCGTACACAAAATTTGGTAACCTATATTAACATACATACTAACAGACATGTTGACAAAATCATTAATATCTCGTAAAATGTAATTTTTTCGATGTTCGTGTTTTTTTGTAAAGCAAAACGCCATGATTTCGGCCAGTTTTTATTATTAAAATACTTTGAGCCGTTTTTAAAACATTTCGAAAAAACTAAGCAAAAAACAACAACACTTTTTTCATACACGATTACAATACTTGGTATATTATGCTAAAGTAATAATAGATGCTAAGATCATCCGGTTGTTTCCCAGAAGTGCCTCTAGCATTCAATATCAATTGGTAATCCTATCCAATTAATTACTTACTATTAAAGTGTCGGTATTAAATTTCCCACTTAATTCTCCAGTTTAAGGTCAGTAGAATATGCCAATGAGTGAAATCGCAAAGCCTTTTACTTGCAAATTCAACTTTTAAACGAATATACTTATTGAAGTCAAATCAATCCAACAAAACTATTTACTTCCATTAGCCATGGGTATCTTAAAAGAAAGGGAAATTGAAACTTGAATTGGAGAGAAAAGTGAATCATTATCTAAGAATCGGGACTATTTGCACAAATTTTAGAGATATATCAATTTTTGATCAATAAAAAGTTTAAGCTTGAAAGGAGTCCATGTTTTTTTACTTTATTAAGAATTTTGATTAATCTTTTCAAATTTTAACTAAATATAATTGGAGAAAAAAGTGAAACTTTTTTAAGACTAGGTGCTCTGTATGAAGTTTCGGAGAATTAATAATTGTTGAAGCTATTTCCTTTATAGAAGGATTAATGACCGCTTTTTCAGCCTATTCTAACGTTTATTCTCATCCGAAATTAAAATTTATTCAAAAATAAAATATATTTTTTATATATACAATTTATTGAATAATAATTCAAACAACTTTCACATTTATATTCTATAGAAATAGTAATGTGGAGTAATGCGATCGCCTGCATGGGTCCTGAGACTTTGAGAGGTTCTATCTCAGAGATGAAAAAAGTTAATTTCATTTTGTAACTTCTCTGTGGAAGGAATCGATGCCCTTCATAGCTGAAAACCGGATTTAGGACATAAAACTGGATATTGTGGTCCCCAGAGGCCAAAAAGTGACCAAAAATACATTGGTCTGTGCGTATGTATGTACGTATGTTTGCACCCCCCTTCGTCTCGCAACCATAAATCTCAGATCTACTAAATTCGAAACTAAAGCTCGTTATAGGCGAGAAGGAGTATAGCAAGCTTTTGGGCACTCAGGGCGATGCTAGGTTACCTCTCTCTGAATCGCAATATATGAGCCAGAGTCACACCTATTCCTAAAAAAGGAGACTCTTCACAAATCTCTAATTACAGGCCCATCTCGATCACCTCTGTTCTTTCCAAAATAATGGAATTAGTCATAAACCAACACGTCCTTCATCACTTAGAAAACAATAAATTAATTCACGATAGGCAATATGGATTCAGACAAAATCGTTCTACAGGCGACATCTTAACCTATGTCACCCACACCTGGAACAATACTCTAGAGGCCGGAAAAGAAACCCTCGCTGTAACCCTTGATATCTCCAAAGCTTTTGACCAGGTTTGGCACAAAAATCTTCTTGCCAAACTGCCAGCCTTTGGATTCACACCAACACTTCGCAAATGGATAGAAAGCTTTCTGACAAACCGAAGTATAAAAGTTGTGATGGATGGAACATCATCTGAATCGTTCTCCACAAACTCTGGTGTTCCCCAAGGCTAGGGAGCCTACGTAATCTCCTCCACACTCTTCCTAATTTACATAAACGACCTTATTGATCAAACGGCAAACCCCACTCATTGTTACGCCGACGATAGCACTCTACACGGCAAACCCTCACTCCCGAATAATCGAATCAATGTTGCCTCCTCAATTACTCTCGACCTAGACAAACTGAATAAATGGGGCTCTCAAAATTTAGTTAACTTTAATTCAAACAAGACTCAGTGTTGTCTAATTTCTAGGCGCGAAAATAAAGATTTCCCTGATATTCACTTCGATTCGAATACCCTGAAAATGTGTGACAGCCTATCCATGTTGGGCGTCTCTGTCGCATGTGACCTGTCTTGGAATGAACTGAACACATCTCCTCTGTGGCGAAATCTGCAGCAAGGAAGATTGGCTTCTTATTCAGATCCAAGCGATTTTACAAACCCCCACAACTTCTCATCATCTACAAGGCCCAAATCCGCCCCTGTCTCGAATACGGCTCTCATCTATGGAGAGGAGCCTCAAAATATTCTCTTGCTACCCTGGATGCAATTCAGAAACGAGCCGTCAGGCTAATTGACGACTCTACCCTCACCGACTCCCTCGACTCGCTGGCTCATCGAAGAAATGTCTCTGCCCTTTCCCTTTTCTATAGATACTATCACGGCAGGTGCTCTGATGAGATAAAATCAATAATTCCCCCCAAAGCATGCTTTACACGTAGCACGCGTTTTGCCGACTCCCAACACTCTCTCGCGGTCAAATTAGAAAAGTGCCGGACTACTTCATTCGCAAATACATATATCCCCATGACTTCAAGGAACTGGAACTCTCTCCCAGCCTCTATCTTTCCCAGCACCTATAATCTTCAAACCTTCAAAACCGGAGTGCATAGACACCTACGTCTACACCCTCTCACTTAATCAACTTTCCCTTCTCTTCGGTAATGCAAGGGTCTTTTGAGATCCATAGGGGCTGCATCTTTACTGGTACTCCCCTTCTTGCATTCGATTGCATTAAAAAAAAAAAAAAAAATGATATAAGCACAGAAATTTTTCACTCCATCCTCTTCTAGAACGGAAATTAAAAAATGTAGCTTAAAAAGAAAAATAATTTTTTCGAAAGTCCTCTTATTTAATTGTATAATTAAAGTTTTGAGCATCTTTTTTTTGAACATAGTTGGTAGTTTTTTCAAAAAATCAGCTCGGGTTCAAATTAACCAAGATGTATTTTAAAAGAGGCAGAATTCAATCAATCTTTTTCGGACAAATTCTAAGATTTTAGTAGAAATATTATTAAATTTTAGTAGAAATATTATTAAAGAAAAAGATTAATTGAATTCTGTCTCTTTTAAAATACATCTTGGTTAATCTGAAACCGAGCTGATTTTTTGAAAAAACTACCAACTATTTTCAAAAAAAAAGATGCTCAAAACTTTAATTAAACATATTAATATTTCAAATGAATTTGGATAAAGTTTAGCAACGATCCGTTGCAGTTTATTTTTTTTATTTTCTCAAAAACCGAACTAACGATATTTTTTTAAATTGGTGTTCTTCGCAAGTGTCATGAGTTATTAGTCATGTATAAATTTTAACCCGATTGAAATAAAGGAAATGTCGCGATGATTTCAAATAAATGAGAAAGTGAAAGTTGTTTGGTGACCACACCAGTTGAATTACCAGAAAAATGGATTAAAATCTCAATAAAATCATACAAAATTTTTTTTTTCTGAATAATCTTGCATTTTTTATCCGGAAGATCTGGATCTATAAAGTCCAAAATCTATTCACTTTTCCGCATTGAAAATAAAAATATTTTAGCACAAGAAAGAACATTCTATGATTGTTCGTTCTCCCATTAACATGGGTATATGAATCCAGACACATACACAGACAGACAAAAATAATCATGATAGAAAATGATTTTTCTCCAAGTTTAAGGCATATTTCAACACAATTAGCAAAAAAAATAAATAAACGTGAGAATTTTTTAGTTAATTCAATAAATAGAAGGAGGTAGTTTGGTAAATAATTAAACTATCTTATCATTTAAAAATTTAAGATTTTAAAGCTACTAATATCGGCATTTATCTTTGATATTTCAATTCCCATTTTGTCATTTTTATTTCATTATATATACCTTCCAATTTTCATCAATTTGAAACTTTTCTTTTCTTTTTGATAGATAATTAGGTCATTTATTCAACCCTTCAATCATTTGTTTAGAAATCTTATCTATCTCCTTTTTTATGATTTTTGTCTCAATAAATATTTGAGTAGAATCCCAAGGGTAATGTCCATGACAAGTTAGACTTGTTTGTTTTATTAAAAATTAACACAACGTTGAAGGTTAATCGTCTGTCTGATAGGGAATCATTTGTTTAATTTAATTATAGGTATTCTTAAAATGGTCAAAGAACTCAAGATAAGCAAAAAAATATATCTATATAATAAAAATGAATTTCTGTTTGTTCGTAAGCGCAGATCTCTCAAATGCCTGGACCGATTTGGCTATTTTTTTTTTAAATGTTCGTAATACTCCAATTCAGGTTAATACGTAAAAAATAAATTGGAAAAGTTGCCCGGAAAATTGGAAAATTCAGGAAAAACAAAAAAAAAATCAGGTTAGCCAACATAGCTTGCCAAACAATAAAAGAACTAAACTAGGAAAAAAACAAGTGTTGGCGGCCCTGTTTGTAAGATTTTTGAGTGTCATTCATTCTCAATAGTTCTAACTACATTATCGTTGAAAAAGAATTTAATATTGCAACAAAGATTTAAAAAACTATCTATTTTTTTTAAAGTGAATTAAAAAAAAACGTCATGATAACTAAATTTTTGAAAAATTTATGGTTATTTAAAAAAAAGCTATTTTTTCAAAAATTCCTAACTTCTTTTGGGTTAGGTGAAAAAATTTTAAAAATTCTGAAAACCGTCTTTAATAGGGTAGAAAAAAATAAAAAAAGTTTCAGCCAAGCTTTTGATTATATATATAGATGAAAAATCTTTAATTTAAAATAAAATATGTTATTTAAAAATACCCTTGGGAATCTTACCTCATCCTTTTTCTATTGTATTTAAGACCCTAAGCCTTTTGGCTTTTGTATTCGAGCTAATTCATTCATTTCAATATTATTTATTTATTTCAAAGTTAATTAAAAAGGATTATTGAAACTTTACTAACTAAACTAGCTGAAAGGAATTAATTAGCTTTTGGAATTTCTTTAAAAATATATTTTAAAGATAAAAACCAAATATATATTATATATATCATCATCAGCCTGTCGATAGCGACAATCCACTGCCGAATATAGGCCTCTTCCATCAAATGGAAGGAGGTTGGCATTAAGTCACCACGCTTGCCAGACGGATTGGTGACTAGGAATCAGATTATAGCCGGTCAAATATCAATGCAGGGACTCGGACTCGAACCCGGGACTCCTGCTTAGAAGGCTAGTGTCTTTAAGCTCTCGGCTAATCCGATTCCCATTATATATATAATATATTTATTCTTTGTAACTGATAAAACATCAATAAAGCAGCCACGTGGGGGTTCAGGGGGCGAAGCCTCCTGGCTAGGAAAACGCCCGCCGAAGGCGGGCCTTGAAGCTAGTTAATAATAATTTAAAAGAATATATTAAATTTAAGCATATCAAAGTGTCAAGTTGGGAAAGTTTTATGTCGTGAAATTTAGAGATTAGTGTCCGTCCATAAATTACGTCACAGTAATTTCAAGATTTGTAGACCCCCCTGTGTCACATTCTGTTACATTTTCATCGAGCACCCCCTGTATTGTGACGTCACACTATCACTTTTATACCCTATAATTTGATCATTGTATAAAATATTTTTAAGTAAACAAATATCTTAATTTTGTTAAGGGAGAATGGTGTAGGTTCTTGGTGAAACATATTAAATAAACAAAGGACACTGTGAACTCCTGAAGATGGGCTTATACCCCGAAATATATATAAAGTCGTATTAAGCAAGCATCTGATCTTTTATTTATGTGAAACCTACCTAGTATTTTATATTTTAAAAAATTTTCAAAAATTTTCTTTATACTTTATTAAATATCTTACTTATAAAAAAATCACGCCCTTTTTTTATGGCCTTAAAATGGCAACATTTGGATATTGAGATTTCCTCCCTTATTAATGCACCAAACTCTACTAACACGCCAAGTTTTAGTATTCCAGGGTCGTTGAATTTTTACTAGAAGATAATTTAGATCATATATTTCACTAAGATGCTGAGGAAGAAAACGTTTCGTTTTTCGATTTCCTTCTTTATTGATTTGCCAAGCTCTACCAGTTTGTCAAATTCCATCATTCTAGGGTCATTGTATTTTCACTATATGTTAATTTAGCCTATAACTTTCACCTCTTAATTTTAGGCCCTGAAGAAATGAAAGTTTCGCTTTTTCGATTTTTTCCTTTAATTGTACCCCAAACTCTGCCAGTATGCCAAATTTCAGCATTCTAAGATCAGCGGAAGTACTCTTGGATTTTGATGAGTCAGTCAGTGGTCAGTCACTCAGTCAGTGACGAAAATCCCATCTTTGGCTTCTTCTAGCTTGGGCAGTATAAGCAAAAGAAATATGAAAGTATGAATACTTAAGCTTATGGACCAGTATTGTGGCGTCAAAATGGCTTGAATTGCTTTCTGTAAAGGGTTGTTTGTCAAAAATTTCAAAATTTAACAGCAAGAGTTTTTTGATGGGTACTAAAAAATGTCAAAAAATGAAGGAAATCAAAAATTGAAATTTTTAAAACCGTCAGATTTGGCGTGGAATGCCTCAAATTTATTTTTGAACTGTTTTTTTTTACTGAGGCTTCGCGACCCACAGGTTGAAAAACACTGCTTTGGAGCTATCACATTACAAGGGTGCCAAATACAAGTTGAGACCTGTTTAAGACTAGTTGAGATTAATTTCTTAATTTATATTATTCTAGCAGCGGCCTTTTGGGCCTAGGTAAGAAAATATTAAATCGAAAATAATATCAGATTTAGATATTTATCATATAAAATTAAGGCTTTTTGGGATAGTTTATCTATCTTAGCAGGATGACACGCTACCGCCTAGCATATCTGCCCCCCCCAAAAAAAAATTGTTAATAATGAGGTTAATTTCAAATAAAAATCTTTGTTTTGATAATATTAATAAAAGTAATAAATTTTTTCTCATTATAAAAACATTTATTTAACACAAAAACGATTTCAAGAAATAGAGTTGGAATTCTTCTCTAGTGCTTTTGTTATATTCTGTTGGCTGTAAATAACTTATTATTTTTACATTTATCAATAACTAATTTACTAGAATGTCAAATCTATTGAAAAATGTATTTATAAAAGTTGAATTATTGATTTGTATAAATTGGTATTGTAAATGGTATAATTTGTATAGAAGCTATAGCTTTTTTTAAAAGCTCGGTCCATTTACTTCCATATTACAAGGACAATTTTCAATAATTTATTTCTTGTGAATGGGACAGACGATCAACTTCAAATTTCGGGAATAAATATTTAATACATCAATGATTCGATGGTAGAAATTCGAGAATTATAAAAATGATAAACAGTCCCGAGCCTCCTTAAGCAAACAGCGTACTAAAGTTTCACTTTTTTCATCCAATTATCATTACTTTCAGTTTGTATTTATGAAAGCCGAGTAAGTACATCCCAATTGCAATTGTTTCGTGAATGTCAACGAATTGATGCGCGCCTAATTGTAAATACAGTTTTATGTTTTGGATTTCTTGTAAGCATGTCATAGAAAAGAAAGAGAAAGAGCCCTGGCTAGCAAAGTGGCGTGGCCATAAAAGATCAGCAAGTGGTTCTTGAACGTGAATATTCCATTCACGAGCGTAGAATGTCCAGTCCAAATGGTGGTGAGAAAGCGGAGCGAATTCCTCCACAGGAATCATTCATGCACAAAACGCCCGCCCGCCCGGTCGATACGTGCGCTCGTTATTTGCGTCCAAGCTGGATACGAACAATATAATTGCATTATTATTGCGATACCTTCTATAACGGAATATATTTATTACATTCGAGTAAAAAATTAAACAACAACAACTCTGATTTCTTAATTTACTCTATTGAATAATAATATTATTCCCGGATTTTTATTTAAAGTTGGTTTTTTGCTAATTTGAAAATAATTTTCTGTTTTTTTTTTATGGAGAAATAAATTTAAAGGCCATAGCCATGACATATCAAGGACATTATGAATATAACAAATTCGCAAGAGGTTGTCATCTATTAGATCCGAGATGGAATGTATTTTGTTTATTTATTTATTTATTCATTTTTGCAACGGCTAAAAGCCTCAATTTACAAAATTATAAAATTATACACCAACAATACTCATTACATACATAATATATATATATATATTATATTACATAATTATACATCAGTATTAGAGTAATTATTCATAAATAAGTGTGAGCTTCTTGAATAAAGCCGCTGTTTTATTAATTTCCAAAGAAAATTCCTGAGGGTTAACCAATTTTTGTGCTAACTCATTGTAACATTGACAGAGTCTGAAGATAGGATTTTTTTCAAGATGTCTACCAGTAGGCATCTCTTAATAGAATGGTATTATATTTCTTAATATATATGTTGCAGTAAAAACCCGTTTTTAGTAAGAATGGGTTCTTATTAGTAAAAACGCGTTTCACTGAATACCTTTGTAGCAACTAGAATTTACTGATGTTGGTTGAGTTTGGTTCAAAGGTCTAGAATCTTCATTTTTGACCTTCCGCCTAATTTTGGGTGTTTGTTTTCAAATTTTTTAAAATTTCATCCTCTACAACTTTGCTTTTAATTTTTGACATTTTAGTTTAAAATTTTTTCAAAACAAACAACAAAATGAGGCGGAAGATCAAAAATGAAGATTCTAGGCCTTTGAACCAAACTCAACCAACATCAGTAAATTCTAGTTGCCACAGAGGTATTCAGTGAAACGCGCTTTTACTGCTACATGTTTTTGTCAAAAAGGTTTTTTTTTTTTACCCTCTCGGGAGGCAAAAATAGTAATCCGTGCCAAGAGAAGCAACCTTGTGAGGAGCGAAACCCTCTAATATTATTGGCACTTGGGTTTGATTACCGAGGGCGGTGAAAAATAACCCTACTGACATATAATCTATACTTAATATAATCGGCTTTGGCGACGACGCCGACGTGATTTTTTTTAATTTTGTGATCTACTAATAATTCATGGCAAATAAAATTTACTAAAATTAAGAAATTTAAATTATTATTTTAAAACCCACTACAGAGTCCAGGGTCCGTAGCTCCCTGGCCAGCAAGATGCCCGCCGAAGGTTGATGAAATTATATTTTTTTCATCTTAATAAAAAATATTTCTTTAAAATTTAAATAAAAATATAATTTTCGTGAAAAAGATCATTAGGAACTCTACAACGGCTGTAGCTGTAACACTAAAAGGTAGAAAAGTTTGTATTTCCATTTATCTGCATCTTTGTGCTTAGTTTCAACATTATAATAGATGAATTGCTAAATCCTGAAATTTGCTGAGAATGTATACCGAATATTTTCAAAAATTTCTATCTTTTTTTCGAATTATTTAATAAAATGTGCTGTTTTTTTATAATACTAGGAATATAACAAGAATTATTATTAATGGAAAATTGTATATAATCAGAGTCAAGTTTACCTTGGATCTCGACGTCGTTAATTAAACCTTCTTAACCATAGAAAATCGACCATAATACATGCTTTATTGCATCTTCATACTACCACTCCTTGTCTGCTATTTAAAACATACTTGGCTTAGGAATATTTTAAATAATATTTTTCCTTGCTTTTTAAAATTCTTTTTCTTATTCTTCATTTACACTTTTAGGTCTCACTTTAGTCTTTAACATTTGTCAGTAATGTACCCACAGATGCGACTTGAAATTATCTAGCTAGCATTATATTAGGTTGATGCATAATTATGGAACGTTTGTATTGGCGCGTTTTTCTTTAGCCAAAAATGGCGTTTTGTTTATTACAAAACGAATGCTGGCTGCAGACTTCAATGTCGACCAATCAACGATCGTTCGACGCCTCAAAAAGCTTGGCAAGGTATGAAAATTGGCTGGATGGGTCCCCCACGAACTCTCCGACAACAACAAGGCTGATCGCGTTCGAATTTTTTCTTATTTGCTGCAACGAAACCCATTTTTGAAGAATCTTGTCACTGGGGATTAATCTTGGCTTCTCTTCAAAAACATCAAACGAAAAAAGTTTGCGTATCGCCAAGTGTTTTGCCCAAAGGAATGCCGAAAGCCGTCCACTGTAAGAAGGCTATCTGGTGTGTGTGGTGGGACAGAAGCGGAATTATCCACTGGGAAATCATCTCAAATGGCATTTGTTATTGGTTTAACGACGCGGATGAACAGTAACAATGGCGAATCCTGAAAAACGGCAAGCGGCAATTCAACATAAACAGCGACGTCTACCTGGCACAGATTGACCGTCTTCACGGTGAAATCGAGGCGAAAAGACCGCGCAAAAAGAACCACATCGTGTTCCATCACGATAACGCACGTCCACACGTTGAGCGCCGGGTCGTCGAATTCATCGCCAATAAGGGCTGGGATCTACTCCCACATCCGCCGTACTCACCGACCGAAGCACCGACGGACTATCACATCAACCGCTCTTTGAAAAACTGGCAAAAGACTAAGATCTACGACGATTTGGATGACTTGGTGGCCGATGTCAAAGCGTGGATTGCCTCCAAGAATCGTGACTTCTTCGCTTGTGGAATCGACCGACTGCCAAGCAAATGGGAAGCAGTTATTGAAGTAGATGGTGAATACTTTCCCGAATAATCATTTAAACATGTTTTTGTTAAATTTTATTATTGTTTTTGCTGAATAAAAATATTTTTAAAAAACGTTCCATAATTATGCATCAACCTAATACTATGTATATATTTATAGGAGAGAAGTATATTCGACTTTTTTTTGGAAAATTCTCCAGAAGGAGGAACAATTTTTATTATATGTCTGAAGGATTGCATTTGATGCGATTAATATATGTCAGATTGTTTCGTCTCGAAGAAGATGCTGATTGGATTGCTTCTTGGAATTTGAATTCAATTTCCAAGAGGGTGAATACAACCATTTTAATATGCAATTATAATAATAAAAAGTCACACTCAATGCTACGTTACCTAAGATAACTTAAGAACGGAAATTTACAAAAAGTTCGTTCTGGAGCCAATATTTAAAGAATTGATTATTATATTTCGGGGTCTTTTGTTTTAAAATTTCATTTCAAAAATCTTTGAATACTTGTGAAATTACACATTACTAAGAGAAAATTATATACCTACAAACAAACAGGTGTTAACGAAATAAAATTTGAACAGTTTATTATATTTTAATTTATTATACTAGGGAGCCTCTACTACTAGCAGATGTTTGTGAAATTTCAGCCTCTCTACAATTAGAAAAAATTTATCAGAGTACGTACGGACTCTTCAAATAGTTTACACTTTTCCCTCCAATTTGTAATGAAATAAGACCTTATCTTTCATCATGGCTTAGTGTGCCTTATTTTAGAGTGAATTTTGAAAATACATTTTTCATGCTCAAACTCAAGTTCGGGAAATACGTTCCGACAAGCTAATAATAGTAAAAACAAATTACAATGAAACCCCTCAAATCCGAGCTAATTGGGGTTGTAGCCTGTTCGAATTTCCATTTGTTCGGATTAGCCGAAATCAGCTTCGACAATTGAAGATAACTGATATCAAGTGAAAGATTAAGTGATATTTTGTGTGTTTCTATTATTATTATTTCATTGTTTTGCAAAATGATTAACCTAAAGAATTTCAATAACCAACTTTTACCGTTTTTTCAATCCTGGATGACATAAGTATGTAGGCACATTTACACTTTGTTAGATATTCTAACTGTACTTCTTCGTTAATTTTTCAACTAATTATATAAAAGTACCTGGATGCACCGAGCGATGCTCGGTAACCCCTGACCCCCCCACCCCCTCCCGAAACCATACACCTCGCCCCCAACACTGCACCCCCACTCCACCCCACCCCAACCGCCCTCCCACCCCCGGACCCCACACAACTGCACCCCACCTCCTGCACCCCCACATCCATCCCCACCCCCACCCAGTTTTTGCATTTCTATCTTTCTAATGGTCCACATATTATGTGTATATTTGTTTACTCGTACACCAATTTGCCCACATTCGTTCATATTGATAAAGATTATAAAAAATACATAAGAAAATAATAATAAAAAAAATAATCGTATAGGATCTGAAATAAAAACATAAAATTAAAAAAAATGTGTGCGTCTCGGGACGTGCGACAGAAGTGATAACTTTCACCAACCAAGTATTTTTTTAGGAAGACAATTGCAAGGATAATTGCCCGGAAAAAAGAGAATTGAATATTTAATTTTAATTAGAAGAGTGGGGGGGGGGCAAAGGAATAATTATTAATATATTTAATGTTCTGGATTTAAAATTAATTGTTGTTTTTCTTTCAGCTTAATTCAATTATATATATTTCAAATTTGCCGCACCGCAATTATCTAATAAATTCTATTTATTAAATACATAGTTATATATAATATATTCAATTATTTCCACACTTATAATAAAGTCTAATTCAAAAATATTCATTTTAGTAAAAGTAAAAAGCAAGGGTTTTTAAAATAGTTCTTTGGTCTAGTGATAGACTGTCTGCCTCAGAATTATTAAATTCCTATCTGACCAATAGAAAATTCAAAGTAAAACTAAACAATACTTATTCGGAAACAAAAACAATTAAAGCAGGAGTACCACAATGCTCAGTACTAGGCCAAAAATTATTTATATTATTCATAAATGATATCCCTAAATTAAACAACTCCACAAACCTAGCACTCTATGCAGACGACACAGCAATATTTGCTCAATCATTCAATGCAGAGTTAGCAAACAAAAAAAATCAGATACACATGCAAAAAATAGAAAAATATTTCGAGAAATGGAAAATCAACCTAAACTCATCCAAAACGGAAAATATATTATTTACCAAAAAATACACTCAAAACAAAATCTTCACCCCTCTTATAGTACCCCAACAAAAAATAACTTCAAAAAAACGATGTGAAATATCTTGGAATAAAACTTGATAAAAGGCTAACATTCAAAAACCACTTAAAAGAGTCGCTCAGAAAAGCGTACGGCAATATGAAAACACTATTCCCACTACTATCTAGGGTATTCCTTCTTAACTCACAAAAATAAAAAACCTATCTACACCACAATACTAAGATCTACACTGACATATGCTGCACCGGCCTGGTGTCATGTAAGCAAAACAACTATCAAACCACCGCAGATATATCAAAACAAATGTCTACGACTAATTAACAACCGAGGAAGAGATACAAAAATATCTGCGGCCGACTGCACGAAATGAGTCAAATAGAAAGAATAGATGATTTTATAATCAGAATCTCGAAAACTTTCTATGAGACTCAATTAAAACACAACAAACTGACAAGAGATATAAATAAATAAATAAATAAATAAATCTTTATTCCTCGACCTGCTTAGAGGCACAAGTCCTCGGTGGCTAGGTCCTCCAAACATCAATACAATCTAGCTACAATACATTAATAAACATCAATACAAATTAATTACAACAATTTAACAAAAAAAAAAAAGAAAAAGAAAAAAAAATAGAAATGTATGCTCATTAACAAATAACATGACCATAGATTTCCATCAAAAGACAAAGTACACAAACATATACAAGAAAATAGGTATAATTTAAAAACTAACAATATAATATAAACCTTTTTATTTTTATTCTACTAAAAAAAAAGAGAAAAACTGAAAACAGGTTTTTGTTCTTGTAACTTTTCCTGTAAAATAAATTAACGAAAACATCTTAAAAACCAACAACTTTATATAATCAATGCACTTAACACTGATTATTCTAAATAAACCTTAAATATCTAAAGCCTAAGCAAAAAAAAAAGCAGTATAAGCCTTAATGTACTAGGCAGGAGACTGCACATAGAAACTAATTATAAAACATATGTATAAAATCTATAACCTTATAGAATAATATTACTAATGTAAAAACCTACTGTATAATATTGTAAATAAAAGTTTTTTAAAGTTAAAAAAAAAGCCTCAGATGCAAGAGGTCTCGGGTTCTAATACGACATCCGCCGAATCATTTTTTTTTTATTGAGATTTTCATCTATCAATAATTACTTTAATTAAGAAAAAAACAATTAAGATGAATTTTGATGAGGTCCAGACATAGCCAGATCGTTTTCTCATCCTCAAAACTTGTTAATAGATTTTATTTCATCAAAATCGGTAGGGCCGTTTTCAAAATAGAACCAAGATACAAATAAATATATATATATAAATAAATATATAAATAAATAAATATACAATTTTTGCTCGTTTAATAAGAGTAGATAAGTTTTTAATGTAGAATATATACATAAATTTTTTATGAATAAATAAATAAGTTTCTCTTTTTTGCGTTCGGATTTCCCGGGGTTCGGATTTGACGATTTGAGGGGTTTCACTATAGTTGAATTCTTAATACAGGAGTTCTCAACTGTGGTGGTATTCCTCCCCCAAGGGTGAATTTTAGTATTTCAAAGGAGGAATTAATCTGCATACAAATTTCAAGTTTTAAAGAACGAATTAATGAACTGGCAAAAACAACCTCAGCTTTGTCATTAAATTGACTTAACTTTATCACTAAATTAAAATATGGAATTTTCTATTTTCAATATTAAAAGCATATTATTTGAAATAAAGTTTTTGAGTTAGAAAATTCTGAAAAGGGGGAATGACATTCTTACAAAATTCCAAAAGAGGTACATTGGAAGTAAAAGTTTGAAAACCTCTATTTTAATAAAAATAATACAAATAAATTGAGCTAGATATGTTTTTATAAAAATATTTTAAAATGTGAACTTAAGGGGCTTTCTGGCTAGAAATACCCTCCTTTTGTGGACTAACAGGCGAAACCAAAAGCGAGTGTCTTAGTTGTTATTTGATATAATTTCTAAATTAATATACATTATAATAACAGATAATAAGAGTTAAGTGAAAGATGGGCGCACATATCTACGAAAGTACAATAATTTTATTAAGATTTATTGTAAACAGATAAAAGCTATTTTCCAATGTTTTTTTTTTAGATATTAAATCAAATTTGAGAGGAGGTTCTGGGACCCTTTGAACCCGCTTGACTAAAGGGCTGATGCAAAATAAGTAGATGGTTAGATAGGAAATAAGATTAAATATCTAGGTGTGCATTTTGGAGACAATTTTTTTAAATAATGAATATTTCAAACAAATAATTGGGGATATGGGATGCCAGACATTTAGAGAGGTCAAACAGCTGGCGGGGGACAGAGTCGAGTGGAGACGGATTGTTGCATCAAACCAGTCTTAGGACTGTATACTCAATGATGATGATGAATGAAATTTGCTCCCACCACTTCCCTCTTGATCTTTCAATATAGGGAGAGGGAACATGGCCAGTGAGTCATTTCTCTTGGGTCTCTCGCCCAGGCAACAACCAGATAAATTTTTTAAGTTTTTATAGAAATACATTTTATTTGACGATTTCTCACCCTTAATTAATTACAATCAACCCTTACAACATTTTTGTATAACTTTTGAATCAAAATAACTTTTTAATTAAAAATCCTTAAGGACCTTTTCAACCGAATTTATCCCAATTTAAGGTTTAACTTTTTTACAAAGTTTAGAGCAAAATTAAGTGACTTTTTCATTAAAAATCCTTAAGGAGCCTTTCAATCAAATTTATCCAAATTTTAGGATTAATTTTCTTACAAAGTTTTAGCCCAAATTAAGTGAACTTTTCATTAAGATTACTTAAGGACCTTTTCAATCAAATTTACCTAAATTTATGTCTTAACTTTTTTATAAAGTGTTCATCTAAATTAAGTAATCTTTTCATTAAAAATCTTTAAAGACCTTTTCAACCAAATTTACCAAAATTGAAGGATTAATTTTTTTACAAAGTTTTGATCCAAATTAACTGACTTTTTCATTAAAAATCCTTAAGGAGCTTTTCAACCAAATTTACTAAAATTTAAGGATTAACTTTTTTACAAAGTTTTGTTCCAAATTAAGTAATCTTTTCATTAAAAATCCTTTAGACCTTTTCAAACAAATTTAGCCAAATTTAAGATTTATTTTTTTTTTTACAAAGTTTAATTCGAATTAAGTTACTTTTTCAATAAAAATCTTTAAGAACCTTTTCAATCAAATTTACGCCAATTTAACGTTAAAATATTTTACAAAGTTTGATCCAAATTAAATAACTTTTTCATCAAAAATCTCTAAGAACCTTTCCAATCGAATTTACCTCAATTTAACGTTGAACTATTTTACAAAGTTTGATCCAAATTAAGTGACTTTTTCAACAAAAATCTTCAAATATCTTTTCAATCAAATTTACCCCAATTTAAGGTTTAACTTTTTTAAACGTTTTGAATCGACTTAAGTGACTTTTTCTTTAAAAATCCAAGTCTTTTCATTGGCAAAATCTTTTAATTTTTTTTCTTTAAAATAATTTTATTTCTTATTGAAAAACGAATAAACAAAAATCTTATTTGTATTAATAAAGGCACATTGTAAATTTTTGTTTGATTACTTTTTAAACTGTCGTCAATCTAAAAAATTCTAAGTATACATTTCAATATGAAATCCTATAACAGCGTGTCCTTTTAATTTCGCTTTAATAATAGCTAGTGTTGCTATTCGGAAAAACTTTTGATAAAATAAGTGTAAAATAAAATAATAGAATCTAGTGTTAATTAAGTGTTTCTATTGTCTACGAGAGACTGTGGAATCTGATTCTAACATTAGGTTTTAAGGGTATAAGTTTCACAATCATGCTATATTTTCTATTATTCAATAACTAAACTAATGATGGTTACCATTGCATCTTACTATATATATTATATTCACTTAATAATATAATTATAATCAATTGCTTAAAATATATTTTTCTTTTTCTTTCTAGGGAATGGATCCGCAGCCCCTCAATTCTCTTACGATGGAAATTTAGGTAAGTTATTTTATTATAATTCTTAATTATTTTATATTTTAACAGAGATAAGTACAGATGAAAAAATACTCTACATTCTACACCAGTGGTTCTTAACCTTTTTAAGGCGCAACCCAAATTTGAGAAATATGTTCATGCCGCCGACTCAAAAAAGCCAAATTTTTTTAATCAACCTTTTTTAAATCTCTCCCGAAACTATTGGATATTTAATAAAATTTTGTTTTCATAAAAGAACTGTATTTATTTAATACAAAAAATCAATAAATTATTTAAAAATATACTATATATATTGATCTAGATTAATTTGTAACAACGCTAAGAGAAATTTCTCTAAAAAAATTTCCCTCTTGACTAGAATCGAACCTACGAACTCTTGAACTAAGGTCATAAATTCAATTTAATTTTCAATTTAAAATCTTTATTTTCAATTATATACATTTTTTATAAATACATTATAATTCAAGTAGTACATACAATTATCTTACAATGTAGTTTATTTATTAATTTTTATTTATATACTTTGTTGTTCCTGCCTTAAAGGCTTACCATTACAATTTTAGTGTACATGCTGTCAGCTTTTGATATTTAATATAATTTTACAGTAAGTATATTTACATTTTTATACTTACATCTATATATATTTGTTTATTTCATAGTTATATTTAGTGATTTTTGACAGGAAAAAATGTTAAAAAACCTGCTTTCTAGAAAAAAAAATATTTGTTTTTTGGGTTTGGTTTGGTATTTCATTCATCAGTAATTATTCCCACTTTTTTATAAGTGTCTAAGAATTTTGGTTTTTTCCCGTATGAATTTTGAATAGTTTTTATTAAGTTGTAGGTTAATTTATTATGCTTAAGTTGTGTCGAATAGAAAGTTTTCGAAATTTTATTAATATGTTCTCTGATATTTTCAATTTTGGCTATTTCATGTAATTTGGTAATTTTAGTGTATCTATTTTTGTTGGTAATTAATCTTAGACACTTGTTTTGATAAATTTGCAGTGGTTTTAGTGTTGTCTTACTTACATGGCACCAAGCTGGGGCTGCATATGTTAATAAGGGTCTAATTACTGATGTGTATAATAATTTTTTGTTGTTCATAGTTAAGAAGGAGTCTCTTGACAGCAGCGGGAACAGACAGTTCATGGTTCCGTATGCTTTTCTGAGTGTGTTTTTTATATGAGGTTTAAATGTTAGCCTTTTGTCTAGGTGGATACCTAGGTATTTTACTTCTGTTTGTAAAGGTATTTTTTGTTTGTCTATTGTTAGTGGTGAGAATATTTTATTGTCTTTGAATTTCCTTGTGAAGAGGATGTTCTCTGTTTTGCTTGGATTTAAATTTATTTTCCAATTTTTGAAATATTTGGTTATTTCGTTGGCATGTATCTGATTTTGAGCGTTCGCCACCACCGCGCTAAATGATGTAGCATAGATTGCTGTATCATCCGCGTATAGTGCCAGATTGGTGAACGGATTAAAATGTTTAATGTCATTTATGAAGAGTGTGAATAGTTTTGGCCCTAGCACAGATCCTTGGGGAACCCCTGCTTGTATGCTTTTTATAGTTGATAAGTTATTATTTATTTTTACTTTAAATTTTCTATCTGTTAAATAGGAATGCAACAGTTTTATGAGATATTGAGGGAATTTATATATGATTAGCTTGTAAATGAGACCATGGACCCAAACTCGGTCAAATGCTTTTTGTATATCTAAAAGTAGCATTGCGGTGTTTTTTCTTTTGTCAAAGCTTTCTAAAATATGGGTTGTTATTCTAGTAATTTGTTGAGTTGTATTGTGCCTTTCCCGGAAGCCGAATTGTGCGTCTATTGTTATTTTGTTTCTATGATCATGCTTTATGAATCTATTTAGGATAATCTTATCCGTTATTTTGGACAGGACATTTAAAAGACTTATTGGTCGGTAGTTTGAAGGATCTTTTTTGTCTTTGTTTGGTTTAGGCAAAGGGACTATTGAGGCAACTTTCCATTGTCTAGGATAATATTGAAGTTTAATGATGGCGTTAACAATGTACATGAATTGTACAATAGCCTTTCTGGAGAAATTTTTAACCAGAATGTTTTCTATTGTGTCTATTCCAGGTGCTTTGTTATTTTTTAAATTTTTAATTATTTTAATTATTTCCTCTGGATTAGTGATAATTTCGGCTACTTCGGTATTTCTTAATTCTACAGTTTGTTCTAGATAATTGTTTACTTTATTTACTATTTTGCTTTGTTCTGTGTTAAGGGATGAATCTATTATATGTACCTTTTCAAAGGTTTCGGCTAGTATTTCTGTTTTATCTTTTTCTTTAATATATTCGATATTATTTAGAGAGAGAGTTGGGATTTTTTCGAAAGGTTTTTTCAAGTTTTTGGTAACTTTCCATAATGAGTTGTCTTTTGTTGAGAGTTCACTAAGATTTTGGTTCCATTTATTGTTTTTATAGGTTGTTATTTCTGTAGCTATTTCTTTAGTCATGCTATTTAGTTGAGTTTTTATTTGTGTGTCCTGTGTACGTTGCCAAAGTCTCCTTAGTTTGTTTTTGTTTTTAATTTTATTTAGGATAATGCTTGGTAGTGGTTCAAGGTTCCGATTAATTTTAATTTTGTGGCTATTCACACTCTTCGCTCTCAGTATTGCCTGGGAAAAGTTATCTACCGCAGTATCAATGGAGAGAGTGTTGGGTAGTTCAGGGGTAATTTTTATGTTGTTATCTAGGTCTTTTCTAAATTTTTGCCAGTTTGTGGTTTTATAAGAAGTAATGAATTTATTCTCCACAGAGTATGCCATATCTGTGTATATTGTGAACATAATTGGGTTGTGATCTGAAGGGAGATCAGGTTTTGCGGTTGGATTGGTTACATTTGGAACATTTTTATTTATAATTATATCAATTGTTGATGGGGAATTTCCGTTATCTGGGTAGTGAGTTGGGGTGTCTGGATATTGAATGACACACTCTGTGGAGTTTAGTACTGACAATAGTGTTCTCCCATTTGCATTGTTGCTTTGGCAGTTCCAGAATTGGTTTCTGGCATTTAAGTCTCCAATTATGAGAATTTTCTTACTTAGTTTTGTCAGTTTTAGGATGTCATTCTGTGTGAAGTTATTTATAGGACTATTATATACTGTTATTATTGTTAATTTATTGGGAAGTTGTATGATGGCGTGTTCAATTGAGCAGTCTAATATTGGGTTAATTTCTTTGAAATCTATATTGTTTTTAATGAGAATAGCAACCCCACCATGTCCGTTGTTGTCATTTCGATCCCTTCTTATTGTAGTAAACCCTTTTATTTTTAAATTTTTATTTTTCTTAATTCTAGTTTCGTTAAGTAAGATTATATCAATTTTTTCTTTAATAGTTAAGTTAATTAATAGGTCTAATTTATTTTTAGAGTTTATTCCGTTGGCATTCCAGCTAATGATTTTTAGTTTATAACCCATAAGTTGCAATTTTAGTTGACATGAATGTCATAATTGTAAGGAATTTATCATTGTCAGTGGGACACTTGGTGTGTTCTGAGTTTAAGTCTCTTATTGCATTTATCATATTTCTTATATTGCACATGTTGTTTAGTTTTTTAATTTCACTTAGTAGTTCGATAAATTCATTATTATTTACCTCTTGGTCCGTTGGTTGGCTTGGCCTTGGGTCTTGTGTACTGGTAATCTCTTGTTTTGTCTTCCTTTCCATTGGAGGAGTATTCCATTGGTTGTTTACTGGAGCTGCATTGTGTTTGAGCGCCGGGTAGTTTGTTTCATTATTTTCTGGAGGAGTGGGTCTGCTGTTGGTATTTTTTTGGTGTTATCTTTACTGGTATTCTTTTCTTCTATTTTCTTTATTCTTTGTTGATATACTTTGCATTTTTCGTCGTTTGCTCGGTGGGGTTCATTGCAGTTTGTGCATTTTGGTGTATTATTTTTGTTTTCACATTCGCGGCTCCAATGTTCTCCTGCACAGAACAGGCATCTAGGTTGGGCGTTGCAATTTGACCTTGAATTGGACCATTCTTGACACCTATGGCATTGTATTGTCCGTTTTTTGTTTAAGAGTTTCTCCCATGTAATGATAATATTCGAGATTACATTAACTTGGTTGATTTTATTAAGTGTACATGTGTTGTCTGTGATGACCATATACATAGGAGAGGTCTTGGTTCTCATCCTATATACCTGCCTGGCAGGTATGTTCTTTTGTTCTAATTGTTCTCTTATAAAGGTAGTGTCCTCTTCATGTTGAAGTCCCTTTAATACAAAAGCATGGGTTTTGTCTTTCTTGCTTGTGAAGGTATAAAATTCCACATTATCATCTTTTAATTTATTTTTATAATTTATCCATTCTGCTTCAGTATGAATGAACAGTGTGGTATTATTTCGTCCATTTTTTATTTTAAATCCATTTTTTACGTGTTTCTTAATATTTTCTATAAATTGTATGTACGTTTCTTTAATAGGTATCGCTTTAAGTACAATAGGTGGTGGTGGTTTTTGCTTTTTTATGGCAGTTGTTTGAGAGCTTGTTTGATGTGTGGCACTTGCACTTTGGTTGGTTTCTTCATTGTTCAATTCCGTCAGTGGGTCGAATCTGTTCGTGAGTGTGATGGTTGAAGCCATATTTGGTTTCTTCTTAATATTTTCTTCACCGATCTCACTATCGGTGTTTCTCTTTTTGGCTGATTTTTTTAAAAAATCATTCAGAGTTGTTTCTTGGCTCATAGGCTCAGCGTTGGGCGTTGACTGCCCAGTATTAGTTGTATCGTTTTTTTGATTTATATTTAGTATATTTCACTAAATTTATAGATATACAGATTTGATTTTCACTTTAGCACTTGTATTTTTGAGCACAGATATAGTAGGTATAGGACCACTTGGGGTAGATATATATATATATATCTATGGGATGGGTTTGGGAGATGTTTACCTGTCGAAGGTCGGCACTAAGGTCATCTGCTTTAACCACTTGACCAATGTAAGATTATTATTTATACCATGATTTCTATTACTAAAACTATAAACTTTTGATTTAGACTTTGTGTCGAGATAATATTGTATTCATTTGAACTCGAATGAAAATGAAAAAACACCAATTGATTTTAAATTAAAAAACATTGAATATATATTAATTAACGAGGCAAATTTGAAATATAATTGTCAGTTCGGATTTTAAACTGACAGCTCCAATTGATTTTCATTAACCAGGCAAATTTGAAATATAATTTTAATTTGCACTCGAATTTTGAAATGAAAGACTCTAAAAGACTTTAAATTAAGAAACATTAAATATATTTTTTGTAATTAATTAAATTAATTGAACCGCGTAAATTTGAATAATTTCCATGATTCAGCCTGCGAATTTTTTGCAGTTCATAAATCATTTCATTATTTTTGTTTTAAAAGGAAAATGAAATTTTAATTTTAATTTTAAATTTAAATATATTCATAATTATTCCCCCCCCCCCCCGCCACTCAAAATAAAGAGGCGAAACTTTTAAGAGACGATGTATTTTCGGTAGTTTACGGTATACATTTGAGTGTGGTTTTTTAAGAGGAATAAAATTTTTGACCGAGACGCTGCCCGCCAGGGCACCAGCTTCGGAGGGCCGAGCTTCGAGGCACGCACGAAAAGCTCGTATTTAAAATAATTAGATATATTAGAACATAGCAAAAATCCACAGAAACATCTTACTATAGAAATTCTACTCAAAAATGAAATTAGGACTTTTTGGCACTGAAGTATGTCTGCTAATTTTTGATTGCTGGTTCATACTTGCTGCAAGCCATCGCTAGATTTTTCTGTCGCTAAAAGTGTTAGGTAATTTGTTCCAAACATTCAAAATTTCTAACCATAGTTTCACTCTTCTTCATTATTCAAACCATTTCATTCCAGATTTTCGGACTTAAGTCGACAACAGAGTCCAAATGCTATCTTGAAAATCTGCAAGTTGCATTTCTAAGAGGTAAATTTGCATTCATTGGAAATCCTTTAATTCGAAAGTACCGCAATAATCCGGATAATAAATTATTTTTATGAGTTCGCGTGTCACCTCTCCATGGGTCTATATTAGGGTGGTCTTTATTTTGGGCATTTTCAAATTTTTTCGCTGACAGAGGGCTCATATGTTTCGAAATGAATAAAAAAATATCCTCCAAGTTTCAAGTCCTTATTTCAATTTTATTTTTGTGAGCGTTGCAAGTTTTCACATTCCAAATAACATGAGGTTTTTGGCATTGAATGATCAATTTTTTATTCCGGCCAAAGTAATAGTTCAAAAAATTTGAATTTCTGTAGACTTTACCTATAATAGTAGCTATCCATCAGAAGTTTTTACAGATTTTTAGCTATTATAATTTTGGAGTTACAACTAGATAAAATACTGCTATGTCTTAGGGTTAGTACGTTATAGACTCCAAAATTATAATAGCTAAAAATCTGTAAAAATTCTGAAGGGTAGCTACTATTATAAGGATAAAATCTACAGAGTTTCAACTTTTTTGATCCATTGCTTTGGCCCGAATAAAAATTGATCTTTCAATGCCAAAACCCACATGTTATTTAGATTAGAATCTTACATCGTTCTGAGGCACAGGTTAAAATTGAGATATGAGCTTGAAACATGGGGGATATTTTTTTTATTTATTTCGAACCATATGAGCATCTGTTAGCGTAAAATTTCGAAAATACCCAAAATAAGCACCACCCTAGTCTATATAGGTACTATATAGTTTCAAACTTTATGCTACTAAGGTTAGATTAAATAATTTTCGCCTGACTTTTTGGTATCAAAATCTTAGTATAAACTAGAAAACAATAATATATTTTTAAACTTAAAAAATGTTTATAGAGACAATTTCGAAACTGTTTATTATTGCTCACTCTCTGTGCAATGCAATGTACCAAGTACTTGCTCGTAAAATCTGAATATTTATTATTACAGGACTTTGATGATATTATCAAGAAATAAATAGGTTAACAACACCTGTAGTTGGCTATTTGCCAGTATTTGACACTGAGAGATGCATTTTGGTCGGAACGTTTCCTAATGGTCAATGGCGCTAAAGAGGACAAATGTTTAAGATTTCAACTACTGATTAGATTATTAGCATTTGAAAAGTCATTTTCAAAATAATAATAGGAATAATAATAAAACGTTTACGTATGTGGAAAAACTGAATAACAACTTAAAATACAAGTCGCGTTTGTATATTTTGAATAAAATCAAAGTTTAATTCTTCAAATACTTTTATCTTTAAAAGAACACTTTTATTCTTTGTTTCGGGCCTCGGATACTTGTCCTTTTAGTAAGAACACATTATTATTATTATTTGTAAAATTAAAATATTCTTGATTGTAACACTTTATAACATCACAATTAATCATTCTCTTCCTCAATTTAATGACATGTCAATATTCTTAAACATGGTTAAACAAAATGAAAACGTTGAGCGTATAGGTAAATTTGACCCAAACAGACAGCAGACAAAATTACAAGTTGAATTTTTTTAAATTTATTTAATGTCACCGGGAACAAAGCCCATTTAGACAGCACATAAGTAAAGTGTTAGTAGGTTGGTGAGGGAGCCGAGTTTTCAGCCGGTTGAAATTTTTATTTGCCAGCCAGGATCGAACCCCCGCCTTCCACTCCAACATCGTCATAATCGATCGATGCCGAAGCGAGGCCAGTGCGTTAGCCGACTGAGCCAACCCGACTCCTACAAGTTGAATAAAACCGTGTGAAAAAAGTTTGGTATAATTTCTGATACATATTCGGAAGGAATATCCACACCTGTTC
>JALMQS010000064.1:13567453-13707889 GCA_024734495.1 Forficula auricularia
TTTGTCAAGTAATATAGTAGGCTTGCTCGGATCTATTATCGTTTGCTCTATTATAACGCGTACCGTACACATATGGTTGTCGAGCTGGCAAGGTGCCAAGTGAAGTGAAGTAGTGTTTATACTCTGCTTTCGTTTTGGAGAAACAGATGATATATGGAGGCCGCTTTGTCAAGTAATAGAGGACTTGCGCGGATCTGTTATCATTTCGTTTGAGTGTCTAACGTGTGCCATATGCCGTTAATATTATTATCGTGTGATTGTGTATTGTTGTTATCGTGGAAAGATAATTCAACAATAATTTATATATATAAATATATATATCTTGTATCTTAAATATCATCAAATATATTTAAGTTATTTATTTATAGAATTGGCCGATTGCCTAATTCAATTACAAATATTGTTTTGATAATATAATTATCTGTTGTTAAAGTTTAAATTTATATAACTGTATTTAATAAGTAAAACCAAAGATTGTTAAACACCTTGTTATTTAATATACAAAGATTGTTAACACATTGTTATACATATATATTAAAACCCGTTTGAAATAAAATAATATTTCAAACAACAAACATTTAATATTTTATTTATTTTGCCTTCAAAGGCCAAAGTGTTAACTGGCGAATTTTCCAGCCAGTACACCATCTCTACTAGAATTTCTACCAATTCGTCGGTGTGTTTTGTGGATAACAATCGTGTACGGGTTCTTCATCGTCGTCACTCATGTCGATGTATCTATAAGAGCCTGCAGATAGGCTCCTTTACGTCCCTAAGACATTTTATTAACTTCCACAAACGCTTCCACATGCCCCTACGTACGTAAATGGTGACTGAGCGCAGTTATAAACTTATTCGTAATACTATGTTATTCAGTGCGCGAAGGTTGAGACACAGCCGTGTATTCCAAGGAATACACATGGCGCAGAAATACATGATAACAACTCTACGCCGCGTATCGCTGAGTCACACGGGGGTGGAAGAGGGTAAAATAACAAAAAATGCAATTTTACATTATAATAGTACAAAATACATCATTCTATGGAAAATTAATTTTTAAAAATTGGTGTGGCCTGAGGAACCTTTCCCAAAAATACCCGTGGCAGTCAACGTCTTAAACCTCGAAAAAGATATCGAAATGTTTTTTCACAATGAGAAATCAAAGAGGTTGTCCATTGCTTGATAAATAAACATACAATATATCGAAATTATATATTTGCATATACCATATATATTATTTATTTGTTTGAGAGAAGTTTCGAAGATTTTTTGCTCTTCATCATCAGTCTTTACCGTATGGACATTGACTCCATGAATAATATTTATAATAAAAAAAGACTGATGATGAAGACCAAGTCTTCGAAACTAAAGTCTCAAACAAATAAATAATATATATATATATATATATATATATATAATTTCATATATATGTGTATGTTTATTTGCATCAAGCAGAGGACAACCTCTTTGTTTCTCTTTGTGAATCAACAACTCTGCTACTCTCGGCAAAACAAAAACTTTTCAATGAAATGGTTTTTGCTTAGAAAGTTGAAAGATTAGAAGGCCGCAGCTAATACATACTGTATATACACTTTTATAAAAAAATCTCACTATGCTTATTAAAATCCAAGTTTTTCGGGAGAAATAACATAGGTAGATGAAGGGTGGGCTTAGGGCTGGAGCCAGGTACCGTTATAAACTCTAAACGTTGGCAAAGGGTAAATGGCTGGGATGGCCAATCAGATGAGTGCCTGCCAATTAGATGACAGCACTTTCATCTGATTGGCCATCCTGCTTACTTTACCCTTGCCAACGTTTAAAGAGTTTACCAACCAACATACAACTGGCCCATAGTGGTCCCTGCGGGTAAAGTGACTACTAGCTATTTTCCCTCCTATGATGCTGCTAAGAAGCTGCAAACGCACCAATTATTTCGCTGTTTGCTATCATGGTCATACTACAGTTCGGAGCTGTTCTGATCACTTGTTTGGAAATTATTCAAGATTTTCGTGTTTTTCAACGTGCTGATTTAAGGGAAGCCTATTTCAATAATTATTATAACCAAATACAAGTTCCTAATACATACGATTAGCAGCAATACCTTAAAACAATGTGATTGAAGCTTTAAATCTATCGACGTAAGAGCTAGGTTACTTGTTTACCATGCATAGTCGCATTTACGTAATGGGGTCAAAGAGGGCATAGTGTAAATAATTTCAGCAAACGAGCTAGCAAATTTGAATAATTGAACAATTTAAGTTAGAAAATAAGTTTTGTGATGATGATTATATTGCTTTCATGTTAGTATATACACATTTATATTCTTTAAAATGCAGTCAAACACCAAGTGGCCATTTTGCCCTGCCCAATAGGGCAAAGTGGCTATTTGATAGGGTTGCGGGAAATCTCTTTTTTGGTTTTAAGTAACAGACATAAATTCAAAATATTTTTTTTTTCCATTAACCTAAATAATGAAACTAACTTATGCCAAAATTTCATTTCTTTTTTCAATTTTGACTTATTAAAAAAAAATATTTTTTGCCCACCCTTCGCCTATATAATATAAATTCATTCATACATCTACACGCACTAAATGAAAAAATCGCACTTTTTTGCCTCTGGACTAGACCCCATGTAATTTTTGGCAAAACCTCAGGTCCTAGAATTCAATCTGTTTTAGTACTACAATTTGTAAGTTTGGTTGAGAATGGGTTCCGTAATCTTTACCTGAGGAAGGTCACGCTTGCCCCGAGACTGATTACAAAATTTTATATGCTTCCCATTGGATAAAGTAAAAACTGAAGATTAATCTTGTCATTCGATATCAGAATCAAAGCCAAAATAAACATAAATAGCTAATATCTAATAATTATTAATCTCATAATACAGAGTTTTGAAATCGTTACAGATATATGCGGTTTTGCTGTTGAATTTACTTTTTAAATCAGAGGTACCTAATCACGTACATCTGTTATTATGATATTAGAATAGAAATATAATTTACATAGATCATCATAAAATTAAACAAATCATTTTAAAAACAACAAATAACTCAGGGCCGTAAACATCTAGCTTCCTTGAATATTAACTCTACAACTTAACATAATAATTTCATGCATTTTAGAGCTAAACTTTTTATATTATTAACTATTAAACTTATTGACAAATCCAGACGAGCTTCTTTTATTTCTTTAAGAGAAATTAATGAGGTTGTCCTCTGCTATATACAATATACATATATAAATAGGTATATCAAATATAAATTTATTTTTATGAGACTATAGTTGAGAATGTATAAATATTCGTTTGTTCACTGGCCTGCTACTATTACGACAAAACGAATTTATCTAAATCAAATCGGGTATTTGAACTCGTGAGAAATAACAAATAAAATATTTCTAATTGAAATGACTAATGATGAAGGTCAAATCTTCGAAATTAGAGTCTCAAACAAATAAATTATATTAAATTGAAAGTTTTTGGCCGAGAGTAGCAGAATTTTTATAAATTAAAGGAGACAATAAATAAATTAGATATATATATATGCTGCATTAAAAACCCGTTTTTAGTAAGAACGGGTCCTTACTAGTTAAAACGCGTTTCACTGAATACCTTTGTGGCAACTAGAATTTACTGATGTTGGTTGAGTTTTGTCCAAAGGTCTAGAATCTTCATTTTTGACCTCCCGCCTCATTTTGAGCGTTTATTTTCAAAAAAATTTTAACGAAAATGTCAATTTACAAATTTTCTTCTAATGAAGATGTAATTGTTGACATTTTCTTTTAAAATTTTTTAAAAATAGACCAAAATGAGGCGGAAGGTCAAAAATGAAGATTCTAGACCTTTGGACCAAACTCAAACAACATCAGTAAATTCTAGTTGCCACAAAGGTATACAGTGAAGCGCGTTTTAACTAGTAAGAACCCGTTCTTACTAAAAAACGGGGTTTTACTGCAACATATACATTTATGAATATGTTTATTTGCATCAAGCAGATGACAATCTCATTGCTTTCTCTTCATGAACTCCGCTACTCTCGGTAAAACAACGTATTTTGAATTATGTTTATTTCTCTTTTAACTGTTTACGAATTAAAGAAAGTGTAGCAAAGCCCTGTTCCCTGAAATAGGAATTAAAAAATCCAGTCATTTTGAAGTTAACATAATTTTAATGAAATTTGTCTATAAACAGACGTAATTTATCCTAGGTTAGTTTTATAATGAACACACCTTGATTGATAGATAATAAAAACAGTTTTTATTTTATACCTATTCACCTTTACAGCAATTCAATTTTATTATTTTATATTTTGCTTTAGTTTCATTTCCTTTCGTTCCCTTCGAATGATTTTATGATTTAAAATTAACATGCCATACATTTTTTTCTTTATTTATATTGATGGTAGGTAGCCCAAGGATAATGAAGAAGGAGGGATGATCTTCAGAAACATCGGTTTAAAAGGGGATGAAAATGACATTCCAATAAATTCTTTTATTCAGATTTTTTTTTATAATCTTTGGGCTATCTTCCATCAATTATCCTATACACCAATACCTCGCTTTGCGTTTTTTTCGAAGTTGCGTTGCTGCTTAATTAGTACTAATTTTCACTGTGAGTCGTTAGATTTTCGAGGTTGCGTTGTTTTGGGTTCGAGTCTTTATTTTTTTTTTTTGAAATTTTCTTTTTTTTCTAAAAGATGGCACCACTTAATTCATGAAGGTGGCTATGATCCGAAACAAGTCTTTAATGTTGACGAGACTTGGTTATTTTGGAAACGTCTACCTAACAGAACTTTCATATCTAAAACAGAAATATCTGCCCCAGGTTTTAAAGCTAGCAAGGATAGACTGACTCTTCTTCTTGGTGGTAATGCAAATGAAATTTATTTTACGTTGAAAAAAAAAAGCTGTTCAGCAAATATTGGACCAATTTTTTGTGAAAGAAAGCCGACTTACGACAACAGCCACTATGGACTCATCAGATAGTGATTAATTTTAATTTTGTTTTTCATAAATTAATTGAATAGTTTATTTTGTTTTAATTGAATACGTTTTTTTTTGTTTTTTGTATGTATGTAATAAAATTTTATATTATTTTTGTTTTTTAAATGTTTACTTTGTTCAATTTTCTTTTTAAAAAGTAGTATTTTCGTAACCCTGGAACCTATCTTCGATCTTTACATGGTTTGCTATAGAAAATCTTAATTCACTTTGCGTCGTGTTTTTTTGGAACGTAACCCCGACGCAAAGTGAGGTATTGGTGTATATACAATTATACATATCGTCGCTGATCTTACAAAACCTCACAAGTCCGATTTTTGGTCAAATAGGTATTTTACTTTATTATTGGATAAAAAATACTTGGTAGGTTTCACATTAAGATATTAAAATAAAACGAATTTATTTTTGGAGAGACTTTAATCTCGATATATATATTTCGGGTGGCTAACCCATCAGTTACTTTCTGTTGCTCCTGAAGATGGGTTAGCCACCCGAAATATATATATATATACTATATATCGAGATTAAAGTCTCTCCAAAAATAAATTCCTTTTATTTGTATATCTTAATGGGAAACCTACCAAGTATTTTTATCCAATAATTTAAAAAATCCAATTTAATTTCGCGCTATGGACAAATAATAAATATTGCATTGTATTTGTATTTATTGTTGTTTAAAATATTTTTTCTTATTTTCTGGCAAACAATGAATTTTAGGACTTACGAGGTTTTGTAAGATCAGCGACGATATATAATTTATTTGATAAAGACTTTAGTTTCGAAAGTTTGACCTTCATCATCAGTCTTTTTAATTATAAATATTCTATCTATTATTTCTCATGTGTTCAAATACCCGAATGAATGTAGATAGTTCGCTTGTCGAGTGACCAGCTTACTATTCAAACAAAACGAATTTACCTACGTCCAATTGGGTATTTCAGCCCATGAAGAATGACTGATATAATATTTCTTTAAAAAGACTCAGATGATGATTTTAAACCTTCGAAACCATATCATATAACAAATAAGTTTTATACATATACTTACTATATAATACCATAAATACAATTCTTTTATAAAAACAACATAAAAATGTTTACCTATAGAAATCTCCTTTTATCAATGGAAATTTGAAAACAGTTGGTTTTAATGGAAATATAAAGCAACTATAAACAAATAAACGTTTTCAAATTGTGTTTGCAAACGAATTGATTCATTTGATTCAAAGAACACTCAATAAATTATATATGCATATACCTATATATCAGTGGCGTGCGGTCCATGGATGCTGTGGATGCGGCGCATCCCTAAAATTTCAAACATTTAGAGTATTTTTATAAATATTAAGGTCGACTTCAAAATTTCAGGAGGATCTTTAAATTTTCAAATTATTATCCATTATTTCAAATATTTCTATAAAAATCATTTTTTGTTTTAAAAAGTATATTGTTTCTCGAAATGAATTGAAATTGTTGCATAGTTTCAAGGGGCAATTAAAATGAATGTTTTTTCCGAAAAGGGTGCCGATAGAAAGTTTGAAGTCCCTGCCTGCTAGATATATCTTCCAGTTCAAGCATGTCAAAGACAAGTCCAGACGAGTTTTAGTCGAATAAAAATTGTTCTCGCTGAGGAACTATTAAAATAGTAATATTACAAAAAAAGGAATAAATAAAGATGATTCGGGAATCTTTGGACTAATCCATTTATAAGAACTCTCAATAGATAAGATCGGAAATAACTAAGAGTACTATAGACAAGACAGCTTGCTTATAACAATAGAATTAGGAGAAATTTAAGCTTTTCTATAGGACAGGCTGCTGATTCATTGTGGAAGATGGTCGATTTCCATCTCAAGGATTTCGGAGTTTAAGTCACAAGATTTAATTTCTGGCTCCAACCCTCACTCACACAAAGCAGTATCCGTTTAAAAAATATATTGTTAATTTAAAAATATGATTAAGTCAATTATAAATTTTGTCAAATCCTAATGCCCTAGATTTTATTTAGTTCTCACAAGGAGAGATTACCTGAGGTCATACCATCCTTGTTAAGGTTTTGAGCGGCTTTCCTTAACAACTTATGACAAATATCGGGATGACTAATGCGCCGTTTGCTCCTGATATCGGGTTTTTGCGCGAAATTATTTAAATTACGTTTTATCTTTTGTTGAAAATCTATGATCATGTTATTGTTAATGAGCATATATTTCTATTTTTTTTTCTTGTTTGTTAATTGTTAATTTCTTGTATTTGATTTGTATAGATGTTTTGATGACCAAGCCACTGAGCACTTGTACCTCTAAGCAGGTCGAGTAATAAAGATTTATTTATTTATCTAAAAATAACGAAAATGATGCTGTATTCGATGAAATTTGCAAAAAAAAGCGAAGATTAAAATAAAATTTAAAAAAATGAAGGGTACTTTTTTGGACAGCATCCCCTGGTTGAAAAGGCACTAACACCTGCTATATATCTACTCTTATTAAACGAGCAAAAATTGTATATTTATTTGTATATATATTTGTATATATATTTGTTTGTATATTTATATCTTGGTTATATTTTGAAAACGACTCTACCGATATTGATGAAATTTACGGGTTAGGGGGTTTTCGGGGTGACAATTCGATCTGTCACGTTCTCATCTTCGACAAAATTGTTTTTGATGGTTTTTTTCGTAATCAAATTAATTATTCTCAGGTAGACAAATCCCATTCTTAGGGTTTTAAAAAAAGTTACTCGTTTTCTTTTGTACACAGGCAGACAATGGGTTGCCTTAATTCATTGTTCTAAAAGGCCTTGAAGAAGTATTGTGATTGTGGATTTTAACATATTTTGTTCTCCATAAACGTTAGAAATATTAATAAACGTTTTATAATTGTTTTTATAAAGAACTTTATTTATTTAATAGAATAAAAAATAATCAAGAATTTATTTAAAAATATATTTCGCATAAGCAGGTCTCAATTTTCTGAAAAAACAACACATTTTGATAGGTTTTATTTATTAACAATTGGATGAATAAAAATGAATCATTTGGTTGAATCAAAACAGGTGCAGGAGGTGGGGTGCAGTGGTGGGGGATCCGGGGGTAGGGCGAGGTTTCGGGAGTGTGGTCAAGCGGGGTGGGGTGGGAGATACAGTGGGCGAATACTATATATATTTGTATTTTTTTTAAATTCGAAATCAGCTCTCAAATCAAAATCGACCTTTTTATCAGAATTTTAAATTAAAAATAATATTAAAATAAAGGTTTTAACTGAAGGAAGAAGTTACCGAGCATCGCTCGGTGCCTCCAGGTACTTCCTTTTTTAAAGCAACAATTTTTTTAAAAAATTTTCAAATTTCCCTTAATAAAAGGAGACATTTTTAACATTTACCATACTTTTATATACCAAATATTATTCCACCCTCATTTCACTCTTATAATCTAGACTCTTCTAAAGACTCTTGGTCTCTATGGTAGGTTTAAATGACGTAGTTTATCCTGGGGGAGCAGTGAAAGTGAAGGACATATGTATACGCAACATTTTTTGAATCTGTAATCATCTGTAACCAATTAAAAAGACATTTGAAAGGATATAGAAATCTATCATTCAATATTAACGGATGGACATTGACAATCGATTTTGATAAAAATAATGGAACATCAATTAACTGAAAATTAATTAAATTTAAATCGTCTTTTAAATTAAACAAATAAATAAATAAAACTCATTATACTGATTTGCAAATTTAACATATTCTTCTAAACCCGAAAACTTTAAATGACGTTTTTGACAGGGTCAGAGGGCCGGCGAGAGTTTACACCCTTAATTTTGTCGCCAGTTTCCTTTTATTAAATATTTGCTTAAAAATAAATCTACGAAAAAAAACAAAAACAAAAACCTGTCAATCATTTTGTTGTCTAAAAAAATAATTCACAAAAAATAAATCCATCGGAGAACAAATTGGAAATTTCAGGTGAAATATCCCATATATCTATCTGCTTATCTATCTATACTTAGTTATTATAATCATCAGCTTACACGACGACGGCGTGATTTTTTTTTAATTTAAAAACCCACAAATACTTCATGACAAACAAAATTGATTAAAATTAGGAAATTTAAATTATTATTTTAAAACCCATTAATAGTTCATGACAAACAAAATTTATTAAAATTAGGGAATTTAAATATCATTTTAATTCTAGAACGCACAACCCGGACCTCTCAGGCCGCAGTCACACCTTTTCTTTTCAATAACTTTCAGAAAAGGGATCCCATAAATTCCAAATTTTTAATATTCCTTCATTAATACATAATACAAGTATTTTTAAAAGGGGTTTTCTAAAAAAAAATTATATGCCTCATTTTTTAACCGACTTCAAAAAAATGAGGAGGTTCTCTATTCGACTGATTTTTTTTTTTTTTTTTTTTTTTTTTGTGCTTATGTTACCTCATATCTCCGCCAATTGTGAACCGATTTTGAATTTTTTTTTGCATTGGGTCCAGTCTACCTTCCGATTGGTCCCATTTTTTATAGGTAGGTATTATCGACTTCAAAAAGTAATTTCATGTTAATATTTCGTAGTTCAGCTGTAACTAAATAAGATAATAATTATTTTATACCTTTTAGTGTACTTTATTTGTTGCATTTAACTTTTTTGAAGTCGGTTTTATTTTTTTCTTAAAAATTATTCTTGGAACCATTTTACAAACACAAAGTCACAAGGAGGGCCTCTGAGGCCCGGGGGTTTTCTGAGTATTAAAACAGTAAAAAAGTATTGATATATAATTTATTTTTATAAATTTTGATATAAATAAATAAAAAATATAATAATATAAAAATAATTGGTGAAAAATGTGATATAAAGTAATTAAACATACAGGCCCATGGCTTTGGGTTTGTGAAAAGCTTGTGTGTTCTAGGATTAAAATGCACCTTAGATTCCATGGTAGGGATGGTCAAATGGAAAAAATATATCGATATTTACAAACATTATCATTTGTCAAGAGTATTGGGGGATAAAATATCGGTATATCGATATATCGGTATTTTTCACAAGGATAGTAATTATCTAAAAGTCTTTAAAATATAAAATACTAGGCAGGTTTCACATATCTAAAAATCATTGGCGTAGTTAGGGAGTTTTCCTAGGCCAGCTGATTAGCCATCACAAGATTTCAATTTCGGTAATCCGATTAGAGACCAACTAACTTTAAATTAGAATTGACAAATTTGGATGTAACGAAATAATTTTAATGAAAAATACATAAGTGATGCCTCGTAATAATGGGGTTTTGATTTTTCTAGGAGGAGGCAATGAGATTTGTAGTTGGGTACATCCTCTTTGCCCCACTAATTACGCCCATGCTAAAAGTATTCCCAAAATATGTCAAAATATTTAAGTAAAATTCAGAAAATTAAAGACATATTATAGAAATTATAGAAAGTTTTATTAATTTATTTATTTTTACAATCAATCAAACTAGTATTCGTCTGGTATAGACGTCAGAAGAACTCTCTGTTTTATATGCTCCCCCGTTAATCTACTCCTGTTGTCCTAAGAGTGATGTCAAAACAACTTCATAACATCAAATAAATCCCGCCGCCACAAAAAATATTGAATTTAATACAAAAATTGATACTCAAAAAAAAAATATCGATTATCCAAATATCGAGATTATAGAAATATCATCGAAATATGTCGATTAATTTATGGAAAAATATCGATATTTTGATAAATCGATATATTTTGACCATTCCTAGTCCAGGGGGCGTAGCCTCCGTAACGGGGCTTCTCAGCTGATATTTATACATATATTACACCGAAATATTCGCCCCATTTTGAATTACCATAAAGAAATACTTTTTTTTAGTTTAATGTATTTTTATTCTATAGTGTAATTACAATAATTATAAATTTTTTCAGGTCCTCACCATTGGGCGGAGGACTTTGGGCAATGTGCGGGCAAATTCCAATCCCCGATTAATATCGATGAGCAAACAGTGGAAAGGGTCAGTTTGCCACCCCTAATATTAGTGGGATTCCACGACAATCCAATCTCAACTATCGTCACAAATAATGGACATACATGTAAGTAAACGTTTATTTTACATTCAATTGTGCCTTAATTGTTTTCGAGCTTATGCTTTTATGATAAAGAAATCACCAAAGAATGTCATCTACTAATTCTGAGTTGTCATTGTTATTATATGAAAGAAGGGTTATGTTTATCTCTTCGAGAATCAAACCAGAGTATCAAAAATTGCAATCTAGCTCAATTGACTACCCTTTGAGATGGACCCAGACATGTAATTCATGACAAATAGGATTTAGTTAGTATAGATGGTTCTTTAGAAATTTAAAGTTTATTTCTATCGGTATTTTGAACTTTTATACTTAAGCTTATATTCACAGGGAACCGGAGTATTCAATTCACCTAAAATATAATTTTCAAAATTATTGCTCTAATGTCTTTAGAAATGTTGGTGGAAAATAATTTTCATTTTGATGTATTATTTTTTTATATTTATTTGTCTAGATTCTGATACATGTGATATCTCCTAAAACGTTAGTTCTGTTACGAAATGTTTTATTTTTATTACTAAAAACTCTATATTTCGAACTCATTAACTTACGAACTTAGAGAGAAATGATCAGAAAAATATAGAATAGTTAGTTATATAAAGATTGGCTTCTTTTTTTGGATATAACTATTGAGTTTAATTTTGAAAAAATTTTAAAGAAAAGACATGCAACTACCTCAATTTATTTCTTTATTTTAAATCCCTATGTTTCGATATTATTTTTTTACAATATTTATACAAACGGGATGCACAACTCTCACAATAAATATACATATATGGTAGATGTATACAAAATACATAGAAATATGTAATAATATAGACAATTATACACACATTCATTGAGTTTTAAAATACTTGAGCAAATCATAGTTGGAGGATGAAGAAATAAAATAACACCACCATACTGTATAGGGGCTAGGGGCCGTCCAAAATTTACGTCAAACAAATTTCAAGATTGTTGCCCCTCCCCCCCCCTTCCTGTATCACATTCTGTCACATTTTCATTGAGCCCCTCTGTATTGTGACGTCACACTATCACTTTTATATCCTATAATTTAATTGTATAAATTTTTTTATAAATTAAACTCAACTAAAGGGATTATATATTTTAAGTATAACTTTATTTTTATTCATGTCATTTAACACATTATTCACTATTAGATACTATTATTATTTCATTATAAATAAATTTTTATTATTAATAAAAAATATATTATTTTTCTTCAGTCCATGGACTAGTCCTTTAAATTTTCAATTACTGGCATGCCACATTCTTTATAATTTTAATCTATATAATTTGGAATGAGAGAGGGTACAATAAATTTGTAAATTTTAATTTTACTTTTATGACATCACAATTTTTAAGATCCGGGCCTTCTCCCTGTCACATTTTGTCACAAATCTGAGATGCCCCGCCCCCTTACTGTGTGACGTAATATATGGACGGCTCCATATGAGAGAGATTTTAAACTTCTGATAAAAATTCAACCATAGTTTAATTTAAGATCATCTTCAAAACAGGAATGAGCTGAAATTAGGCACAAATTCATGTGTTTCCGAACTAAAACATTTTTTCAGACTGAAACACTCATTACAAAATTAACTAAGAAGACTTATGAATATATTTATTATTATGTATTTGAAAATGACTTCAAAACCACAAGCCAAAACGCCGTAAATAAAACTATAATTTTTTCTAATCTTACTATAGATGAATTCACTTAAATATTTGACTTATTTATTTATTGTTGATTCATGTCTAGAAATGTCTGAAAAAAATCATTTTTAAGCATGAATTCTTTTCTCATATTTGAATTAGGATCCCCGTGATAATTCAAGAAAGAAAAGTATTTAGTGAGCTCGTTCTAGTGCCAAAATGCTTATATTTTCATTTTAAAGAATTGATTAAATGAGCTTTCGATTGAAAAATTCAGAAATTGCACATTAATTCTTATATGGGGCGATCGATATACATATTATATAACTGTTATATCTAACGAGCTGAAATTTAATATACACAAGTTGAAACAAAATCTCTCTATTTTTTCTGCTTGATTACAATTACAATTTCATTTGTCTCTTCACTTAGCAACCAAAGTCTGCGAGTGTTTAACAGTCTGTATTCCTATATCAATGAAAAATGAATAATTGTGATGGTGTCAGGGAAAAGGGCCCTTATCTTCACCTGGTCAAAATCGAGCTAATGGCATCAGCTGGTTCTAGAGAAGAAACTGAATAAAACGCTTTTTGATACGCCCAAAAATTTCAAAAATTGACTCAATTATGAATTTTTGATATTTAGAAGTAAAAAACGTTGTTTTGAATTATAGCCATTTAAATTTTGACAATTTTTAACCAGCAAATATATGACATTACTTCTACTCTTACCCTCGGTATTATTCTATGCCGAATGAAAATTTGCTGGTGAATTCAAATATGTAATCAAAAATTATAGCCACATTTAACTCAAATTTTTGCCATCCTTGAAAAAACTTATAGGTGAAGATAAAGGCCCTTTACTCTGACACCATCACAATTGAAGATTGTATAAACTTCATTTTGATACCAAAATGTTCAAAAGGAAGAACTGATTAGATTTTGGGCTTTTTAGCTTCAAACATCTAATTGAAAAATTCATAAAATCAGAAAAAATGTTATATTAGAGTTATCGAATTGTTTGTATTAACCCTTTGAGTACTGAATACTTTCTGCCGAAGTTCTCCATATGGACGACGTGAGCTTAGCGATTACGATCGTGATTCGCTTGTGTGAACTCTGTATAGTGAATATATGGGACGCAACTACCAATCTTATACTACTAAAGGGAATTTGGGCCTGTGTCTCTACATATGTCCGATCCCCTAGGCCAGGGCTGTCCGACCCGTGGTCCTCGAGCTGCATGTGGCCCAGCACTGCAATGAGTGTGGCCCAACATAAAATCATAAACTTCCTTAAAACATTGAGATTTATATGTAGAGATATATTTAATCCCTTTTTCGAAATATGAATGTACATTTGTATAATACGTGAAGCTTTTTTCAAGAATAAAATTCACTAAAAGCTAAATTATAAGCTCCACTAAATAAGATAAAAATAAATAAATAAGTGAAGTTTCGAATATTTAATAATTCTTCTTCTCATATTTTCATTTTCTGAAATAATTATTAATTCAGTAATTATATGCTACGACACTAGCCAAGTCTATAGTTATATCATTCTAGTACAAGGAGACAAGGAATTGGGGTTTTCTAGAACAATCACAATTAATTGATAATTTCACTCCTGGGCTAAAACTTGAGGACTTGTCTTTTAGATCTTTTGCATGTTCGTACATGTCAATAGATAATGGATAGTTAGGGATTATTATATCCGTGATCCTTTTAAAAAATAAATTATCATTCCTCATTTAAACCAAGGCTGTCCAACCCGTGGCCCAATATAAAGTCACAAAATTTCTTAAAACATTGAGATTTATATGTAGATACTGAAAAACACACAACAATTTGGTCTGATAATTTTTTTTTCTCTAAAATAAGAAATGTGAAAATCTAGTGTGGAGTTTTTAAAAAATAAATTTTAAATTTTGAATCTGTAACTAGATTTCAAGATTTCCGAAAAAATAATAATCATTTTGGTCTATTTTCGACTTCATTTTCATTAGAAATAAATTTTCTACTTGCAAACTTTGTAATTGAATGTTCTAGAACAACAATTAGATGCCGATCTGAAAGAAAAATTGAATATTGTCTCTTTATTAGAATTTTATATTAATTATCTAGTCAGGAAAAAATATAAACAAATACTATTAGATAATATCACTTTTTGTAAATATGTAGGCATGCATTTACATATACTAGAAGCTATTTTAAAGTAGGTTTAAAATTTTCGAAAAGTAAAATTAGAAGCTCACTATGAGCTAAAAAATAATAAAATTGGAGTAATTTTTGGCGACGGACTGATAAGTGAATTAAGTGGATATCGATGAGGCAGTCCAAAAAAAGAAGAAGATAATTTACACTATCTTTTTATTCATAAAACCGACGTTTCGGAGGCTAATCCCTCCTTCTTCAGGGTTCACTGACTTTCAAAATCATGAAGAAGGAAGGAATAGCCTCCAAAATGTCGGTTTTATGAATAAAAAGATAGTGTAGATTATCTTCTTCTTTTTTTGGACTGCCTCATCGATATCCACTTAAAAATAATAAAGTCCTTATTTCTACTTTATTAACTTTTACTTTACCATACAGGGTATGCTCAAGTATTTTGAATAACAAATATCAATAGAATTATAATATTTTATCGGCGTTCTAAGACAATTTTTTTCTTCAAATGTGGCTCGTGTAAGCCAAAAGGTTGGACACCCCTGGCCTAGGCTATAGCTTACGCCGGATGCATATATGCGTCCATAGGGCTCAAAGGGTTATTAAACTAGCACTCTATGCCAAGTTTTGCTTTTCTAGCTGAAACTATAAACATCTTGCAATTAACTAAAATTTGCTCAAAGCGTATACCGAGTCTTGAAAAAGTTTTCATTTATTTTCTTCACTTTAATTACTTACTTTAATAATTTGACGAGTTAATAATTTAACTATCCTAATTATGTTATATTCTTAAACTATGAGTATATATCTATTTAGCATTATTACTAATACTAATGACACTATTATGGTTATCTATTGATTTGCTAATCGCATTCAGAACCATGAATGAATAGATCATTTCCGGCTTGTAGGTCAATGTCAATTACATTGAATGTTCTCTTATTCACAGCAGAGGAAGCAAGTTTGATAATCAATTTATATATAAAGTTTGCATAATTCTGTTGCCAGGATCTTTTAGGGTGGGTGCTGTGAAATGTATAGTTAATCTCATTATCTCTGTCTAGAGCTTACCCGGGTCTCTGAGTTTAATCTCATCTCTTGGGTTATAATTTAATAGGTCCAGGCGTAATTTTAAGCCCCCGCAAATTTACACCCTCGGCAAGTTTCGAATTCGCCCTTGTCTCGAATATGACTCTCATTTAAGGAAATAGGCCCCCATACCTCCCTGGAAATGAGACGTAATCTTTACTTAGGGCCGGTTGTATGTCGCAAAGTAAATACTTTTTACCCCTAACAAACGAACGAAAGTGCCTGTCATCTGATTGGCCATCCCAGTGGCTCCATTTACCATCTACCGTTTGTTAGTGGTAAAAAGCATTTACTTTGCGACATACAACCGGCCCTTACTCACATAACGATATAACTCTCTGGTTTATTGTAGAAACATCTCCGCATTTTCTCTTTTTATTTCCATTACAAACTTAATATAAATTTTATATGGAGTATTGGAAATCTTGATTTCAGGAAAAAATTCATTGGAGTTTTTTACATATACAGGGGTCGGCGCTCGAAGTATTACAAATGAAAAATGCTGTAATTTTGTCAATTTTTACTTTTTTTATTTAAAAACTTCAGTATATCGTAAAAAATTTCTAATTTTAAGAAAAATATGTTATTGTTCGATGTAGCCGCCTTTAGCGCGGATAATACCATAGAGTCTGTCCGGGAAGGCTTCACATGCTGCACGAATGTGGTCTGATGGTATTTTGCGAAGAGCAATCTCTAAGGCGTTGACCATCTGATCTATTTTAGTTGATACTTTGGCCTCAAGAAAAATCCATTGGGTTTAAGTCCAGGGAATATGGTGACCATTGTTGTGAAGAAATGAAGAGCTGGGAAATTTTTCTTGTAAAAAACGTTGGGTTTCACGGGCTTTATGGGATGGTGTCGAGTCTTGTTGAAACGTCCAATGGTTTCTACCGAATCGTTTACGTGCCCAAGGTAACAAAGCATCGTTTAAAATCTTTTCACGGTAGATGGTAACACTTCGAGCGCCGAACCCGTATATGTTTCTATACTCTCCACTGTAATCGCCGACGCTCGGAACCGAGTACGGTATTTGAACTAGAAGAGGAAGAATACATTTCTTGACAAATGAAACCATTTTTTTTGTTCAAATCCGACGTATAAAACCTGAAAAAACTGAGTTAAAACAAAGGAGTAGGTGGCTCAATTGTTTTTACCCGCGAGTCTATTTAATTTACTAGTAGCTTACCTTGTGTTGAAAAAGTTTTTACTTTTTACTTTGATTCGCTAATATGTTTATCTCCAAGTTTTCTATGAATTGGAAGTCTCTTTCTTCTCCTTTCAAGAGCCTTACAATTTTCAGTCCTTCAAGACCTTCAACGGATTCCAAATATCTTCGTCTTTGTCCCAACTTCTTCTCCATATAGCATTCTATTCTTTTAGATAATGCAATGGCAGGGCCGGACCATAGCATAGACAAATAAGACAAATGTCTAGGGTCCGGTTTTTTGAAGGGCCCGGTCAAACTGTCTATTTTTAAAAGATTTGTAATTAAGATAGTTTACTTTTCTGTTGGATAACTATATAATAAACAAAAATACATATATTGCTTTTTATATGGTTATTGTGAATTCTAAAATCTAATGTGTGGGAGGGGGCCCGGTAAGATGAATATGTCTAGGGACCCAAAGTGGGCTAATCCGGCCCTGTGCAATGATATATCACACTTTATAGGTGCTACATTTTCTAATACACTTTTTCTTGTTAAGTTTGCTTAAAAATAAAAACCCGCTAATTCAGGGCAGAAATGTTGAGGTTACTCTGATTCCCATGTGAGGCCCCCCTGGCTCCTAATTTTTCATCTGGTAGTTAGTGTCAGGTTGATGCATAATTATGGAACGTTTTTTAAAAATATTTTTAATTCAGCAAAAACAATAATAAAATTTAACAAAAACATGTTTAAATGATTATTCGGGAACGTATTCACCATCTACTTCAATAACTGCTTCCCATTTGCTTGGCAGTCGGTCGATTCAACGGGCGAAGAAGTCACGATTCTTGGAGGCAATCCACGCTTTGACATCGGCCACCAAGTCATCCAAATCGTCGTAGATCTTAGTCTTTTGCCAGTTTTTCAAAGAGCGGTTGATCTGATAGTCCGTCGGTGCTTCGGTCGGTGAGTACGGCGGATGTGGGAGTAGATCCCAGGCCTTATTGGCGATGAATTCGACGACCCGGCGCTCAACATGTGGACGTGCGTTATCGTGATGGAACACGATGTGGTTCTTTTTGCGCGGTCTTTTCTAAAATTCGAACGCGATCAACCTTGTTGTTGTCGGAGAGTTCGTGGGCGACCCATCCAGCCAATTTCCATACCTTGCCAAGCTTTTTGAGGCGTCGAACGATCGTTGATTGTCGACATTGAAGTCTTCAGCCAGCATTCGTGTTGTAAGGCTTTATCCTCTTCCACGGCTGTCAGAAGTGCCTGATCATCAAAATCCGATGGCCGACCTCTTCCTTCTTTATCCTCCAAACTATAGTGTCACCTGATTTGAAACGGGCAAACCACTTCCGTACTGCACTATCAGTAATTGTTCCTTAGCCAAAAAGTTCGTTGAGATCTCGAAATGACTGTGATGCCTTCCATCCTTTTTCGTAGTGGTAGAGCATAATATGACGAATATGAATATAGTTTTCGACACGCATTTTTATTAACTATAAATAGAGAAGATTGTTTTTATAAAAATCATAAACAAAACGCCATTTTTGGCTAAAGAAAAACGTGCCAATACAAACGTTCCATAATTATGCATCAACCTAATATATTATAGTACTAAGTAATAGTCTGCTATAGCTTAGCTTTATATATATATTTCGATAGGTAGATACATAATAAAATAATGAAACATTTTTTAAATTATTTATTGCTAGAAACAAAACATATTTTAACTTTAAATGAGCCTTCTTACTTTTAACGTGGAAAAGTCTTTTATAACGTCATTGAAATCTATTTCTCGTACTATTTCATGCTCTATACCAGGGGTGGCCACAACGTGGCTCGCGAGCCGCATGCGGCTCTTCAGTCAATCTCGTGCGGCTCTTGAACCATATTGAATAATACTGATTTTAAAAAGTATAATAATTAAATAAAATAAACTGCCAAGTTCAATTATTATCTCGAAAAATATAATTTTTCCCATATTCACTTATTGGGCTTTTTTGTAGACCGAAATGCCATGGTTTTGTCCATCATCAAAATAGTTTCAGCCGTTTTTGAGATATTTCGAAAAAAAGAAGCAAAAAAAAAACCACTTTTTTCATGCACGATTACAATACTTGACCATACCCTGTATGGTAAAGTAAAAAATAATAATACAAAAATTAAATCTCGTAAAATCATTTCTCAAAAGTAAAATGTTATTTCTTTTTTTTTTATTGTAATTGAACACTTATGTTATAAGTAAGTAGATCAAAAAATAAATGTTACTTCATTTATATTTTATAAAATAAAAAATGTTTCTTTTTTTTAATAAACCATTAATTAATCTCCAAACAATGTGGCTCGCTTTGAAAAAGTTTTATAAATTCGCGGCTCCCAAATTTAAGGTTAGTGGCCACCCCTGCTCTATACAGTGGCGTAACAATAGGATGGAAGGACGGGAAAAATGCCACGGGCCCCCAGCTCGATCACATTATAAAATTTAGTAAAATTTATTAGTTTTGATTCAATTAATTTAAGTTACCTACTAAAGTACAGTCACAAATTAAATGTTACTAGAAAATCAACGAAAAATGCAGAAAATAATTATAATAGCGTTTGTATGTAGTTTACGTAGTTATTTATTAAAAAGAAACTACAACTTTGATTGAGCTTCTTTACATTGAGGGAGAGAGAGCCCCGATGAATTTGCCACGGACCTCAACGATATAGTTACTCCACTGGCTCAATAAATAACATTTCAAAATAAAATTTATTAAAGATAAGAGTAAATAAATATTATATTTAATATTGATTTACTATGAGTTAATGGATTCTAGGTCACTTATTTCACATTAAAATTTTAAAAAATTAAAAGATATAAAATTTTATTTAATTTTAATGTGAAATAAGTGACCTAGAATCCTTAACTCATAGTAAATCAATATTAAATATAATATTTATTTACTCTTATCTTTATTAAAGATGTTTCACCTTGCACGAACACCACAATCTCTACTAATTAATAAAATTTATTATTAAACGTAGTTTTAAAACAAATGCTATTTTTTAATTTTTTCCTTGAGGTCTCTTATCGTCCAGGGCCGGGAACAGCTGTACCCGTAGTCCCCCTCTGACACCGACCCAGAGCTAATCCGGCTGAATTTCTTTTAATGTGTTGTTCGTGCGCCTGGCTATCCATGACACACATTGCAGAACCAATTTCTGCAACGATATAAATCAAAAATAAGAAGTTTTTTGCTTCACGAATAAAACGGACATTAAATCATTAATGACCGCAATTTATTTAGACTTAATGAAATCCATAGAACGTTATTTAGTTCAGTTGTTTTAATGCCAAATTATCTAAGAATATTATTAATTTTTAATAGTTTTTAAGGAATTTGGTGTTGGTACTTGGTGAAACATTTTTTAAAATTATTGTATAAAAAATATTTGGTAGGTTTCACATTAAGATATAAAAAATAAAACGAATTTATTTTTGGAGAATCCTTAATCTCGATATATATATTTCGGGTGACTAACCCATCTTCAGGAGAAACAGAAAGTAACTTTGATGAATGAAGTGAAGATGGGTTAGTCACCCGAAATATATATATCGAGATTAAAGATTCTCCAAGGGGAGTCAGCTAACGCACTGGCTTCGCTTCGGCATCGATCCATTATGACGATGTTGAAGTGGAGGTCCGGGGTTCGATCCTAGCTGACAAATAAATATTTCTACCGGCTGAAAACTCGGCTCCCTCACTAACCCTACTAACACTCTACTTATGTGCTGTCTAAATGGGCTTTGTTCCCGGTGACATTAAATAAATAAAAAAAAAAAAAAAAGATTCTCCAAAAGTAAATTCGTTTTATTTTTTATATCTTAATGTGAAACCTACCAAGTATTTTTTATCAAATAATTATTAATTTTGCTTCGAGTAGTACTACAAAACAAATAGAAATGGGTTATATATAGGCTTCAACGTATACTCCCGGCGTCCCGGCCAGTTTTTCATTTTGTCCTGATTACATTGAGAAAAAAAATAAAAAGTGCCAAATATACACGAAGTTCAAAAGTGCAGTCTCGAAAAATGCCAATTAGTCAACACGAAAATATTAATTGTGAACTAAATTTTAGTGAATTTTTCGACGCGATTAAAAATATCAAAGAATTTTTAAAGAAACTTCACCAATACTGTGAGTCTAACAAAATACAGTCGAACCCGCTTAAAACACGAGCGCGATGTTTTTTTGTTATAACTAAATGCTCGTAAAAAACAGGTTCGTTTAACTTAACATTGTAACATCCAAGTATTTCCGAATTCCTCGATAAATCCGAGTTCTTGTTATTTCAGGGCTCGTTATAAGCGGGTTCGACTGTATTTTTAATATTTTAAAAGTTAAATTTATTTCTTAAAGAGAAACAAAGAGGTTGTCCTTTGCTTGATGCAAATAAACATACAGAAATCATATATCAAATATATGTAATTTATTTATTTGTTTGAGACTATAGTTTCGAAGGCTTGGCCTTCATCATCAGTCTTTTCTTAATTATAACTATTATAAATATAAATATCCAAGCCATGAAATATAATATTTATAATTAAGAAAAGACTGGATGATGAAGGCCAAGCCTTCGAAACTATAGTCTCAAACAAATAAATAATATACATATATTTGCTATTTATGTGTGTATGTTTATTTGCGTCAAGAGAGGACAACCTCTTTGTTTCTCTTTATGATTCAACAAACTAAGCTACTCTCGGAAAAATAAAAACTTTTCAATTAAATTTATATATATATATTATGGAATTAAAAACTTTTAAATAGTTTACTAATGAAGATGTTATTGGAATATTCTACTTATTCTATTTAATTGAAAGTGATAAAAGTCCAAAATGGATTCTATAACGGAAATTGTTCTTTTGATGGGGGACCAGCACCTTTTTTGATAGAATTTATTTAGAGCTTAATGACTGACTAGACTAGAAAGAGTGAAAGAACCTCCTTTTATTTTCCTATTAAGAAACTAATTGTGTCCGATGCGTTTCTTATATGTCGGTTGAAACGAGATCTAAGGCAATAAAATTAACTGAAACAATTAATCACATCCTGTTTAACACACCACACAAATATATATCTAATCAGCTGGTTTATACATGTATTTAAGCACTAACGAAGCGTTCGGAATGAATTAGAGAGTAGATTAATAGATAAAAGAAAGATAGATAAAAAGTTTGGAGAAAGAATTAGTGAAATCATCGTTAAGCCTTAACAGATTTGTTTAATTTAAAGAAATACATTTCAAAACAACTGTTGAACAATTTATATAACGGATAAGTGAGAGTCTGGCTCGCGAAGTGATAGTTCCATAAAGTATTTTTAAACGACTTCAAAAAAGGAGGAGGTTCTCAATTAGACTGATTTTTTGTGTGTCTATGTTACCTGATATCTTCGCCAATTGTGAACCGATTTTGATGATTTTTTTGCATTGGGGTCAGCCTAGTTTCCGATTGGTCCCGTTTTTACTTTACCATACAGGGTATGGTCAAGTATTGTAATCGTGCATGAAAAAAGTGGGTTTTTTTTTCCTTCTTTTTTTCAAAATATCTAAAAAACGGCTGAAACTATTTCGATTAAAAAATTGAGCGAAACCATGGCATTTCGGTCTACAAAAAAACTCTAATAAGTGAACATCGAAAAAATTATATTTTTCGAGATAATAATTGTTTTGTCAAAATATCTGTTAGTTAGTTAGTTTGTGCGTTACCAAATTTGTGGACGAGCTAGCTCAAAAACTAGTATGAATATCGAAACCAAATTTCACACATTGGTTCATTGAGATTAAGAGCTGATTAGATTTTGGTGCACATCGACCCAAAATTAAGGGGGGTAGAGGGGGGGGGGGGGGTTAAAAATTAAAAATCTAGGTCGTTTGAGCAAACTCAACCAAATTTTGTATACATAATCAGTGGACCTCCAAAAAGATGCAAAATCTAACCGCCCAAAATGGGGGGGGGGGCGGAGGGTCAAAAAATGAAAATCTTGGCCATTTACCAAACTCAACCAAATTTTGTATACATAATCAGTGGGTCCCAGGAGTCTAAAAATGCAATAACTAACCACCCCTACATGATTAAAAATAATTTTATTAAATATTAAATATAAGTGAGGGGCCAGGTTGTATGGTAAAGTCAAGTGGATGGCCATATCAGAACACGTCAGCTAATTTTTCATTGGTATTGAACCTTTTTTGCTATGTTTGTTTAGGCATAACTTCTTTGTTTATGAACCGAATTCGATAATTTTTATATTGGAAAGAGGGTACCGTAGGGATGGTCCCATATTAATTTAGTCAAGTTCAGATGATATGTTTAATGACGAATTAACGTAAATATCCAATTCTTATGAGCAAATAATCGAAATTATAATAAATAAAATCTTTTATAAAAAAAATTAATCTTAAAACGTTCATTTAAAACCCGCAAACGTTTGTAGAGAATTTATAAATTTATGAATTTTATTATCATTTTCTGTTTCATTCGCCCGGCCCTTTCTCTTAGGAGATGCATGCAAAGGTATTATATTAAGTCACTATTAATAACATCACTAAAAAGAGAAAAATAAAAATAATTTTAATAAAATAAAACCGACTTCAAAAAAATTAAATGCAATAAATAAAATGATAAAACTCAAAAATAAAATAAAATACACTAAAAGATACAAAATAATAATCTAATTTAGTTACAACTAAAAGACGAAATATTTACATGAAATCACTTTTTGAAGTCGGTGCTAAACAAGCTATAAGCGAGCTTACTCGACAAACGTACTATGTTAGATCCGTCTAGTTCGATTCATAAAATGTATATGTTTGGCACCAACTTCAAAAAGTGATTTCATGTAAATATTTCGTCGTTTAGTTATAACTAAATTAGATTATTATTTTATACCTTTTAGTTATTATATTTGTGAGTTTTATTATTTTATTTGTTGCAATTAATTTTTTTGATGTCGGTTTTATTTTTTATAAAAATTATTTCACAATAGGCAAACAATTTATTTTTTTATTCAAAACCTAAAAAAGTTCCTTCACTCCATACAATCTAGCACACAGTGAGCGTACCCGCCAAACGTACTAAGTAAGATCCGTCGAGTGCGATTCATAAAAGGTATATGTTTGGCACCAACTTCAAAAGTAATTTCATGTTAATATTTCGTAGTTTAGTTGAAACTAAATAAGATAATAATTATTTTATACCTTTTAGTGTATTTTATTTGTTGCATTTAATTTTTGAAGTCGGTTTTTATAGTTTTCTTAAAAATTATTTTTATTTCTCTCTTTTTAGTGATGTTATTAATAGTGATCATATCATCAGAACTTGACCAAATTAATATGACACCATCCCTAAGACACCCCCTTTTGGATAAAAAAAGAACCATCGAAATTGGTTCATAAACACAGAGATTAGGTCTGGACAAACCTAATAAAAAAGGTCTAATACCTATGAAAAAAAAAAACGAAAAATAAATGGGACCAATCGGGAGCTAGTCTGGACCCAATGCAAAAAAAATTCAGTCGAATAGAGAACCTCCTCCTTTTTTGAAGTCGGTTAAAAATGTATATGTTTGGCACCAACTTCAAAAAGTGATTTCATGTAAATGTTTCGTCGTTTAGTTATAACTAAATTAGATTATTATTTTATACCTTTTAGTTATTTTATTTGTGATTTTTATTATTTCATTTGTTGCAATTAATTTTTTTGAAGTCGGATTTATTTTTTTATAAAAATTATTTCACAATAGCCATACAATTTATTTTTTTATTCAAAACCTAAAAAGTTCCTTCACTCCATACAATCTAATCTTTAAAAAAATTTATATTTTTTCACAAATTTAACATTTAAAATTCGTCTATGGCCCTTTAAAAGAAACGTCAAACGCTTCATGATTGATGTGACGTCAGAAACTTGGCCCGGGTCCGTTTTCTTTATTTCTATTGGTTATTTTTGCTGATGCTGAAAGGTTTCTATGTCAATCAAGCTTTTGTGGGCCAGTATTCAAATTTTGATTCACTTTCTAAATTTGTTATAAGTAAATTCATTAAAAAATAAGTTGAGTGGCCATCCACATGACTTTACCATGTGCCTGGCTCCTCTCTTATATTTAATATTTAGTAAAATAATTAATAATCGTTTGAGAAAGAACACGTCCTTTCAATTTTGAACTCATTATCAATTTATGATATTCCCTTATAAATGAGTAATCTTCTATTGTAAATATCAGTTTTCCTCGATTTTTGTTTGGAAATTTTATTATTTCAAATTATTTTTGGAAATTTGGCAAGGTACCTACTAATGTACATTAGTATGTTTTTTCGAAGTTCACTCAGAAGGACTTTTTTGTAGACCAAAACACCATAGTTATGCTATTTTTTTTTATAATTCAAAATATTTTAACCGTTTTTGAGGTATTTCGAAAAGACGAAGCAATAAACCCCACTTTTTTAATGCACGATTACAATTCTTGTTATACCTACATTTAGAAACTCATTGCTTTTCTATGAGCACCTGCCTTGGTAAAATAATTTTCATGACCTCTTGAAATTTATTACTTATTGTATGTGCTCATATCTGGAAAGTACATTTTTATTTCTACTTTGTTATACACATAATTATATATGTAATATAAAAAGCCACCTACTCTTTTCTCTAAACTTGACTTATTTCAGGTTCTAGGCATTGGATTATAATAAAAGAGATGTAATAAGTTAAGGAATTTATTACAGTTTAATAAGAAATAAATTGTTACATTTTGTACACACATTTTTTGATATATATTAAAAAAAAAGAACAAGCTAACATAAGCAAGATATTGGAAATAAAGTGTACCTAATGTTTAATTCTAAATTTCTGTATTAAATTATATTAAATTTATTGAGAAAAATAAAAATAAACTCGTGAGATAAATTTGAAAAATAATGAAATTATTCTTTATCTTAAAATTACAAAGTTTGCTTATGTTCGTATTTTTTTCCATATATCAAAAATCTGTCTACAAAATGTAACAATTCATTTCTTATTAAACTGTAATAAATTCTCTAACTTATGACACCTTTTTTATTCCAATCTGATTCCTAGAACCTGAAATAAGTCAAAGTTTTAGAAAAAGAGAGTATAGGTGGCTCGATATTTTGTCCTCAAGTATTTAATTAAGTTGAAGAATTGTCATTTGGCGTAATGTATTATACCATATGTAAAAAACAAAAATCAAAAACATGATTGTAAAATTCGAAGAGGGTTAATGGGGCTAATAAGCCCTGGCCCGCTAATAAAATTATTATTATTATTATACCCTGTAAAACTCTCGAAGCTCTCCTCAAATTTTAATGAACTGACAATTTTTTCTTACTGAGCTCAGCTAGAATGTTGACACTCCAACCCCAGAAAAATATGGCTAGTCGATAACGATAACATTAATTGGAATGACATGCGTAACTTTTTTGCCGCTTACCAGTGGAATGAACTCTGCATCAGAGATAAAAACGCTTCAGAATTCGCAGACGCCCTTAACGAGGCAATTAAATAGGCTTAGAAACCTATATCCCCTCAAAATTGATTAAAGGGAACAAGGATTCTAAGCCTTGGTTTGGTAGACAATGCGCAGATTCCGTCCGTGAAAAACAAATCTTTTCAGAAATGGCAACTTTCACGGCTAGAATGTGACCGAGTTGCATTTACCAAATCGCGAAGCTCATGCAAAAAAATCATCTCTGAGGCAAAGAAATCATTCGACCAGAGGATAGCAGACCGTCTCGCATCTTGCCCCAATGGAAAACGGGCCTTTTTCTCGTTACATAAGGCAATAAATAGAAATTTCGCGTCCCCCTCACTTCCGCCCCTCTTTCACCCAAATGGTTCAGTAGCCACGACCCCCGCTGAAAAAGCCGAATCACTAGCATCCTATTTCGCAACTAACTCCACTTTAGATGACAAAGGGCTTAACCCGCCCACTTATACCCCCCAAACCAACCTCATGGGCAAAATAATTTTCAGGCCCCAAATAATCATAAAAGCCATTAATAAATTAAATTCCAAATCCGCCGCTGGCCCAGATAACATCCCACCAATTCTCATTAAAAAATGCGCCCCTGAACTTGCCCCTATCTTATCCAAGCTATTCCAACTCTCTTACGAGTCGGGCATATTCCCCAAAAGCTGGAAAATAGCCAGAGTCACACCTATTCCTAAAAAAGGAGACACATCACAAATCTCTAATTACAGGCCTATCTCGATCACCTCTGTTCTTTCCAAATTAATGGAATTAGTCATAAACCAACACGTGATTCATCACTTAGAAAACAATAAATTAATTCACGATAGACAATATGGATTCAGACAAAATCGTTCCACAGGCGACATCTTAACCTATGTCACCCACACCTTGAACAATACTCTAGAGGCCGGAAAAGAAACCCTCGCTGTAGCCCTTGATATCTCCAAAGCTTTTGACCAGGTTTGGCACAAAATCTTCTTGCCAAACTGCCAGCCTTTGGATTCACACCAACACTTCGCAAATGGATAGAAAGCTTTCTGACAAACCGAAGTATAAAAGTTGTGGTGGATGGAACATCATCTGAATCGTTCTCCACAAACTCTGGTGTTCCCCAAGGCTCTGTAATCTCCTCCACACTCTTCCTTATTTATATAAACGACCTTATTGATCAAACGGCAAACCCCACTCATTGTTACGCCGACGATAGCACTCTACACGGCAAACCCTCTCTCCCAAATAATCGAATCAATATTGCCTCCTCAATTACTCTCGACTTAGACAAACTGAATAAATGGGGCTCTCAAAATTTAGTTAACTTTAATTCAAATAAGACTCAATGTTGTCTAATTTCTAGGCGCGAAAATAGAGATTTCCCTGATATTCACTTCGATTCGAATACCCTGAAAATGTGTGACAGCCTATCCATGTTGGGCGTCTCTGTCGCATCTGACCTGTCTTGGAATGAACACATCTCCTCTGTGGCGAAATCTGCAGCAAGGAAGATTGGCTTCTTATTCAGGTCCAAGCGATTTTACAAACCCCCACAACTTCTCACCATCTACAAGGCCCAAATCCGCCCCTGTCTCGAATACGGCTCTCATCTATGGAGAGGAGCCTCAAAATATTCTCTTGCTACCCTTGATGCAATTCAGAAACGAGCCGTCAGGCTAATTGACGATTCTACCCTCACCGACTCCCTCGACTCGCTAGCTCATCGAAGAGATGTCTCTGCCCTTTCCCTTTTCTATAGATACTATCACGGCAGGTGCTCTGACGAGATAAAATCAATAATTCCCCCAAAGCATGCTTTGCACGCAGCACACGTTTTGCCGACTCCCAACACTCTTTCGCTGTCAAATTGGAAAAGTGCCGGACCACTTCATTCGCGAATACATATATCCCCATGACTTCAAGGAACTGGAACTCTCTCCCAGCCTCTATCTTTCCCAGCACCTATGATCTTCAAACCTTCAAAACCAGGGTGCATAGACACCTGCGTCTACATCCTCTCTCTTAATCAACTTTCCCTTCTCTTCGGTAATGCAAGGGTCTTTCGAGATCCATAGGGGCTACATCTTTACTGGTGCACCCCTTCTTGCATTCGATTGCATTAAAAAAAAATAAAAAAAGAGGTGCATTTTTTAATTTAAACTTGAATTTCAAATTTCATCTCATTAGCTATAACAATTTTATAGTCACCCATATTTTTTTTTTTATTTATTTATCCAGAAAAATACACAACATACAACATGTCGTGTCCTATAGAGTTGACAAGTCAACTGTACATAGGACCGGATTAAAATCTTATATATCTTATATTATATAGCTTATATATAAAAATTAATAATTATTTAATTTTACAAAGAATTACAATAAATGAAATATGGTGTACATTGATAAACATTAGTTCACATTAGAGATTTACATAAATATCACAGGGAGAAATCACAACGATCCGATCAATTTAACCAATTTTTCTCTCAATATTTTCTCGTCACACGACAGATTTCTTTAGATCATTTGGGAGTTTATTAAAATATTTAATTGCCACAAAATAGGCATTTTTTGGGTAAATGACTTATTAATCTTTGGCAGGACAATTGATCTATATATAGTTCTGCCACTATGTTCATTATACATCATCTTACACACATCATAATAATAAACAACAGAGTTAACAATAAAAGATTCATCAATACCCAAGACAGATTGCACCTTAATTTATTTAATAAGTCTAGTCAGTATAGTGATAAGTGGTTTCGTTGCATTATCATATGCACTCCCCCCACCCCCACGCAATTATACCATAGTTAATTATACTCTCAAACAGAGCCTGATAAATTACCCTCATAGCCCTTGCATCCAATATTGCACATAACTTATATAATAATAATTTTTTTTAATTCTAAAGCATTTTTAATTCATTAAGACATGAAGCTAAAAATCTAAGGGAGCGTTCAACTAGCACGTAACGCGTCTTGGGAATTTTTTAACCACCCCCAAATATCACAGATCATCACAAATAACCAGCTCAGTCATGGTAAATTGAATACCCCCTAGGGTGCTCCTTATTTTGGATATTTTCGAATATTTGCACTGACAGGGGCTCATATGGTTAAAAATAAATTAAAAAAATATCCCCCAAGTTTCAAGTCTCTATCTTAATCTTTTTTTTGTTTTTTAATGCAATCGAATGCAAGAAGGGGTGCACCAGTAAAGATGCAGCTCCTATGGATCTCGAAAGACACTTGCATTACCGAAGAGAAGGGAAAGTTGATTAAGTGAGAGGGTGTAGACGTAGGTGTCTATGCACCCCGGGTTTGAAGATTATAGGTGCTGGTAAAGATGGAGCCTGGGAGAGAGTTCCAGTTCCTTGAAGTCATGGGGATATATGTATTAACCTAGTGCTACACAGCAATTAAATTTTCCATTTAAATAACATGGGTTTTTTGGCATTGAACGATCAAATTTTTATTCCGGCCAAAGTAATAGTTCAAAAAATTTGAAACTCTGTAGACTTTATCCTTATAATGGTAGCTATCCCTCAGAATTTTTACAAATTTTTAGCTATTATATATTTTGGAGTCTATAACTTACTAATACTAAGTTATAGCAGTATTTTTATCTAGATGTAAGTTCAAAATTATAATAGCTAAAAATCTCTAAATATTCTTAGTGATAGCTAGTATTATAAGAATAAAGTCTACAGAGTTTCAAATTTTTTGAACCATTAGTTTGGCCGGAATAAAAAATTGTTCGTTCAATGCCAAAAACCCCATGTTATTTGGATGGAAACTTAATCGCTGTGTAGCAGTAGGTTAAAATTGAGATAAAGACTTGAAACTTGGGGGATATTTTTTTATTTATTTCTAACCATATGAGTTCCTGTCAGCGTGAATATTCGAAAATATGCAAAATAAGGAGCATCCTAATACCCCCGATTTAATAATGTGTTACGTAATACTTGAAATCTCCTTAATCAGTTCGTTTAAAAAATATAAACATGTTGCCACTAGAACTACTAACATTCTATTAGGCTTCATCCTTGAGTAGCTGAATCCAGATAAATCGTGAAATTTTTCTCTTGGTTTTCGATTAATCTGAATCAGACAATCATCAAAAGCAAAATAAACAAAACTTGTAATTCAATCTCATCTTTTCAAATCCAAACTTGTTCGATTAAAATTCAATATTGACTTTATATTTTCAAATTTATTTCTAAAAATGATTTTTTTTTTTTAATTCCGCTTTCAAATCCCGTTAATTTAAATGAATTGATTGCATCCACTTCTTTTCTCTCTTTAATGGATCACTCTCGTTTATTCTCATTATTCATTTAATTTAGAAACTCCGGTCGAACTTGAACCAGTTAAAAAATAAACAAAAAAAAAAAAAAATAATTGTATTCTGTTTTCTTAACGTTTTAATTTAAAAATTAATTGATTTATTTGTTTTTACTTTCATTTATTTGTATATCCATAAGTAGAAATATATTGAATTAGAATTAGTAGAAGTTCTTAGGGTTGAGAAAAAAGCAAATAAAAGGCATTAATTAACCATCTCACAACGTTTTGACAATATATTTCGTCTACTTCAAAAATTAAAAAAACAATAAACGATACAAAAATGAGTACAGTAAACAAATAACCAAATAACAATGCAGCATAATATACAATTATACGAACTACTTACGGAGGTTCTTTCGCGACAATCCACACAAAAAGTTTTAGCCTCGTAACCACTCTATAAATATGAACGGAACTAAAATTTTAGGTTATGTTTTTTAACGTGACTGTCCACTCGCACTACGAAATCTCTATATGGATAGACACATATACTAGCCGGATAGTTTCCAAGCCATTGTGCTTATATCCCCTCCACTAAAAATAATCGCCCAAATATGTTTATTTTTTTTATTTTTTTTTTTATCAAAACTACGTGGTAAATAATTTCAATTTTTTTTTAAGTTACTCCGAATATATTATTCTAACAAATATTAGCTTTTCATCAAGATGGTGAAATCCTTAAATGAAAAAGATAACATAATGATCATATCCCCACCCTTTCCCTTTCTGCCCTATGCTAAAAATATCATTTTTAATTGCAATTATTTCATGTTTGGTGTGGTAAATCGTCTTCAAATTTTAACAGTATGTGTATTATGCTTTTAATATCTTATATTCCAAGTTTCAAAGACTTCTTGAATTTTTGCATTTGTGAAAGAACTACCTTAAGTTTCACAAAGAGAAACAAAGAGGTTGTCCTCTGCTTGATGCAAATAAACATACACACATCTATATCGAGATGATATATCTGTATATATATTATTTATTTGTTTGAGACTATAGTTTCGAAGACTTGGTCTTCATCATCAGTCTTTCTTCAATTATAAATGTTTTTCATGGAGTCAATATCATATGGATATTGAAAGCTTGGTGTTCTTTCGTCACTGCTGGAGGGCTAGGAACTAATAAAGACATTCTATCTGGGCTCACATTCAAATATAACAATATGTTTCCCTTTCTCCTTTCTCCTTAGAAAGGCTGACAAAAAAAGGGGTTTTTCCTTTTTTTTCTTTTATCTTTTGTTAGCAAACATCTTAAGCAGATTACTATTCGACAACTCAATCTGATTGTTCAAACAGAGTTTTGAATTTTTATTGAATGATTTCAAAATTTCTAAAGATTCCATTGCGCTAATTAATTTTGGGTTCTTTTCTCCTTTTATCAATCTAATACCTTCTGGGAAGGAGTGATTGTTTGAATTTAAATGTTCTGCAAAAGAATTTTCGCACTTTTTATTTTTAAAGTCTCTTATGTGTTCATTTAATCGAATTTTCAGATTTCTCTCGGTCTTCCCTACATATATTGCTTCGCAATCTTTGTATTTCAAACTATAAACCCCTTCTTTTTCTATATTTGGTAATTTGTCTTTTTTATTTGAGCCTAAATCTTTTCCTATAGTAATTGGAGTTTTGAATACTGTTTTGAACCCTAATTTTTTCATTTTTTGTTTTAATTTTTCCGAAATTTGTCCATAATATGGGAGAACTATTCTAGGATTTTCTTTTTCTTTTTCATTCTTTTGTGAATATACTGATTCCAGGGTTAATTTTTCAATTTTTTTATTGAACATTTGGTCTATAAGGCTTGCTTCGTACCCATTATTTACCGCGAAATCATTCAATAGAAATTCAAAACTCTGTTTGAACAATCAGATTGAGTTGTCGAATAGTAATCTGCTTAAGATGTTTGCTAACAAAAGATAAAAGAAAAAAAAAGGAAAAACCCCTTTTTTTGTCAGCCTTTCTAAGGAGAAAGGGAAACATATTGTTATATTTGAATGAGAGCCCAGATAGAATGTCTTTATTAGTTCCTAGCCCTCCAGCAGTGACGAAAGAACACCACGTTTTCAATATCCATATGATATTGACTCCATGAAAAACATTTATAATTGAAGAAAGACTGATGATGAAGACCAAGTCCTCGAAACTATAGTCTCAAACAAATAAATAATATATATACAGATATATCATCTCGATATATATGTGTGTATGTTTATTTGCATCAAGCAGAGGACAACCTCTTTGTTTCTCTTTGTGAATCAACAACTCTGCTACTCTCGGCAAAACAAAAACTTTTCAATTATACCTTAATTTTAATGCTAGAGTATATAGAACAGACAATAAGGATTCATAATTCATAAGTCCAAAACTTTTTGCTGTTTATCTACCACTACTAGCCATTTTAAAAATTATTTTTATTTAATTTTTCATTTGAATTAAAATGTGAAAACTTTTTCCAAGATTCGGTTTTGCTGTTTTGCGAAAATTTTAGCTAAAAATATATTCGAAGTATTTTTTTTTTTTGGAGACTTGTAGAATTTCTGAGATGGAAGGCAGTCCAAGGATAATGAAAAAATACAATTCCGAATAAAATAAATATATTGGAAATTCATTTTTATACTCTTAAGGTAGTTGTTTCACGACAATACTAACAAAAAGTTATTGCTAGAGTATATAGAACAGACAATAAGGATTCATAATTCATAAGCCCAATAATTTTTGCTGTTTAACATATGTACAACTACTAGCCAATCCCGTGCTCGTTTGACAAATCTGGCAACACTGTCCGAGCTTGTATATATTTTATCATAGAAATGGCAGATAAAGTACATTATAAAGGAAGATTTATAAAACAAAAAGTTCTTAATAAGCGAAGGAAAGCTGTTGCGACAATGTCTGAAGCGAAAAAAAGTCAAAAAAGTACTGAAGTTAACCCCTTTTTACGTTAAATAAATGCGTGGTTGCCGCTTATTTATTTAAATTTTAATTAACATTTTTATTATTTATTAATTATTATCTCAGAAACTGTGTTGTAACTATGAATTAAAATTTTCTTAAAAATGTATAGTTATTGTTTAATGTTTGTTTAGTTTTTTATAACAATGGTAAGAGTTTCTTAATTATAATTAAATATGTATGTAAACTTTCCGATATCCCGTATAGTGCAATCTAAAAATTGTCTGAAAAACTCTATTTGGAATTTAATATCTTCGAAATTATAAGAAATCCAAAGAAAACCCATATGGTGAAACAACTACCTTAACAGAATTACTCGGTACGCCTGGCAGGTAGGCAATCTTGACTGGTGAGCCTAGTATTGAATTCACTGATTTTTTTTTCTTTCTATTTTTTGCTCATTGAATTGAAAAATGTCTGAAACGCGAAGAAAAATTATTGTCCCCTGTTTTTGTCCTGGTGTGCCTGGATTCAGATACCAACTATAATTTAAGAACGAAAAGTCGTAGAAAGTTCGTTCTTGTGCTAAAATGTTTATATTTCCAATGTCGAGAAATAATTTTGGGCTTTCAAGCTTCAAAAAATGCAGAAACCATCATTTTTTGAATGATTTTATTGTGATTTTAAGGCTATGTATTTATAATAGAGAAATAAATGAAAAATTTATATTTAAGTTAAAACAGGATTTGGAGGGAATTGGATAATAAATTTTTTTGTGAATTTTTGATTTTTTTAATTGTTAAAAGGAGAAAAAAAGTTCAAGATTGTTAAGTAATTGATGCCGAGAATGTATTGTAGATATAATAAAAAAGATTAAAGATGTTTCGTTGAATAGTGGAATTGTCTTTTGACAAAGAGGGATAAGATCGGCCACTGAGGAAGTCGAAATAAATCGACGAAACTTCTGGCTCATTTAATAAAAACTCTGTTTCTTATTTATTGTCTAATTCCTTGCTATTCCTGTTTGAATTGAAAAGTTTTTATTTGGCCCAGAGTAGCAGAGTTGTTGATTCATAAAAAGAAACAAATAGGTTGTCCTCTGCTTGATCCAGATAAACATACACACATATATATCAAAATTTTATATCTGTATGTATATTATTATTTGTTTGAGACTATAGTTTCGAAGGCTTTGTCTTCATCATCAGTATTTTTTTAAATATAAATGTTATTTTTCATGGGGTCAGTATCGCATGGATATGAAATTTTTTTGAACTTTTGAGCCTCTTGAGCGTCCTGAAAATTGTTTTTTAATTTTAACTGGCTCTCGGCTAAAGATCGGCTAAAGATCAAAAAAAAATTTCAATACTTATCAATGCGATACTGACCCCATGAAAATTAATTTTTATAATTAAGAAAAACTGATGATGAAGGGCAAGTCTTCGAAACTATAGTCTCAAAAAAATTATATATATTTTTGTTATATATGTGTGTATGTTTGTTTGCATCAAGCAAAGGACAACCTTTTTGTTTCTCTTTATTATTCCTGTTTTAATTAATATTTATAATGGTTTCGAGTGATATACGGTTTTATATTCAAGTTTATTATTAGTTATTTAAAAGAGCATCTCTAGCGTAAATAAGTTTTCACTTTTATTATTATTTAATAAATGTGCCGGTGAACAATTCTTTTATTAGAATCCAATCAAGTAAAATTACTAAAAAGGGCGCAGATAGAATGATATCTTTGCCTTGCAAGTCCAGACCTGTTTCAGACTAGAAGAGAATTAATTTCTTAATTTCTACTATTCATTTATTCTAGGGAAGGCCTTTTCACTTTTCCACTTGGACAAAATCGATACTCATTATTATAAATAGAGAAAATATTCATTTCAATTAATTAAAATTCAGACAAAACTGTTAAAAAACAATTCTATAGTATTTGATGCGTTTTTGCTGATGAGAGTAAATTTTAAATGTACAGCGTGTGACATGTACGAGTATAAAAAATGAAAATTCATACGTATACATATTCTGTGGGAGCCCAAAAAGGCTAGAAATGCAAAAAAAAACTAACCAACCAAAAGGGGGGAGGGTCAAAAATTAAAATTCTAGCCCTATTGACCAAACTTAACAAAAGTTTGTATACATATTCTGTGGGCAAAAACTAACCACCCAAAATGGGGGAGGGCAAAAAATGAAAATTCTAGCCCTTTTGACCAAATTCAACCAAATTTTGTATACATATTCTATGGACCCCCAGAAGGCTACAAATGCGAAAACTAACCAAATTTTATGTACATAGTTTTGTCGAAAGGGCTAGAATTTTCAGTTTTGACTCCCTCCCCCAAATGAAAATTCTTGCCCTTTCGACTAAACTATGTATACAAAATTTGGTTAGTTTTTACATTTCAAGCCTTTTGGGGGTCTACGGAATATGTATACAAAATTTGGTTAAGTTTGGTCGAAACGGCTAGAATTTTCTTTTTTGACCCTCCCCATTTTGGTGGTTAGTATTTTTGTATTTCTAGTCTTTTTAGGCCCCATCGAATATGTATACAAAATTTGGTTAAGTTTGGTCGAAACGGCTAGAATTTTCTTTTTTGACCCTCCCCCCATTTTGGTGGTTAGTATTTTTAACCGACTTCAAAATAGAAGGAGGTTCTCTATTCGATTGAATTTTTTTTTTTTTTTTTTTTTTTTTTTTTTTTGTGCCTATGTTACCTCATATCTCCGCCAATTGTCAACCGATTTTGAAATTTTTTTTTGCATTGGGTCCAGTCTAGCTTCCGATTGGTCCCATTTTTTTTTCGATTTTTTTTCATAGGTATTAGACCTTTTTTATTAGGTTTGTTTAGACCTAACCTCTTTGTTTATTAACCGATTTCGATGGTTCTTTTTTTATCCGAAAGGGGTGTCTTAGGGATGGTGTCATATTAATTTGGTCAAGTTCTGATGATATAATCACTATTAATAACATCACTAAAAAGAGAAAATAAAAATTTTTAAGAAAAAAATAAAAACTCGACTTCAAAAAATTAAATGCAACAAATAAAATACACTAAAAGGTATAAAATAATTATTATCTTATTTAGTTACAACTAAACGACGAAATATTAACACGAAATTACTTTTTGAAGTTGGTGCCAAACATATACCTTTTATGAATCGCACTCGACGGATCTTACTTAGTACGTTTGGCGGGTACGCTCGCTTATAGGTATAGTTTGTTTGGCACCGACTTTAAAAAGTAATTTCGTGTTAATATTTCGTCGTTTAGTTGTAACTAAATAAGATAATAATTATTTTATACCTTTTAGTGTATTTTATTTGTTGCATTTAATTTTTTGAAGTCGGTTTTTATTTTTTTCTTAAAAATTTTTATTGCATTTCTAGTCTTTTTAGGCCCCACAGAATATGTATACAAAATTTGATTGAGTTTGGTCAAAAGGGCTTGAATTTTCATTTTTGACCCCCCACCCCATTTTATTCGTCTGATATAATGTTTAAAGCACATTAAAAAAAAATATATATTTTATGTTCTTTGCAAAAATATATTCAGTTTTTTTCTAGTTAAATTTTTTCATTAATTATACCTCTTCAAAATGTGGTAGATCTTTATGTCCCACGTACGGGTACCCTGTATATTCTAGGTAAAAAAAATTATAATTAATATTCGATTGAGATTTATTTTTATTTTATTTTTATTTTTAAGCCTTTATTGGTTCAAATTACATTTTACATTTAACATTCTATATACATTTTTAACCGACTTCAAAAAAGGAGGAGGTTCTCTATTCGACTGATTTTTTTTTTTTTTTTTTTTTTTTGTGCCTATGTTACCTCATATCTCCGCCAATTGTCAACCGATTTTGAAAATTTTTTTTGCATTGGGTCCAGTCTAGCTTCCGATTGGTCCCATTTTTTTCGATTTTTTTTCATAGGTATTAGACCTTTTTTATTAGGTTTGTTTAGACCTAACCTTTGTTTATGAACCGATTTCGATGGTTCTTTTTTTATCCGAAAGGGGTGTCTTAGGGATGGTGTCATATTAATTTGGTTAAGTTCTGATGATATGATCACTAATATTAATAACATCACTAAAAAGAGAAAAATAAAAATTTTTAAGAAAAAAATAAAAACCGACTTCAAAAAATTAAATGCAACAAATAAAATACACTAAAAGGTATAAAATAATTATTATCTTATTTAGTTACAACTAAACGACGAAATATTAACACGAAATTACTTTTTGAAGTCGGTACCAAACAAACTATACCTATAAGCGAGCATATCCTCCAAACGTACTAAGTAAGATCCGTCGAGTGCGATTCATAAAAGGTATATGTTTGGCACCGACTTCAAAAAGTAATTTCGTGTTAATATTTCGTCGTTTAGTTGTAACTAAATAAGATCATAATTATTTTATACCTTTTAGTGTATTTTATTTGTTGCATTTAATTTTTTGAAGTTGATTTTTATTTTTTCTTAAAAATTTTTAATTATTTAGTATCATTATTATTACAATCATCATTTTTATTTTTTTAACTATAATAAATATTAATTTCATTTTTAATTAAACTATGCACAAGTTATAAAGGAACCAGGCCCCGAGGGGCATAGGCCTCTCCCATGGCCTTCCAAGTGTCTCTGTTTCTTGCCACTCTCATCCATTCGACTCGTCACTCTCACTAGTTCGTCATTCCATCTTCTTGGTGGTCTTCCTCGCGATCTTTTCCTGTCTAGGGGACACCACTCAGTTAGAATTTTTGGTCATCTTTCATCCTTCATTCTAGCAATATGCCCCGCCCATCTCCATTTACTTTTTCTTAAGTTAATGCCAATATTTCTCATTTTTGTAATTTTATATAGATCTTCCATTTTATGTCTGTCTATTTTTCTGTAGCCAAGGATACTTCGGATCATATTTCTTTGGGCTATCTCGAGTTTTTGTACCGTTAATTCAGTAGGCGACCATGTTTGACTTCCATATAGTAATGTAGGAAATACACATGTTTTTAACCGACTTCAAAAAAGGAGGAGGTTCTCTATTCGACTGAATTTTTTTTGTGCCTATGTTACCTTATATCTCCGCCAATTGTCAACCGATTTTGAAATTTTTTTTGCATTGGGTCCAGTCTAGCTTCCGATTGGTCCCATTTTTTTCGATTTTTTTTCATAATTTGGTCAAGTTCTGATGATATGATCACTATTAATGAGCATACATTTCTATTTTTTTATTTTTTATTTTTTTTTACTTGTTTATTATTTTTTAAATTGTTGTAATTTTTTTTTTTTTTTTTTTTTTTTTTTGGCTTTTCGGCCCTTCTAGCCATAAGCCTAATTACGATACTAGATATATTTTTAAAATTTGTCTCTACCCCCGGGGGTCAGATTTTGGCTGGCTGCCTCGAGTCGGATTCGAACCCGGGTCTCCTGGTTAGCTCGCTGTCACGCTACCGACTAGCCTATCGACCCCCCCAAATTGTTGTAATTAATTTGTATTGATGTTTATTAATGTATTGTAGCTAGATTGTATTGATGTTTGGAGGACCTAGCCACCGAGGACTTGTGCCTCTAAGCAGGTCGAGGAATAAAGATTTATTATTATTATTATTATTATTAATAACATCACTAAAAAGACAAAAATAAAAATTTTTAAGAAAAAATAAAAAACCGACTTCAAAAAATTAAATGCAACAAATAAAATACACTAAAAGGTATAAAATAATTTATTATCTTATTTAGTTACAACTAAACGACGAAATATTAACACGAAATTACTTTTTGAATTCGGTACCAAACAAACTATACCTATAAGCGAGCATATCCTCCAAACGTACTAAGTAAGATCCGTCGAGTGCGATTCATAAAAGGTATATGTTTGGCACCGACTTCAAAAATTAATTTCGTGTTAATATTTCGGCGTTTAGTTGTAACTAAATAAGATAAAAATTATTTTATACCTTTTAGTGTATTTTATTTGTTGCATTTAATTTTTTGAAGTCGGTTTTTATTTTTTTCTTAAAAATTTTTTTAGAGTTTTGATCTTTGTGTCCAGTTTAATTTGCTTATTTTTTAATATAAATTTTAAAGACCAGAACTTGTTCCAGGCTAATCCTATTCGAATTATCCAATTCGATTGAGATATTTATCATTAATTCACCCCTAAACTGCAAACATCGTGTAGAGTTTTGAAAAAAAGTTTCACTTTTTCCTCCAATTTAATTAATTTTTTCTTTTGCTAAGTTTGCAAGTTCATTGAACGATCCTTTCTTTTATTTCTTATAAAATAACATTAAAAAAAATTCATTATTCAACATATTTAATTATTTTTCTTATACAATGGTAGACAGGTAGGTATGCATCAGCAAGCAAGGTTTTTCTAATTATAAAATACTTCTCTATAAATCTATAAATCTGACCATGTGATCTTCATTTAAATTGCGGAAAAGGATAAGAGAAGAGATTCCCTACTCAATTCATCCATTCAAATAATCATGTGCAATCAACACATTATAAGCCATCATGTTTCATTATATGGAAATTAATTAAATGACCTTCCTATTATATATATATGGATAAGTAGATTCGACAAAATAAAAAAATCTGTCAGTCAATGAATAGCAGACACAATGTCTGTGAGATGAAGAGGAAGGTCTTGGATTTATGATTTATGATATCAAACTAATCGTTGTATTATATAATGGAATAGACATCAGTAGAGACCGGATTTTTATGCAGTAAAAACTGCCAAAATATACCATAAAATAAAAAAAATAAAACCGACTTCAAAAAAATGAAATGCAACAAATAAAATAATAATAACTTAAAAATAAAATAAAATAAACTAAAAGATATAAAATAATTATCTTATTTAGTTACAAATAAACGACGAAATATTAACATGAAATTACTTTTTGAAGTTGGTGCCAAACATATACATTTTATGATTCACACTCAACGGATCTTACTTAGTACGTTTGGCTTATATAGTTTTGTTTGGCACCGACTTCTAAAAGTAATTTCATGCTAATATTTCGTCGTTTAGTTGTAACTAAATAAGATAATTATTTTATACCTTTTAGTGTATTTTATTTGATTTTTAAGTTATTATTATTTTATTTGTTGCGTTTCATTTTTTTGAAGTCGGTTTTATTTTTTTATTAAAAATTATTTTTATTTTTCTCTTTTTAGTGATGTTATTAATAGTGACTAAATATAATACCTTGCATCCATCTCGTAAGAGAAAGCGTCGCACAAATCAATCAGAAAATGATAATTTTATTAAACCAATTATTTTACATTAATTAATGTATACCATGTATTTTAGCTTCGATTCCGGAGATTGCTTCTCCACCATCGAGTGTCCTTATTTATCTTTAGTCCTTGTTTTTAATAAGAGGAAAAATCTAATTAGATAAAAAAACCTCTTTTCCGATAATTATTTCAATTCCATTATTCCCCAATCAATCTCACCTCCTCTCCCTCTCCTCTCCCTTCCTCATCATCCATCAGAAAATGATAATAAAATTCAATCCATAAATATAGAAATTCTCTCGAAACGCTTGCGAGTTTTAAATGAATGTTTTAAGTTTTTTTTTATAAAAGATTTTATTTATTATAATTTTGATTATTTGCTCATAAGAAATGGATATTTACGTTAATTCGTCATTGATCATACCACATCAAAATTTGATCAAATTAATATGGGACCACCCCTAAGGTACACTCTTTCCAATATAAAAAGAATCATCGAAATCGATTCATAAACAAAGAAGTTATGCTTGAACAAACATATCAAAAAAGGTCTAATACCAATGAAAAAAAACGGGACCAATCGGAAGCTAGACTGAACCCAATGCAAAAAAAATCATCAAAATCGGTTCACAATTGGCGGAGATATGAGGTAACATAGACAAAAAAAAAATCATTCGAATAGAGAACCTCATCCTTTTTTGAAGTCGGTTAAAAATATGCAGTTAAAAAGGCTGAGATATGCAAGTAATATTCAGAATACGTTGAAATATGCAAATATATGCAGTAAAAATTGGCAAAATAAATTTTTTTATTTACTAAAAAATAAAAATTGTAGATAAAAAGACTATATATTTGAAGGACTGCTATGAAAGAAATAAAATGGTAAAGTAAGCTAAGACACCGAGTGTCAAATATGTACTTTTATTAGGGGTGCTCCACATCCTCAGATGAAATGGGGGAAATTTAAAGGAACTTTATATATATATATTTTCATTTTTTTCATTCTTTCTCCGAAAATTTACTTTTAAAAAATCTGTATTTGGCGAGAAATAGACAATATTTGAAAAAAATCCATCAAATATGCAATTTTATGCAATATAACTCAAATATGCAAAAATATGCAGTATAAAATTTAACCTGCAGTATCCTAGATGCATTATTCGGATAGATAATTGATCTCCTGGGTCGTATATGGCGGCAAACAATATATGCAATTGCATAGGAATCCGGTCTCTAGACATCAGACAATTACATCTACTCCCAGTGGCGTAACTAGTAATTTTCATAAATTCATAAATTAAAACAAATGAAATACATTTTCTCATTACTAAAAATGTGTGTAAGATTATAAACAGTGAAGTTTTATTAAAAAAATTGTGAAAAAAAACTTTTGCCTTCAAACGAGTTATACACTGAGTAGATATAGCATACCGAATATTTGTCACATTAGCTGCAACGAATTGCTGCGCAGAACGTTCATTTTCTGAAAAGGGTTAAGAACTACTTATCATTGAGTAATATAGAGTGAAAGGCTATCGTATATAGAAAAAGCGCTCTCTAGCGAATGCAGGGCGAAAACTCTTAGTTCTTAAGAGCTATCCAAAGATCATAGAACATTCAAAGCCTTTGTGATAGATAAAAGATACATCACCCTTTAAGCTATTATATATAATATATATATATATAAGCTCATTTTTTACTCTTGATTTGCCCCGAAGAGATCGGTTTCCGGCATTTTATTGCCCAATGGTTTCACCCTGGACTCGCCAGACTGCTCTGTAACTCGTATACGCTAAAATACATCGGCTCCTTATGGAGCCTTCCACTCTATATTACTCTATGCTATTTATGTTCTACAATGAGCGAAAATAGGCTGAATAGTTTAGCCATTCTGCGCATTAAATCAGATTTACTTCAAGGTTTAGATTGTGAAGATTTAATTTTCCATTTTGTTAAGGGAGAATGGTGTGGGTTCTTGGTGAAAGATATTTTAATAAAGTAAAGAATATTTTGAAAAATTTAAGAAACTTTTTAAAATTTAAAATATAAAAAAAATAATATGAAATCACTTTTTGAAGTCGGTGCCAAAAATATACATTTTATGAATCGAACTCGACGGATCTTACATAGTACGTTTGACGGGTAAGCTCGCTTATATAGTTTGTTTAGCATCGACTTCAAAAAGTGATTTCATGTTAATATTTCATCGTTTAGTTGTAACTAAACTAGATAATTATTTTATACCGTTTGGTGCATTTTATTTGATTTTTGAGTTCTTATTATTTTATTTGTTGTATTTAATTTTTTTGAAGTCGGTTTTATTTTTTTTTATTTTTCTCTTTTTAGTGATGTTATTAATAGTGACTTAATATAATACTTTGCATGCATCTGGTAATAGAAAGCGTCGGGCCAATGAATCAGAAAATGATAATAAAATTCAATTCATAAATATAGAAATTCTCTCGAAACGTTTGCTGGTTTTAAATGGATGTTTTTCATTATAATTTCGATTATTTGCTTATAAGAATTGGAGATTTACGCTATTTCGTCATTGATCATATCATCAGAACTTGACCAAATTAATAGAGGACCACCCCTAAGGTACCAATAAAAAAAGAATCATCGAAATCGGCCCACGTGGCAAAAAGTTCTCGCTGAACATACATAAAATAAATAAATAAATAGGTAAATTGACTATCTTGGAACTATACAGATCTAAAGGCAGAATGAATGATTAAAATCGGTTCATAAACAAAGAAGTTATGTGCGAACAAACATAGCAAAAAAGGTTCAATACCAATGAAATTTATATTTTTATCTATCTAGACTGAACCAAATGCAAAAAAATCATCGAAATCGGTTCATAATTGGTTGAAGATATCAGGTAATAGATCAAGAGCCCACGACGGCCAGACCTTCGTTATTTTATAAAAGCTGAAAGTTTTTCTGTGTATGTCCCCTATACAGGTAAGAACGACCAGCGACTATAGAGTTTGGGTTGTGGTTGCTTTGGCAGGTAACAGGTAATAAAGGTGTATAAAATAGTACTTTAAATTCGTTAAAGTATAAAGCTCAATTTTTTTATATTTTCTTCGGGATAACTTTAGAAATCTCGTCATCCATTGTCGGACACTTATGACAGTTGCTACCCCTGCCAGACACCCCTAATCTTTCTTTTTGATTTTATGTCGATTCTTCCACGTTTTCAGTAGAGGTTGCCATTAATAGTCAAAACAACAAAAATGGAATGCAATAAGGTTATTCCTCTAGTATTAGATAAGAATCGATGGTTATTTTTGATTTTAAGACGATTCCTCCATGTCTTCACCAATGGTTATCAATAATAACCGAAATGTCAAAAATCTAAGTAAAAACCATTAAAACTGTCCGCCTATTGAGGTAACATTTTTTTATAGGTCGCCAAGTAACATATATAAAATTTATCTTTTATATTATAACGAAAGTATAATTATAATTTATTAAAGTTTAGGGGTGTCTGGCAGGGGGTAACAACTGTCATAAGTGTCCGGCAATGGATGACGAGATTTCTAAAGTTATCCCGAAGAAAATATAAAAAAATTGAGCTTTATACTTTAACGAATTTAAAGTACTATTTTATACACCTTTATTACCTGTTACCTGCCAAAGTAACCACAACCCAAACTCTATAGTCGCTGGTCGTTCTTACCTGTATAGGGGACATGCACAGAAAAACTTTCAGCTTTTATATAATAACGAAGGTCTGGCAGTCGTGGGCTCTTGGGCTATAACATAGACACACAAAAATAAATTCAGTCGAATTGAGAACCTCTTCCTATTTTGAAGTCGGTTAAAAATACTAGATAGGTTTCACAACAAAAATGAGAAGATGCTTGTTTAGAATGACTCTATATATATTTCGGGGTATGAGCCCATTTTCGGGAGTTCATAGAGGAAACTGAATATAAAAATATAAAAATGCTCTAGAAGTAAAATTCCTTAACTTTGACAATAAGTAAAGGGGGAGGGAGATGAGATGAGAGAGGGAAGGGTTGAAGTACAAAGAAGATTTTTGTTTATCTAAATTTAAGATTAAGAATTTAATAATTTAAGATTAAGAAGGGGTTTGTGAAACCTACCTAGTATTTTATATCTGACTAAAAACATAAATGTGAAAAAGGGGCCAAGTTCGGTACAAACAGCTTCGCCGACAAGAGCTGAGATCTAAACGGGTACCAAGTTCCATAGCAGTTGCTTAAATCATAGCTATAGGGATGAACAACGTTCTTCAATTGATTTAAAAGAAAATTTGTTACCCTCTTTGATATTGAATTTATAACTTTGCAAGTTATAATAGTTAATAAATTACCTTTAACGAGATAATATTTAATACAAGTTTAAAATTTAACTTTGCTATTTTTTCTATTTTATACTACAAATAATTTAGTTGAATATAAAACTTGCCAAGTAGTGTGTCGCCTGTTTTTCCGAACTTAGCTGACACACTGCTGTTTATCTAGATTTTAAATTATAAAAAGTTTCTTAAATTTTTCAAAATTTTCTTTATTTTATTTAATTTTCCAGTTTACAAATCAAAAAGTCAGATACGTTTGCCTCTGAAAAGATGTACTATTATATTGTCGCAATTTATGAGCAATCCTTTCGTTTGTGAATTTATGATTTTCAATACAAAAAAAAAATTGTTTTTTGTTTAATTATCCATTTATAATAATAAAAAGATTTTCAACTATAAATGAATCATTTTATCTATTTGAAAATTGTCTATGAAACATTTACCCATTTTATTTAAGCTTTAGGTAATGGGGCGGCATTTTTCAGGGTGCCCCAGGGCCGCACTTATAATAAATCCGGCCCTGGCTGCATATAAGCATCAACGGCGTAGTTAAGGGGTACAATGACTCTTTAGAGACAGTGGGGACACGTAGTCTCTCGTTTCCTCCTCCTGATTTTTTACGCCATGGTGAGTCTTTAATTCTCAATGCTTTCATATATTTTACACTAAGTTTTTCATCGAAAACTTTTATTTTTGGGAAAAATATATTTTTTTGTTATATATACATTTTTTATATGAAAAATCCCACAAATTCACTCATTCTCTCCAGTGGTGTAACGAGGGGGCATCATGCCCCGGGCGCTACTCACAAAGGGGCGCCAAATGGTCCGCAAAAAAAAAATTGCTGGATAATTTTTATTTTTATTATAATTGATTTCTGGAAAATATATTTTAAATTTAGAGCCAGTGTAATATAATAAATGTTAATTCATAAATAAAAAGGAAAAAAGGAACACTAATAGTCTATATCAAACTGTAATAATATATTCATAATAGAAATGGCACGTTAATGTATTATAATCATATTACCTATTATTAAATATATGTATCTCCTTAGAGATAATGAATATTTGCTTTTTTTATTGTTTTAAAACTGCGTGTTTTTAAAATATTTCTTTATAAATATGTAAAATAAATAATAGGTTTCTTTTGAACTAATTCTAGATGATCATATACATTTCCAAATCTAGTCTTGTTTTCTCAACTACATTTTTTGTCTCAAATTTAAAGCCTAGCTTGAGCCTATGACTTTATTTATTTATTAATTTGTGAGTATATTTTACATATAATATTATATGGTTTTCGAATGGGGGGGGGGGGGGGGCGCTAAAAAGGTATTGTGCCCCGGGCGCGAGTTAAGCTCGCTACGCCACTGATTCTCTCTTTCTTACAACAAATAAGAACGATTTGATTTGAGATATTACAAGTTTTATTAAAGTTTTGTTTAATATTTTGTTATTGTAAGTAATTAAACTTATTTTATAGTATTTGAATCCAATTAAATCAGATAAAATAAGTTCTTCAAAATTCCAAAATCAATTTTTTCGGGAGGTGGGGGGGGGGGGGCACCAACAAATAATTCTGCTTCTTGTAAAAAGTCTCTTGTAAAGTTCAGTGGTCTAATTAAGTAGTCTGGTCAGATTTTTTTTATCTTTCAAACTCATGATTTATTTCTCCATCACTATCCATAATATTAGTATCAAAAATAGAAGTAGAAGAAGAAGAGGAAGAAGACCTCCTTACTTCTACATAATGGATATATCTCTGAATAGCCAATAGTGGATCAGTAATTTTCGTACGAGTGTAATTGATATAAACCACAGCTCCATTCTCTATCAGAAGCTTGACATTCTCAACATTCAGATTACGAGCTGCACGATGAAATGGCGTAAGTTCATTTTCATCGAAGTGGTTGACATCAGCTCCTGATTCAATTAAATATTTAGTTATCGCTGGATCTCGTAGAGCAGTGGCATAAAATAGTGGAGTTCTACCTGCAATATCTTCACAATTTACTTCAGCCCCATTCTTTAATAAATATGCAACAAGATCCACGTGGCCACGTAAGGATGCAAAATGCAGAGCCGTTTTACCTTCAATCCCATAATCGTTAATTTTATATCCATTAGTTAATAAATATTGAACTATTTTCAAATGTCCGTTTAAAGCAGCCCCTAAAGAGGCATTTGAAATTTGGCATGATCATCTTTTGATTTGTAATACATTCTAGCACCGGTTTGTAATTTATTTTGTAAATTATATAAATCATTTGGTTTGTTTGAAAAGATCCATTTTAGCGGTTTCCACAAATCGTATTCTTTTGCATATTGTGAAATTGTTTTTGTTATTAGAAAGTAGACAATTTTAAAGTTTCCATCTGAGGCAGCAATATAGAGAGGGGTTTCATAATACATATTGTGTCCAACAAACATGGTCGAGGGTTCTTTATTGAGCCAATAATTCACTTCGTGAAGAAGACCTTTTTTGGTTGCTTCCCAAATACTTTTTGAAACTAATTTCACTGGCTTTTTTTCATTCCAAAGTGAATCCTCTTCTTTCGTATTCATCTTTGGAAAAACCTGGAAAAAAAAAGAAAATATTAATTGGCAAAACAAATACTGTCAATTGCAATTTGGGACTAACATACTGAAAGTTCCCTATCTAATATGTACATTAATGGGTGGTCCTTAGCTATACCTGACAGCCTCCCTATTGTTTTCAGCGTCAGTAGTTTCGGAGAAATGGTCATATCCTATAATGAAACGATGTTTTTCAGTTGCTTTCTTTGTTAAATTTTGAATTTTTAAAAAACTATCTTTATCAAACATCTACATCTTAAATTAACTACCATGCCAAATTTAAAGTTTCTAATCCTTAATAGTTTCAGAGAAACCAATATTGAGTGATATTTGGGTTTTAGACTCGTATAATGTGTATTGTACACATTAGGTCCTTATTTTACGACCATGACAATTTTTTCGGGACACCCGCTCAAATTATGAGGTTGGATAAGATAATAATTCAAAATCGGACATTCTTTTGAGGTGGCTCATCTCATTTGAAAATTTGAAATTTTAAGAATTTCGCTTTATTCGGCTACTATATTTTGTTATACGTCGTTAAATTGAAACAAAGAATAAAAACATCGATGACAATGAAATTAGTAAACATTATTTTGTGAAATTCCGCCCCTACCTTTGTCATTCAGTCATTATTAAAACACATAGAGCAAAAGAAAAAAATTCAAGTGAATTCTATATGATGGCCGCTTTGCCTACCTCTTAGGCGTGGATCGAGTAAAATATTTATTTGAGTCATATAAGTGTAATAAAAGTAAAATATTGTTATTGTTATATATATAAGGCGACGATATAAAGTAAGATTTAGCATTCAAATAGAGTAAATGAATAGAAATACGATTATTATCTCAAAATAAATTTTACTTATCAAATATGGAGTTTTACAAATCCATTGTCAAAGTTGATTTCATACTGTCCTATACATATTTTGAAACTATTTGCAGAATACTTTCTTTCTCTTCTTCGCTTCTTGAAGGGATTTTATTGTAGTCTTCCATGAGTTTCACTTCTCGTTTACAACTTGAATTTTTTTACAATTTCCAGTCCAATTTGAAAACTGCTATCATCTTCCTATTCAAGAGGAACTTTTTGTAAAAAATACAATGGGATGGAAAATCTCACAAAAAATCCTCTTGTATTTGGTGAAATGACATTCTCTATTGTTAAAAAAAATTTCACATCATTCGGACAAATTTCGAATTTTTTTCACATTGTTGTCGCCGCTACTATAGATTTTATCCAGTGCCTCCACCATCTGTTTCTTGGTATCACATCCAATTTCATCGTCAAAAAATGCTGTTTCTGGTGCCAGATACCACAAATGGTTACATAATTTATGTATTGCGATACAGCTTATTTTCTCATCAACTTGCTAGGCATTGAGAATTAAAAAAATTCTAAGTCGAGGAGCTTTTGCAGAGATTGGAGCTTGGATCCAAACTTTAAGATAATGATTTTCTTCGTTGTTCAAAGTGAACTCGCCCCGGAATAAATAAATTTTTAAGCGATATATTGCCTTCGCCATCCATCGAGCGTGGTGAAACAAACTTTCCTGGACCTCGAAAAGAAATACCTCTGGGGGGTGTTTTGGCTAAGAAAATAACGACGAATTCCCGGTAATCTTCGCGCGGCTGCTTCACTTTTTGTAAAGTTTGCATTGTAAACTCAAGTACTTCGTTTGTATTTGGAATTGACTGGCTGACACTTTTAATTCCTGGTATATTATTTTAAAGCGGTTTGTTCTACAGCATTCGCCGTTTTTCGCATCCAACACGCCAATTCTCTCTGTTCAGAATGTCTTCTTCTTGTAGTTGCCTATTGGTCATCGCCTCATCTACTCCCTGTTACCATGTTCGTCTCGGTCTTCCTCTTCTCCTCCGTCTTTCCGTGGGCATCCAGTTCCATATTTAATGAGGCCACCTTCCGGCATTCTTTTGAGGTGTCCATACCATATATATATATATCTTCCTCTCTATTCTATCTATTATATCGTTTTCCATTTTCATTTTGTCCCTTATATTTGTATTTGGGATATGCTCCAATCTCGAAACTCTGCAACTCCTCATCGCATCCATTTCGAGCGCTTGTAATTTCTTTTCGATTTTCTTATTCATGTCCCATGTTTCTGAATTGTATAGGGCTATGCCTTCCATTATGGACCGATATATTTTTTTTGTGTCCTGTTGAATCCCTTTGCTCCATCAGACCCCATTCAGTTGCCCAATAGCTCTTCGGCCTTGATAGATTTTATTTTTAATATCACTCTCACAGTAATTAGTAGAGATTCTGGTGTTGGTCCAAGGTGAAACATCTTTAATAAAGATAAGAGTAAATAAATATTATATGTAATATTCATTTACTATGAGTTAAGGTCACTTGTTTAACATTAAAAAAATTTTAACAAGTGACCAAGAAACTCTAACTCATAGTAAATGAATATTACATATAATATTTATTTACTCTTATCTTCGCTCTCACAGTTTGGTTCCTCGCTAAAGACAGATCCCAAATATCTAAATTCCTTCCAGTTTCTAATCACTTTTCCAATGATATCCAGCTTTTCTCCCTCTGTTCCGACCGTCAGGTATTCTTTTTTTTCAAAGTTTATTTCCCTGGTATATAATTTATTATAATATTAAAAATCTTGGATAATATAAATAAAAATATGTTAGATTATAGAAATGAAGTAAAATTAAAAAATCTATATCTTCCCTAGCTTCTATTTGATATCTTCTTTCTCATTTCAAATGGCTTGCTTTCTCTCTATTTGAAATAATTTACGATCCCCTCCGATCATTGGACAAGGGCGTGCTTTTTTTCTTTGAGAAAGCAGAAAGAGCTTATCTTATTCAATTTTGATGATTTTCAAAGCATCGAACATGTCAAGTGAAGTTCAGTACGGCGTTTAAAATTTTTTTATAAATTATTCCATTCTTTGTACAACGATTCTAAGTTTTCAATACTGTGTTGTAATTTTTTGTTGAGATGCGCGCTTTCTCCCAAAAAACTTCAACTTCTTTAATAACCGGATATATATATATGATTAATATATTTTTAATGATATTATAGCGTAGAATCCCTACATTTTCAAATTTTCTCGATGTACGCCTAAGAGGTAGGCAAAGCGGCCATCATATAGAATTCACTTGAATTTTTTATTTCTTTTGCTCGATGTGTTTTAATAATGACTGAATGACAAAGGTAGGGGCGGAATTTCACAAAATAGTGTTTACTTGTTTCATTGACATCGATGTTTTTATTCTTTGTTTCAATTTAACGACGTATAACAAAATATAGTAGCCGAATAAAGCGAAATTCTTAAAATTTCAAATTGTCATGGTCGTAAAATAAGGACCTAATGTGTACAATACACATTATACGAGTCTAAAACCCAAATATCACTCAATATTGGTTTCTCTGAAACTATTAAGGATTAGAAACTTTAAATTTGGCATGGTAGTTAATTTAAGATGTAGATGTTTGATAAAGATAGTTTTTTAAAAATTCAAAATTTAACAAAGAAAGCAACTGAAAAACATCGTTTCATTATAGGATATGACCATTTCTCCGAAACTACTGACGCTGAAAACAATAGGGAGTTTATTTTAAAGACATAAATGGTTAATAAAAATAATTTTTAAAAATTCAAATTTTAAAGAGATGAATCTTGAGAAAACTCCACTTTTTCCATCTAGTTTCATTACGATTTCTCTAGATCTACTGCAGGCGCGGATCCAGACCTCTGATTTGGGGGGGGGGGGCGGTCGCCGGTATATAAGATCTACTTTTGATCTCGGAAGTGTATCCAAGCGGGGGGAGGGGGTCAGAGTCAGAGACGCCGCCCCCCACATAGAACTTTATTTTCTTCAATTTTAAAATTTAATGTTATAAAAAAAAATTAAATAAACATATAAAAAATGTTGATCTCCAATGCTTTGGGGGGGGGGGGTCGCCCCCATCGCCCCCTCCCTGGATCCGCGCATGATCTACTGAGGGTATAACTTCTTGAATTTTTGTATTGAGGTTAGCTCTAAGGCTTGAATGCTTGCGTAAATCTGTTTTTAAAAAATTCATATTTTAATGGAGTAAAACGAAACAAAAAAAACCCTTTAAAAACAAAATTTAATTTTATCACAATTTCTTCGGAAAGACTGAAGTAAATAATTTTAAATTGTATGTTGAGATTACTTTTATGATGAAGGTGAATGGTTGCTAGGACCGAGCTTTAAAACATTCAAATTTTAAAGGAATCGAATGTTTCCTACATTTGATTCAATCGCGAATCGAATGCAGATGATTTTTGTCAAATATTGAGTGAAAATAATATCTGAACTTATATATTTCTAACTTGAAATAATGATGTTAAATAAATTTATAATTGAATGTAATGGAATGCAGCCCAGGGGTAGTGACCCTTTGAAACCCTTAAGAAGGAGGGAAAAATCCTCCGAAACGCCGGTTTGAAAGGAAAGGAGGAAGGATTCCAATAAATTACACCTTATTTGATATGTGTTAATTTTTTCTTTCCTCACTACCCCTGGGCTAACTTCCATTACATTCATTTAAAATTTCTACCAGTCCGTCTCTCTCCAGAGAAAATTTCATTGAAAAATAAATTTATAATTTTTCTCATTAATATATCAAAGAATAATTGATATATTAACGAGAATTGTTTTGACCGCGCTCTTTTGAAAAAGATATATAACGCGAGACTACTGCGGATGATGCTATTGGAGTCTGCGGAGTCTTAAGTCTGGACCAAGATAGAAAAAGATGTGATCCATTTAGCTACAATCCAACGTCATTTTGCGTATAGCCCGCATGACATTCGGACCACGTCAAATTTCACCACGTCATGCGGGCTATACGCAAAATGACGTTGGATTCTAGCTAAATGGATCACATCTTTTTCTATCTTGGTCCAGACTTAAGACTCCGCAGACTCCAATAGCATCATCCGCAGTAGTCTCGCGTTATATATCTTTTTCAAAAAGCGCGGTCAACACAATTCTCGTTAATATATCAATTGTTCTTTGATATATTAATGAGAAAAATTATAAATTTTAAAGGGGTTAAACATGGAAAACCCTATAAAAAGTATCTGGTTTCATCGCAATTTCTTCAGAAGCTAAGTATTTTATATGCAGGACACTTTTAAGACTTGAATGCTGGAAAAAATTCAATTTTTAAAGGGGTAAAATCCAAAAAAAACCCATTAAAAACATGGTTTCATCATGTTTTCTTCTGGAGCTATAATAATAACTTAAAGTTGATATGGAGCTTACCTATAAGACGTGGATGCTTGCTAAGAACAGTTTTGAGAGCAGAAGGTGTCTAGAGATGCGGAACTCCTCATAAAAACGAGTCGATTTTTTTCTGATTTTCTACATTTTACATCTGAACATTCTAAAACAAATAAGATTAAAAAAATCTAATATACGTATGTATAATATATTTTTACTTTACCATACAGGGTATGGTCAAAATTATTGTAATCTTGCATGAAAAAGTGATTTTTCCTTCTTTTTTTCGAAATATCTCAAAAATAGCTAAAACTATTTTGATTAAAAAAAGTGAGCGAAACCATGGCATTTTGGTCTACAAAAAAGCTCTAATAAGTGAACATCGAAAAAATTGTATTTTTCGAGATAATAATTATTTTGTCAAAAAGTCTGTTAGTCTGTGCGATACCAAATTATTGTGGACGAGCTAGCTCAAAAACTAGTTTGAATATCGAAACCAAATTTCACACCTAGTTTTGGTCCATATCGACTTAAAATTAAGGGGGGTGGAGGGGGGGGTTAAAAATGAAAAATCTATAAGCCATTTGAGCAAACTCAACCAAATTTTATATACATAATCAGTGGACCCCAAGAAGTCTAAAAATGCAAAAACTAACGGCCCAAAGAGGGGGGGTGTATGGTCATAAAATGAAAATCTAGGGTCTTGTACCAAACTCAACCAAATTTTGTATACATAACCAGTGGGCCCTCAGGAGTCTAAAAATGCAAAAACTAACCCCCCCTACATGAATATAAATAATTTTATTAAATATTAAATATAAGTGAGGGGCCAGGTTGTATGGTAAAGTCAAGTGGATGACCACATCAGAACACGTCAGCTTATTTTTTTCGATTTCACCTTGCCATGATATAAACATATGGTAACATTGCGAATTTTTGTCTCCAATTTAATCAATTCCAAATTATATTATTTCTATTCAATATTAATAGTCTAAGAGCTACTGAGCATTTTAGAAGATGATTTTAAAATCCAACTAACATATCCCATACTGTATGAACAGTACACACCCCGAAAGTAAAATTCTTACTCTTCAAATCGAGTCGTTTTTAGGGGTAATCGACCCTGAAGATATCAAATAATATCGTAAAATTACCTCATTGATTACATATAACTCCTAAATTGTTTACTCTACGGGAAATTCTATTAGAAGCATAATTGTAGAGGATGCAATTTTTGACATTTTTGTTTAAAAAAAATTTAAAATAACCACCTGAAATGGGGGGAGTGTTGCGGCGGGGATGATAAAAGGTATAGGGAATACGTAAGTTTAATTATACTTACGTCTCAACGTGGTTGCGATCCAAATTTCATACACTTCTTCTGAGTTAGGAACTGTTGATACACAATAATTCACTCGCGAATATTTCACTTAGTTCACTTTTGAAGGGAACGATGGCAAAAATTGAAAATATAGAAAGGAAATGTTTATTCTAGGATTATCTTGGAATTAAAGAATAGGAAATTATATTTTTAGCAAAAGAAAGAAATTTATTTATAATTAAAATAATTTAAAATCTATATTTATATATAGATTTTAATTCCTTTGGCGGAGACAGGGAGGTTCAAAAATAAAAATTCTAGCCCTTCCGACCACCCAAAATGAGGTTGAGTTTGGTACAAGGGCCTAGATTTTCATTTTTTGACCCCTCTCCCCCCCCCCCATATTGTTGGACAATTTTTCCATTTCTAGCATTTTGCGGGCGCACAGAATATGTTTACAAAAATTGGTTGAGTTTGGTCGAAAGGGCTAGAATTTTCATTTTTGACCTCCCCCCTGGGTGGTTAGTTTTTAACCGAGTTCAAAAAAGGAGGAGGTTCTCAATTCGACTGAATTTCTTTTTTTTTTTTGTGTCTATGTTACTTCATATCTCAGCAAATTGTAAACCGGTTTTGATGATTTTTTCTGCATTGGGTTCAGTCTAGTTTCCGATTGGTCCCGTTTTTTTTCATTGGTCTTGGACCTTTTTTGATATGTTTGTTCAGGCATAATTTCTTTGTTTATCAACTGATTTTAATGATTCTTTTTTTGGAAAGAGGGTACCTTAGAGGTGGTACCATATTAATTTGGTCAAGTTCTGAATATATGATCAATGACGAAATAACGTAAATCTCCAATTCTTTTGACCAAATAATAAAATTATAATAAATAAAATCTTTTATAAAAAAAATCTTAAAACATAAATTTAAAACCCGCAAACGTTTCGAGAGAATTTCTATATTTATGAATTGAATTTTATTATCATTTTCTGGTTCATTTGTCCGACGCTTTCTCTTACGAGATGCATTCAAGGTATTATATTAAGTCACTATTAATAACATCACTAAAAAGAGAAAAATAAAAATATTTTTTATAAAAAAATAAATAAAACCGACTCATATAAAATAAAATAAAATACACTAAAAGGTATAAAATAATTATTATCTTATTTAGTTAGAAATAAACGACGAAATATTAACATGAAATTACTTTTTGAAGTCGGTGCCAAACATATACATTTTATGAATCGCACTCGACGGATCTTAATTAGTAAAAAAAGTACATTTGGCGGGTACTCTCGCTTATAGGTATAAATAGTTTGTTTGGCACCGACTTCAAAAAGTAATTTCATGTTAATATTTCGTCGTTTAGTTGTAAGTAAATAAGATAATTATTTTATACTTTTTAGTGTATTTTATTTGATTTTTAAGTTATTATTATTTTATTTGTTGCATTTAATTTTTTTTGAAATCGGTTTTTTTTTATAAAAATTATTTTTTTACATTTCTGGCCTTTAGTTTTTTCGAGAAATATACAATCTAGTCAAATTTCTAATCAAAATATTGCATCAACATCATATATTTTTTCTCTTTGTAGAATAGAAAGAAATTTCCGGAACTGGGTCGCAATTGAAGGTATCTCAGGATGAGACTAGTGCAATATTGAAGCTTAGACGAAGGGCGTAAGAGAGTTCCAATCTCTAGAAGTCATAAGGATAAACGAGTTGCTTTTGTTGGGATAGTATTATTATATTTTTTTTATTTCAAGTCAAGCTTTATTTAATCAAATCCAATTACAATAATTGTCAAATGATTCATCTATAATAAATCGGTTAGTATTTAAAATAATATTTCCTGCATTTTTAAACCGAGAGTTTTGAAATTAGATAATTTAATCTAAATGTAATCATTGAACAACCATTCTAGGACTTTCTCTTGTTGAATGATTATGGGGATTTCGGAATTCAAATTCACAGAGAGAAAGATAAAAATCATAGCATTTACTGAAAGCGGTGTTGGTTTACAGTGAAACATATTAAACACAGGAGTTTTTAAAGGGTTATAGTGGTGTTTCACAAATAAAATTAAAATTAAATTTTTTTTTAAATTATATTTTTAGAGTTTTATTTAATAATCTATATATATTTCGGGTTTTTAGCCCATCATCAGGAGGTGTGTTTACAAAAAAAAAAAAAAATTAAAAAATAAAATAAGAACTCAAAAATCAATTAAAATGCACCAAAAAGTATAAAATAATTATCTAATTCAGTTACAACTAAACAACGAAATATTAACATGAAATCACTTTTTGAAGTCGGTGCAAAACATATATATTTTTTGAATCGAACTCGACGGATCATACTTTTCTTTTATCTATGGATCTTACTTAGTACGTTTGGAGGGTACGCTCGCTTATATAGTTTGTTTGGCACCGACTTCAAAAAGTGATTTCCTGTTAATATTTCGATGTTTAGTTGTAGCTAAATTACATAATTATTTTATACCTTTTAGTGCATTTTATTTGATTTTTGAGTTTTTATTATTTTATTTATTGCATTTAATTTTTTTGAAGTCGGTTTTATTTATTTTTTATAAAAATTATTTTTATTTTCTCTTTTTAGTGATGTTATTAATAGTGACTTAATATAATACCTTGCATGCATTTCGTAAGAGAAAGCATCGGTCAAATGAATCAGAAAATCATAATAAAATTCAATTCATAAATATAGAAATTCTCTCGAAACGTTTGCGGGTGTAAAATTAATGTTTTAAGATTTTTTTATAAAAGATTTTATTTATTATAATTTCGATTATTTGCTCTTAAGAAATGTAGATTTACGTTATTTCATCATTGATCATATCATCAGAACTTGACCAAATTAATATGGGACCAACCCTAAGGTAACCCCTTTCCACACAAAAAATAATCATCGAAATCGGTCCATGTGGCAAAAAGTTCTCGCTGAACATACATAAAATAAATATATAAATAAATAGTTAGGTATCTTGACTATCTTGGAGCTATAACTGATCCAAATGCAGAAAGAATCATTCAAAACAAAGAAGTTATGCCTAAACAAACATAACAAAAAGTAAAGTTTTTGTGCCGAGAGTAGCAGAATTTTTATATATTGAAGGAGACAATAAAACAGTGTGTCTTCTGCTGGAATTATAAATTTTATTTATTTATAAAGAGACTATAGTTTCGAGGGCTTTGCCCTCTTAATCAGTCTATTACAATGGATTCACAGGAATTAATCAATAATAATTCATAAATTAATTCCTGGGAATCCATTGTAATAGACTGATGAAGAGGGCAAAGCCCTCGAAACTATAGTCTCGTTATAAATAAGTAAAATTTATAATTCCAGCAGACACACTCTTTATTGTCTCCTTCAATAACAAAAAAGGTCCAATACAAATGAAAAAAAAACGGGACCAATCGGAAACTATACTGAACCCAATGAAAAATAAACGGGACCAATCGGAAACTATACTGAACCCAATGAAAAATAAACGGGACCAATCGGAAACTATACTGAACCCAATGCAAAAAAATCATCAAAATCGGTTCACAATTGGCAAAGATATCAGGTAACATAGACACAAAAAAAATTCAGTCGAATTGAGAACCTCCTCCTTTTTTGAAATCGGTTAAAAAGACTGAAGAATTTTCTTTTTTACATTGTATTGATTTTATACACTAGTTGTGGCTATTATTTGGTAGAGGGTGTAGGGAAAGGGGGCGGGAGCCAATGGGTGTTGAAAGAATTTCTGTGGACAAATTTTGAGGAATGAGGGTGGGTGGGGGAGTGGTTAGGTATTAAACGAATTGTCCGAAAACTTGGAGATAGTAGAGTGGGGGGTTCAGGTAAGTTGTCTATGGTCGGAATTTATTTATAAATGGTTCTAGAAATAACTATTAAGGGTATTAAATAAAGGATTCAACTATGTCAATGTATACAAAACTGGAAGGTATAGGGGATTAATAAAAAGGGGGAAAAAAAAATTTGTAAAGAATGAATTTTTGTTAAATATCATTTATTAGTAAATCAATTATTGTTGATTTTGTGGTTTCTTAGTTGGTTATTTAGAATGGGTTCATGTGGGCCGAGGGGTGATGATCCCCGATTGGAAGTAGGTGTACACCTCTTTGGAAGTATTTTGGAAGTACTTGAAAATTTTTGGAAGTATTTGGAAATATTTGGAAGCACTTGGAAATATTTGGAAGTACAAGTGGAAGTAGGTGTACAGCATATTAGGTCGCGGTTCAGCCCTCGATGTGGGCTATGGCTTTTTTAATTTCAGTGGACTCTAATAAATCCAATTTACTTCCTTTGGGTGAGAAATGTAGAATAAGGGGGTTTTCTATAGATGGTGAATGATTATTGTCGAATAAATGATCTCCAAATGCTGAAACGTAATTTAGTGGTTGGGAATTAGGTTTGCCACTGTTCAATTGTAGTTGCTTGAGTGATCTCTTGTGTTCGTCAAGGAGGTCTTTGGTGGATCTACCCCCCCGTTTGACCAATGTAGAAAGCTTCGCAGTCACATTGTAATTTATAGACATTGCTTTTATCATGGGGGTTAATTTTGTCTATTTTATTGTTTACTAGATAGGAGGCTAAGTTATGTCTATTGTAAAGGGCTGGGGTAATATCTAATTTTGCGAAAGTATTATGGGGTAAAGTATGGGGTTGGTGAAATTATTTTAATAAAAAGAAAGTTTTTTATAAATTTTCTTTATTGTTGGAGTAATGGCATATAGGTGGGTCGATATTTTTTGGCAATGACTTTATTCTAGATATTATTTATGGCAGGACGGGGATAATTGTTATTTTCAGCTATTTTATGAATCACTGTTAATTCATGTCTATAATCCTCTGTGTTTAGTGGGATATTAATTAATAGTTTTTAAGGGATTTGGTGTTTGTACTTGGTGAAACATTTTTTAAAATTATTGGATAAAAATACTTGGTAGGTTTCACATTAAGATATAAAAAAGTAAAACGAATTTATTTTTGGAGAATCTTTAATCTCGATATATATATTTCGGGTGACTAACCCATCTTCAGGAGAAACAGAAAGTAACTGATATTAATTAGACTATAGAACATAGCGTAGATAAAAATCATAGTTGAAAATAATTTTTCTTCACGTTTCCGACTTTTTAACAAAAAAAAACAAAAAATAGTCTGCCATAACGATTAATTTACTTTCTATACTTGAAGGAGACAATAAATAAAATGCAACGGATCGTTGCTAAACTTTATCCAATGAACTATCGTAGTCTAGGGTAAAGTAATTTAAAATATAATTTTACAAAAAATTTTATATGACAATTTTTGTGGTCCTCAAGGTACTCAATTACAATATTAAATTTCATCAAAATTGGTTAAGTCATTTTCAAGATATTTAGAAAAAACTAAAAAAGTACCGAAATAAAGTACTAATGTTTGTAGGCCGATATGTACCAAAAACTAATCAGCGCTTCATTTTGTTAAAATAATGTTAGGTTTTCATTTTCATTTCAATTGGTGCAACGGTGTGGAAAAAATCGTGGAGGAAAAAAACGATAACATACATCCATCCACCCGCACGCACTTTCAAAAAAATGACACTTTTTGGCCTCTCGACGAGACCCCAGGTAATTTTTGTCAAAATCGTCACTAGCTAAAATTCAATCTAATTGAATACTACAATTAGTGACCTTAATTGAGTCCATGGGTTCCGTAGTCTTTACCTGAGGACCCTTTGAAGTCGCGCTAGCCGCCAGACCGATTACAATGCTTTACCCATGCTTCGCATTGGATAAAGTAAAAAGTGTGTCTTCTGCTGGAATTATAAATTTTTAATTCCAGAAGATGACACACTTTTTTATTGTCTCCTTCAATTTATAAAAATTCTGCTACTCTAACTTTCAATTTACTTTCTATACTACCTGTTTTATATTGATTGATGAATTTGTTAATTTCCAGTAATGCTGCAGCAGAATACGACAATTACCCGGCCGCTAGTTGCTGGAGGGCCTCTTAACGGCGTCTATGCATTCCAGCAGTTGCATTTCCACTGGGGGGAAGATGACACCATCGGATCCGAGGATCTTATCAACAATCATAGGTATTTATCTACTCACTTATCTATAGATATGTATATTTTTTAAATCAATATTTGCTTTAACAGTATCTTTATCAGAGATTATATTTGCTTTTGTTTAAATCGTAGTATTATTTTTTATTAAGATAGGTATCAGACAGAAATGCCACATCTGTCTGATTTTATTTTAGATCTGGAGTCCCCAAAATTTTATGATCTTCGACTATTTAAAGAGTTTCTCTATCCCCTCTATTTTCCTATTAAATAATTATAATAGCTCAAAATACGCTTATGTGAGTTTTTAGATTGTTTTTTGAAGTGTAACTTAATTTCTTAGTTATACCAGAACGTTCTTAAATAGCTGTAAAGTTTTCCCCCTGCAAAACGCAAACGAAAAATCGCAAATTTTATTTCGCCCACTGACCAGATTGCGCATAGTTGTGCGCATTCGAGGGTGGGTCTGAAAATTTTTAGTAAAAATAAAGAAAAATAATTAACATCACAGAAAGCTGAATTCACACCCTCACGATATTATATATTGTCGAGGACTTGGACCATTTAGCTACCAACAAAGTTATTTCTAATTTCAGTTTCTCTTTATGTTAATAGATTATATTTTTATTTTACCATTTTTATTAGCATTGGTACAGGGAAAGAAATAATTTAATCCAGAATTTTTTTTTAATTATAGGTATATATTGGTAATAATTTTTATTTAGATTTAATTTATTAACTTATAGATATTGCGTTAAAGATCACATACTACTAAACTGCATTTGTGCCTGTCCCTGTACCTATATTTGTGTTATAACTTAGTGTTACTTTCTAAATTTTAGAGGAAGAAACTTTTTTTTTACAAAAATTTACCATTGAAAAAGGAAGAAATTCTCCCGACACGTTTTATTTCAAATAAACGTGTTTTTGATTGTCTTTTAAAGATTTGTATTTTTTAATATTTATACAATCAATAAATAATTTTTTCTTTGACCTATATTTGTAAGTATGTCCGTCCCCCGTTGTAATGGTTACCAATTTAAATGAAATTATATAAAAATAAAAACATTTAATTCTGTTAAATTCTGCAAACATTTCTCTATAAAAATAAAAAAAATAAAATTTATTTTCAAAAAGCAATTAAAATTGGCTCCAAGATTGGGTACCATAATTCCGGGATCGGCGAGAGGGTTCGTGGGTGGAGAGTGATTGGAGATAGAGGAGAGGGGAGAGAGGAAGGGGATGTGGAGGCCAGGGGGTGCGGGGACCAGGGTGAGGGGGAGGGTCCAGGGGGCGTAGGCCCCTGGTAAGTGAGCCAGCCGAAGGCGGGCGTCGCAGCTAGTATTATTATAAATACGACCCTTCTGTGTCTGCCTAGTTAATAAATTAATGTAACCTTAAGTGTAATTAAAAATTTATACCAATACTTATATTTTAATTTAAAAAAATTTCTCATAGGTTCGTTCAATTACTCGATTGGACATAGAAAAATTATTTTTCTTATAATAGCAATCTAGCGAAAACAATAATTAAGTATATGTTTATTTCCATCAAGCAGAGGACAACCCCAGTGATTTCTTTTCATGATTCAATAACTCCGTTATTCTCAGCAAGAAACAAAATCTTTTCATTTAAATAATATACATATAAAATATTTTTTTATTCTCTAGATTAATTTTGGGTATTGATGAAATGATATAAAAAGAATCAAATTGAGGTACCTAAATCATTGAGTCAAGCCAGTTTTTGCATATTTTATTGTCATTTCACTCACGGCTTATAACTTTTCAAATTTTATCAATATTTCATGTTTCTATTATAGATAGTTTCCGAACAAATCAATGCAAACGGCAATGAATTGAGAATAATAAATATCTGTCTGCAGAAGTACTTGTGTTACCTTCAATTAATTTCCACCATAGAGATGGAGAGGATAAAAAAATACAGACAAATGAATATATAATTATTTATCATTTATAGATTGTGATAAAAATGCATTGAATACTTTGCATTTATTATATTATAAATATTTTTCATAATAGTTAATGATAATAATCATGAGAATTTCCATTTATTAAACCATATGTTGTCAGGCAAAAATTTAATTCGATAATTTGCCAAGCTGTCTCTCTTTTGACTCTGAATGAACCGGAATTTTTTCGCTTTTAAAATTATCTACAATTTATAATTTTATTTATTTAGAAATTAGGACATCCGGAGGCAATTTTCAGGATTACATAGGAATCGAATTAATTTAATTTTTGTCTCATTTGTCTGTTATAGCAAAAATCTCGTAAAATGATGACATTTTGATTAAATAAAGTTGACATTTTTCAAAAAAGAATGCCATTCTGGACTCATAATACCCTTTCGCAGTAATTGGATAAGGGCTGAACTAGTTTATAAAGTGCTATCAATGAGGTTGTCCTCTACTTGATGAAAATAAACATAATATATATACGAGCTTTTCGTGCGTTCCAAGGGCACGCCCGCGAAGCTCGACCCTCCGCTGGTGGCCCTGGCGGAGCGGCGTCTGGGGGAGCCAAAAAGTTTATTCCCCTTAAAAAATCACACTCTAGAGCAGTGTTTTTCAACGTGTGGGTCGCGACCTCCTGGGGTCGTGAAGCAAAATATATTTTTATTAAGAAAATGTTAATTAAAGGACATTTGTAGGTTAACACAAATCATTATTAATCTACTATTGTCGTATCGCTTTTCCATGGAGGCGTTTGGCGATGTAATCGATGTAAAAATATGTCTGTTATAGGTACTTTTAATTGTGTATTTAGCCGATACCTAATTATAAAAATTAATAAAAATGTTGTACGGATTTGATATTTGTAAAATAATAAAATAGAAGTTAAAAACAGAGGAAGGTAGGGAGTTGAGAATTTTTTTTCATACTAAGGGGGTCGCGTCATGAAAAAGGTTGAAAAACACTGCTAGCATAGACCTGCCTGCCAATAAATATGCACAAGCTGGAAATAATTTTAATCGACGTTAGGCTTACCAAATAAGAGTTATGTGAGTTTGCGACGGTTTCTGGCTAGTGCTAAATTTTTGAGGGCCTAAAATCACGAAATTTTGGACTTTTTTCAGATTTTTGTTTATAAATTGAAAACCATGCATCCTATAAAAAATTTTACTCTTACCAACATGAAAGAGCATAAAATTTCGCGTCTAATAACGTTCTTACTTAAAAGTTAGCCACAATCTCCAAAGAAAAACTTTTAACATATAATAATAATATATTTAAAATAACATAACATAAATATATTTATCTAGCATTTCCAAAAAAATAATTAAGTCTGCATAGAAAAAATGTAAGCGTGGCAAGATATTTTAACGTTTTTCAAATAATCGATCGGTAGCGCAGTGGTAGTTTCGAATGGTGTGGACGTCAGTTCGATTATCTAGCAACACTCAGTCCGCCAGGTAATAGTTATTTAAAAATAATCCATTTCATCTTGGATCTAATAGATGACAAGCTTTTGTGATTTACTGAGAAATTTTAAATTTATTTCTATCGGCAATACTAAATTGATATGTATTTTTGATTTTTCTAGTTTTCCTCTTGAAATGCATATGGTATTTTATAAGGATATCTACGGCACCCCAGAAGAGGCTATGAATCATCAAGACGGCCTCGCTGTCCTCGCCTTCTTTTTTGAGGTTAGTCCTTTATTTTTGGTCATTGATTTGTACTCTACTCTATATTCTCAAGTTTTCCCCCATATATCGTCGGCTTAGAGTGTAAATCTGCTAATTCCATTTTTTATCATATATTACATATTAATACCGTTCGAACGAAAAAGAAATACAGCATCGTCTAAGTAAAACTGCTTGTTAAAATTACGATCTTAAGTTGTAGAAAAAATTGTGAAAAATAGTTTTTTCCATAACAATATTAATTTTTTTTTCTCGCCCTGTAAAATTTCCTTGTTGTGAGTTACCTACCAGGTTTACTCTCTGAGGCGACGATATATTTAATCAGTAATTTTATGTATTTTTTATAATACCATTCACTAAAGTACAATTTTCTAGTAATGTTTGGTAACGCTATAAACCGACTGATTTTCTAACTATAAAATATAATCACTTTTCTCGCACGATGTGAGTAAAGTTCCACTTTTCTTTACAACTCCTCTACTTTCCTCCACGTTTATTATTTTCTTTTCACGATGGATGGGGCAACCCTAGACCTTTAGCTGTTGCACCTTTTTGGTGTAACGCCTTCTCTCATCATTTTCATTAAAAAAAATTATTTATACATAGATTCTCAACATCTTCTTAACATCTTAAATCCATGTAGACCATATTTTGATTGATTGTCCTCGGTATGGCGCACAAAGAAGCAATTCTAAGATAGAAGGTGTATCAATCAGGAAGCCTGTTGACTGACCAGGAGGGTTTTGGAGAAATTGTTCGAGTTTTTAAGTCGATGTACACTTGTTGAAATTCATTTAACGTGTATACGGTTGTTAGCCTGCTTCTACGTACGTTATAGCTGCATGACATTATTCTAACCTCACGTGTGATGGCGCAAATGACCATAGTAGTCGACGCGCCGATAAACAAATAATAATAATAATAATAACAACATCCAGATTACACGACACCATTAAGGCCTGGTAAGTAAATTGAACTCCAATCCAACGCCCGGCCCACTTCTTCCGCGGCTCTCGCTTGATCGTAGCTAGCAGTAGGTCGAGGGATGCGCAGGTAGAAAGCTTGATAAATTCTTATTTAATTAAAAAAATAAAATAATAATAATAATAATTTTGAGCTCTTTATGGAAAGTGAAGACATGGCGTGGGTGTTGGACTGGGTTCAATATGCCCTACTGCGTGAATGGGCTGGGTCTTGACCACGTGGGCTGGGTCTTGAACACTGTAGCTATTATAGGTACTTACTGAATACATAGCACCCCCCCTGACTTGACACTTAAGCCCTTTTGCCCTGACTGCAAAGATTTATTATAATTATGAATTATAGTAGGATATAATAAAGTTTTATGAATTATTATCAGTTCTAGGGGGTTGATTGATTTAGATTTAACAAAAATAAAATGAAATAGAGTTCTTAATTAAGTGAGCTTACCAAACAACAAAATTTGAACATCTTGTTGAGTGAAGGCGAAGAGGAGAGTGGAATTGGTTAAGCTTATTATTTTATCTCTCAAATCTCAGCAGGCATTACAAAAAATATGCTGTATGAGATGGGCGTAGTGAGGAACACCCGAAAATCAAGGTTACGGTATTCGCTTCGGTTTATAGTACATCACCTGAGTACTCGTGTGAATTATCGCGCGTAAGGCGAGTGCAGTTATTCACATGAGTACTCAGGTGAATCCACTATAAGCTCTCAGCTAGTCCCGCAACTCTCGCTTGGCGGATATTCCTCGCTTTAAGCCCTTGCCATACAAAATACAATTATTTATCTAAATTGTTGATTGTTTTCTTATTCAGGTGGGTGAGGACGACAACGAGGCTTTCGTCGAGTTAACGAAACTTTACCCGATCGTATCAACGCCCGGGAGTCGAGCGATTCTTGATCGTCCTTTGCTCTTGTCTCGTTTGGCACCAGCGAGCGTTACATCTGCTGAATATTTCACCTACAACGGCTCTTTGACGACTCCACCGTGCTCGGAAGTGGTCACCTGGCTTGATTTCGCTAAGCCAGTCTCGCTCTCACATCCACAGGTATGAATCTTACCGGAATAGCTATATTCAGACATAATTTATTAATTAAAAAGTTTTTATTTTGGTGAGAATATCAGTTTTTTTAATGAAAATGATGAGAGAAGGAGTTACACCAAAAAAGTGGACCCCTAAAGGCCTGGCGTTGGCCCCTCCATCGTGAAAAGAAGAAGAAATAATTTTATGGGCTGGGCGGGGGTCGAAGGTATCTGTGGATACGGGTCTTAAATAGCTGAAGGTTATAAGTCGCGGGAAAGATGGTGGCAGGGAGCGAGTTCCAGTCTCTGGAGGTCATAGGGATAAAAGAGTTGGCGAAAGCGCTTGTTCGACTTTTATCCAATTTGGCAGCGAAGTGGTGCTGAGCGTTTGAAAACCGCGTGTTTCTCGTAAAGAGGGCATTAGGGGGGATAATTGATTTCAGCTCGACTGAACAGACACCGTGATAGTATCTGTAGTACAGAGTTGTTGAATCATAAAGAGAAACAAAGAGGTTGTTTTCTGCTTAATGCAAATAAACATACATACATATAATATTATTCTATAAATTAATTTCTGTGAATCAATTGTAATAGACTGATGAAGAGAGCAAAGTCCTCGAAACTATAGTCTCGTTATAAATAAATAAAATTTATAATTTCAGCAGAAGACACACTTTTTTATTGTCTCCTTCCATATAATATTATATTACTATTTGGTTGAGTTTGGTCCAAGAGCAAGAATTTTCATTTTTTGATCTCCCCTCTCCATTTTGGGTGGTTAGTTTTTCCATTTCTAGCTCTCTAGAGGCACACATATTACGTATACAAAATTTGGTTTAGTTTGCTCCAAGGGCAAGAATTTACATTTTTTCACCCTCCCCCTTTTTTGGGGGGATTTTTTTAAACAAAAGTTGTCAGAAATCACATCCCCTACAACTTTGCTTATAACAAAATTTGCCGTGCGGTTAATAGTTTAGGAGTTATTTGATAATTTTCATTCGTGCGCCCCCTCCCCCCTCCAAACCCGTAAGTAGAGTAAGTTAGAAGACCTCTGATGGAAATATGAAATTTCATTATATTCCCTTCAGCCGTTTTTACGTGAATCGTGAGCAACTTTTCGCAGAAACCACGGAAACAGACAGACAGACATACAGACAGGAATTTTGTTGAAGGTGTTTTCGTTCATAACTTTGGTTGAAACATGTGCAACCAACATTTGGCGTGATTTGAAGCACAGACAAAACCTTAATTATATATAGTATTGGAAGGCAGCCCAAGGGTATTGAAGAAAGAAAAAATTAACACATATCCAAATATGGTGTAATTTATTGAATTATTTCCTCTTTCCTTTCAAACCGACGTTTCGGTGGATTCTTCCTCCTTCTTCAAGATCTACAAAGCAATATTACAAAATTATAAAAAATCAGGGGTTGTATAATTTTGTAATATTGGTTTGTAGACCCTGAAGAAGGAGGGAACGAATCCTCCGAAAACGTCGGTTTGAAAGGAAAGGAGGAAAGAAGTCCAATAAATTACACCTTATATCAAATATGTGTTAATTTTTTCTTTCTTCACTACCCCTGGTCTGCCTTCCATTACTTTCAGTTAAAATTTCTACCAGTCCGTCTCCCTCAGGAGAAAATTTCGTGGAAATTAAATTATTTATTTAATATAAAAAAATTCTATTCTTTATGGACTTTGAATGAAAATAAAAGGCGTTAGTTCTCGCAGACCATATGCACTTCATGCTCCACTGAGATTCTTCATTATATAATTAGAGTAGATATTTAATATTTATGAGTGAACCGAGTTTCCGTTACACAGAAGAGTCCTTTGACCTCTAATCAAATATAAATAATATATATATATTAATTCGTTATTAATATTATTGTGAAAGTGATCTTTTATTATAAATGAATGAACATAAAATAAACCTGCAATTTATTTATTTATTACAAAAACATTATATAATATATATAACATATATAGGTGAAAAATATTAATATATAAATATTTAACGGAAACATGGCTGAAATTCGCTGCAGAGAGAAGCCTTGACAGTGAAAATCAACGATCTATAAAAATTAGGTCTTCGATCAAAGGATCCAGTTATCCTGTATCCATACTAGGTATATTACTTTATAAATATTGAAAATGTTAAGGGTTGTAATTTTGTTTAAATCACACATATTTAATTATAAATTTTTATTGATCACGAACAAATAATACATCTATAACTACGAGGTTTCAATCGGCTTATTCTGTGATCGTTCTTCAGTACTCACCCACTCCGATTTTAGGTGAACTGGTGGAGTGGAGGAGTGTGTGACTGTTACTTATAATGGCTTGCGCATTTTTTGCAGGCTAGCCATACCCTTAACCGATCTGCTAATATAGTTGTCTAAGTAGCAGGGTCTCTTTTTATTTATCTTACAACCCAAAAAGTTCACAAAGAATCTACAACAGGCATTACAAATATCATACATGTGTGCAATTATAATCTCTGGTCAAATAAATATCATTTAACATCTTCATTTGCATTAAACAGAGGACATACTCATTGATTTCTCTTTATAAAACAACATTTCTGGTACCCTCAGCAAAGTAAAAATTATCATATAAACAAAATTCGGAAAAATTGAGCTAAGAAAGCAGTGGCGTACCTTCGGTCCGCACCGGGCGACACTTATTTTGAGGCGCTATTTTTTATGTTGAGTTACAGTTATAAAAACAACTTGTTCACTTCATAAGTTTACTATTCGATTTGCACGAAATACTTATGTATTTCTATATAAATATTAAATAAAAAATATTTAATAGTAATTTTTTTTTTGTAAATGTCTCATAGGTGGGGAACCTGCGGCCTCCGTAAGTTTCTTGTGCCCTATAAAAAGTATCTTGTATTTTTATAAATGTTGCATTTATAGGTATACTGTCTAATTTAAATACCATCCAATGGTAAAAAAGTTCCCCATCTATAGTTTGCCTCAATTACAATTATTTATTTATGTTTATTAATTTAGAAAAACCACCATTTGATTGACTTAGGGCCGGTTGTATGTCGCAAAGTAAATGCTTTTACAAGTGACAAAGGGTAGATGGTAAATGGAGGAACTGGGATGGCCAATCAGAGATGACAGGCAACTTTAAAGCATTTACTTTGCGACATATAACCGGCCCTTAGAAAAGGCGGCAAATTGTAGACTACCCCGGGCGGCAAAAGTTCTAGGTACGCCACTCTATGAAAGAGTTTTAAAATTATTTAAATAAATAAATAAATCTTTATTACTCGACCTGCTTAGAGGCACAAGTGATCGGAGACCAGGTCAACCAAACATCAATACTAATTAACTACATAAATTAAAAATCATCAATTCAAATCAATTACAAGAAATCAACAATTATTAACAAATAAGAAAGAAAAAAAAATTAAAAAAAGCCTAAACTTATAAATAAATAAAAGCTAATTGATTGATTGATTGATTGAGGGCAGGAATGAAATTTACTTTTCTTGAGTCGTAATCTTCAGTATACCTATATTAGTGTATAATTCAAATTGTATCTAATAATAATAACAATGTTTCTTAAAAGACAATCAAATTGACAGTTAAAACCTCACTCAACTAAAAAAAAACAGTGACATGTATTAATCGATTTTAACAAAAGTGACAAGGATTTGAATAGAATGCAATAATGGTATAAAAAGAAATTCGCCATGAAAAGGAAGGAATCGAAATCTTTATCATGTCACTCATTCAGACATCCATTGAGGATTTTTTTAAAACTTGTTTTTTAGATCCATTTTCATTTAATAAAGTAACTTCTATTCTAGGTAGGTAATTTTATATGCAAGAGTCTTTTTTAATCATGTTTAAAGAGAATCATAATGAGAAGCAGCCGTATAGAATATTTATTTTTGTACTCATCAAAAGGTGAACATTGTATAAAAAATAAGTCTTATTGTATAATTAATAAGTCTTATTGTATATTTAAAAAGAAAAACACATTCAAATTCAATAATAATTAATGCATACTGAGACGGTTTTGCCAAAAATTACTTGGATCTCGTCCAGAGCCCCAAAAGTGTGATTTTTCATTTATTCGTTAGGATGTATGTATGTATCAGTGGGTGCTGTCCACGGATGCTATGGATGCGGCGCATCCCTAAGATTTCAAACATTTAAAGAATTTTCATAAATAGTATATAGGTTGACTTCAAAATTTCAGGAGAATCTTTAAATTTTCAAATTATTATCCGTTATTTCAAATATTTCTATAAAAAACATTTTTTTTTTTTGAAAAGCATATTGGTTCTCTAAATGAAATAAAATTGTTTCATAGTTTCAGGCGACAATTAAAACGAACGATTTTTTCCGAAAAGGGTGCGGATAGAAGGTTTACAGTCACTAGCTGGTAGATATATCTTCCAGTTCAAGCATGCAAAAGACAAGCCCAGACGAGTTTTGTCGAATAAAAATTGTTCTCGCTCAAGAATTATTAAATAGAAATAATACAAAAAACGAATAAATAAAGTTGATTCGAAAATATTTAGACTAATCCATTTCTAAAAGCTCTCAATATATAATATCGGAAATAACTAAGAGTGATATTGACAAAGGCCCCAAAATATATTTTTAAAAAATCTAATGTTATATTTGAAAAATATAACGAAAATGATGGCGTATTCGATGAAATTTGCAAAAAAAAAATCGAAGATTAAAATAAAATTTCAAAAAATGAAGGGTATTTTTATGGACAGCATCCTCTGGTTGAAAAGTCACCAACTCCCACTGGTACTGGTATGTATGTATGTTATTCTTTTTTTCGTCGGCGATTTTTACCACATCGTTCAACCAATTGAATTGAAATTGAATTAAATTGATAATCTCCTCCTTTTTGAAGTCGGTTAAAAATAATATTACTTTAAAAACATGACACATTAGTTTTTGGTACTTACTAAAATACATACTTTATTCTAGTACTTTTTTATTTTTTCCTAAATATCTTGAAAATGACTTAACCAATTCTGATTAAATTTAATATTAATCATTTAATAATACTGTGAGAACCTCTAAAAAGATTATATAAAGTTTTTTGGAAAATTACATTTTAAAGTAGGTACTTTAATCTATAGTGAGCAAGTATAGAATCTAGGTAAATTCGTTTTCTTGTAATAGTAAGCTTGATCACTTAATAAACGAATGTAAATGTTAATTTGCACAACCAAAGGACAACCTCATTGATTTCTTTAATTAAGCATACCAAGTCTTTAAACATTTTTTTCTTTTTCTAGCATTTAATATTAAAATATTTTTTTGTTTTTAGGTGGAGGCGTTTCGAAAACTACGAAATGAAGAAGGTTTCCTCACTCACAATTTCCGACCAATCCAGCCTCTAGGAGAGCGTCTCGTTCTGTTCAATACCCCGAACAACGCATCTTTCTCTAGTGCAACACCTTTGATAGCACTGATAACAAGCTTTCTAGTCTTAATTGTAAAGAGACTGAACTGAAGATAGCGTTATAATAATGTGGTGTGGTCTCTTCACAAATCTAGGTCATGTAATTTAAATATCGTGCATTCTTACTAAAACTTTAGTAGGAAGTAGTATTTGTCAGAAAATAAACATTAAAATTTGGCTTAAATTATCAAGACTAAAAAGTCCAGCTATTTACAGAGTATTTTGGATAACGTTTAAACCATGGACTTTATCTTTCCTGAACATTTTTGGTTTTTTAACATTGGAAACGTTAATAGTGAAGTTACCCATAAGTAGTTGCGAAAAATTACCATGCTGTTATATATATCCATTCGATTGAAAGTTTTTGTGCCGAGGGTAGCAGAATTTTTATATATTCAAGGAGACAATAAAAGAGTGTGTCTTCTGCCGGAATTATAAATTTTATTTATTTATAACGAGACTATAGTTTCGAGGGCTTTGCCTTCTTCATCAGTCTATTAAAATTGATTCACAGGAATTAATGTATAAATGAAAAGCTAAAATTTTCACTTGGCTGAGTTAAGAATTGTCATTTATTTGCAACGAAATTTTCTCTGGAGAGAAACGGACTGGTAGAAATTTTAATTGAATGTAATGGAGGGCAGCCCGGAGGTGGTGAGGAAAGAAAAAATTAACACATATAAAATAAAGTGTAATTTATTGGAATCCTTCCTCCTTTCCTTTCAAACCGACGTTTCGGAGGATTTTTCCCTCCTTCTTCAGGGTTTCAAAGGGTCAATGATTGAAACAAATAAAATGTTTCCTTCTTCTCTCCACAGTAGTGTTCAAAAACTTTCTTCATTTTTAACAAAGGCATAGAAAAACAATTTTTTTTCCTCCTTTTCTTAATAAGAAGGAAAAAAATTGTTTTTCTATGCCTTTGTTAAAAATGAAGAAAGTTTTTGAACACTACTGTGGAGAGAAGAAGGAAACATTTTATTTGTTTCAATCATTGACCCTTTGAAGCCCTGAAGAAGGAGGGAAGAATCCTCCGAAACGTCGGTTTGAAGGGAAAGGAGGAAGGATTCCAATAAATTACACTTTATTTTATATCTGTTAATTTTTTCTTTCTCACTACCTCTGGGCTGCCTTCCATTACATTCAATTGTCATTTATACTTGTTTTATTTTTTGGCTGTAGGTGGCGTTAATGAGGTTTTTATTTGCGCGGCTATTTTTAAGATAAGGCTTTCGGAAATTTTTATTTTTCGATTTAAGAATTTTTTTGGTGAATTATTATATGATTTTAAAATTTTTAACGATTTGAAAATACAAATTTTTAGGGGATCTAATTCTGATCTAATTAATTTAATATTTGATTCAACTGGAAAACAATGTTTCTCGGAGATTAAATCGTCTGCAATTGCACAACCCCCTTTAAAAATTATTTTGTGTTCCGAAATTAAATTTCGTTCTGTTTTTCCTTCATAGGCCGAAACTATAGTCTCGTTATAAATAAATAAAATTTATAATTTTAGCACAAGACACACTCTTTTATTGTCTCCTTCAATATATCCATTATATATCTCAAAATAGTTGGAGAAAACATTTTGCCTTGACAAATAGCTTTAATTCTTCTTTAATTTCTATTTGCCTAGGCAAAAACTTTGTGGCCTAATACTTTTTTATAAATTCATTAATCAGGGGTGCCCACAGGGGGGGTTAAGACGCAGACTGCATCATTGAAACTTCTGTTTGAAAATTGTTCGATTTTAGTATTAAATAGTATTCTTCAAATAAAAGCGATCAAGTCTTTTAACTTCAACAAAAGGTATTAAAAATCTCTTTTAATTCTTTAGAGTTGAATAAATTGGGGAGAGGGGTACTTTTCATGAAACTGAGGGGGGGTAATACCTCATGAAGCTAGGGGGAGGGGCAGTCTGCTAAAATATTTGTGAATTCTAAATTAGTGAACAACGACCTATATTCTATTTAATTTTAATATTTATGTTGATGACTTGCCTTGATATGTTTACTAAGAAAAAATATTTATAAAAATGACAAATATACAGGGAAGTTAGCTATTTGAGCCCTGAAGAAATCAACAAAGTTGACGAAACGTTGGAAATAAAATATACATTTTCTGCATAAAAGATATAGTCCTTTTTTCTCTATAGGACTTTAATAATTTAATTTTAATCTTGAATAGCTTGTAATCAATCACAAGAGGCTCGCCATGTGAAAATGAAATAATACTTGAAACTATATATACTATATAGTACTTACATAATACATTTCTTGGCTATATTGTTGGATGAGTGCCCTGTAAATAGCCCTGACTAAAAACCGTAAATAACTAAGTGAAAGTAAAAACAACACTTGTCGACGCGATGTCACGGTGACGACATACAGTAAATTACGAATTTATATAAATAAATCAATAATAACTATTATTCTTTTAAAATCAATTATAACATTTATTATTAGATAGTATACATTTTTTCCGGAAATTTTTTTTCATTATCATCAATTATATATATATTAAAGAGGATTTGAACTTTGTTTTGATTGATTTTAAAAGAATTCTATTTCTTCTACTGAAATGATCTAAAACTAACAACGAAAACATACATTTTTTTCTTGTTAAATTTGTTGAGTCTTCTTCGGGGCGTGTGAATTACGATAAACGAATTGTTATGAATCTTTTTACGAGAACATAATCAACTTCAAGCTCTCTATAAATTCATCAAGATTTAAGTCTCGGGGGCAGAAAATCGACTCATAACGAGATTTCATCGAAAAATATCTAATTGCTAGAAAGAGTTGAAAAAAATCAACATACAACATAACTCCACATATTTACGCTCTTCCAATATATATATCTATACCACCCTCAAAAAAAAAAAAAAAAAAAAACATTGGCAGAACCATTTTCACAACCCTTTGAATTATAATTATAATTCTGTAAAAATTCTTCAAAAGTAGCTTATGTATAGTAATTTCGATGACAATTATTTAGTTTTGAAGAAGGGGGGTATTTGAAGAGCGTATTCAATTTTTTTTTATTATTCACTTAAATCTCTAGTTCTGGCCGTTGTTGGATCCATCATCAGAGCTATAAAACAGTTACTAGCACTTAAGGACGTTCCCTAATAAATCGATTTGCTTGCAATCCTTTTAAAACTTTGAATACACATATTTATAAGTGTCCTTTATGCGTAGAAATTTCTTTCAATAGTCCTTGCGAAACTAAATTTGTAAATATTGACCATTGAAATTTGTATATTAAACAGGCGAACCCTAACTCGATTGATTTTAAAGCCACTATTTCATTTAATAACAATCGTAATTTTCTTGAAATTATTTGAAAAACTGAGAATCATTAACTGAAGATATAACAAATATTTTTCTGTTAAAATAATTGTATCAAGCCGTATTCGTTTTGTATGAAAAATGTTAAAAGTTAGGTACTTTTGATGGTTTTGATTTTTTTCTCTCATGGCATGGCAACGTCGCACTAAATTCACTCAATTTTTCCATATCTAAAAAACTTCTGCAGCTGGTGCATTTGAGATTTCTAAATAATTCTCTCATCCTAACTATACTGTTCTCATCTGAAATTTCGCAATGAGCTGTTCCATTAAGTGTTTTTTTTATTCTTTGTCTTTTAGCGTCGGTAAAAATGCAATGTTGCCAGATCAGAGAAATGACGCAGTGAAAATATTTTTGCCTTTCTGCGCATGCGAGAGTAGGAGAAAGAGCGAACTACATCTGAGCTATATTAGGGAACGTCCTTAATGAATAATAATATGAAAAACCGAGATCCCCTACAACTTAAATGATAACAGTTATAAATCATCACATAAATAAAATAAATAAATAAATTATTATCATCTCATTGAACATCTACAATATACATATTTTGGAATGGATCAAGAAAGAATATGAAGGAACTTTTATTTATTCTTTTGAGTACTCGTATAAAATGTGTGAAATGAAATTAATTGTAACACAATTTTATAAATCTGAAGAACTCCTCAGCAAAATCCTAAACGTTAGCTGATAATAAATAAATAAATAAAAATATTTGACGGCACCCTTCAAAAATAAATAAATACAGTCACAAGCAATGAAAAAACTATGGAATCGCCAGAATTTCAGAGAGTTCCTCTCGTTTTTTTAAATCTGTGAATTTTTTTAGTTCCTATTTTGGAATAGTTAGATCTAAATTAAAAAATAGGCCGAGAATTTACAAGTTTCTGCGTTAATTTCAGATAAAAAATCTATTAATAAACATAAATCTATCCACGAAAATGTCACAATTAATCAGAGACTAAAAAAAGCCCAAATAATGCCGGCGTCCCAAAAATTTCTTGCCATACATACTTTGTAAAAATGTATAATTCTTAAAAATCAAGATTGATCATTAATTAAATAATTATGCATAATTCATTTTCATATAAGTATTGTATAAATCGGACATTTTTGGCATTGAATTACGGTCCTTTTTACTTCATAATACCTACGTAGTAGGGAAAGTATTGTAAACTTTGAAGAAATTTTACTTTTAAGTTTTTTTGAAATATCCCCGAAACGTAGCTAAACTATTTTGACATGGCCATTGAAATCATTTCTTTTTATTTTATTTAAGGTAGTTGTTTCAGCATATGGGTTTTCTTAGTAATTATTTTGAAATTTAGACAGATTATTATTTAAATACTTCTCCATTGATTGGTGGCAAAACGAAATTTATTAACAATATAGTTCTGGAGATATTAAATTGGAAAGATAGAGTTTTTCAGACTCTTATACATTGCACTATACGGGATATCGGAAAGTTTACATAAATATTTAATTATAATTAAGAAACTCTTCTTACGATTGTTATAAAAAAAAAAAAACTAAACCAACATTAAACAATAACTAATACATTTTAAAATTTTAATTCATAATTACAACACAGTTTCTGAGATAATAATGAATAAATAATGAAAAATGTATAATGAAAAATTTACACTAAAAACAAGCTGGCAACAACGCATTTATTTAACCTAAAAAGTGGGTTAACTTTACTACTTTTTAAACGACTTCAAAAAATGGAGGAGGTTCTCTATTCGACTGATTTTTTTTTGATTTTTTTTGTGCCTATGTTACCTCATATCTCCGCCAATTGTGAACCGATTTTGAAAAAAAATTTCGCATTGGGTCCAGTCTACGTTCCGATTGGTCCCATTTTTTTTCGTAGATATTAGACCTTTTTTGTTAGGTTTGTTCAGGACTAACTTCTTTGTTTATGAACCGATTTCGATGATTCTTTTTTTATTGGAAAAGGGTGTATCTTCGGGATGGTGCAATATTAATTTGGTCAAGTTCTGATGATAGGATCACTATTAATAACATCACTAAAAAGAGAAAAATAAAAATTTTTAAGAAAAAATAAAACCGACTTCAAAAAATTAAATGCAACAAATAAAATACACTAAAAGGTATAAAATAATTATTATCTTATTTAGTTACAACTGAACGACGAAATATTAACATGAAATTGCTTTTTGAAGTCGGTGCCAAACATATACCTTTTATGAATCGCACTCGACGGATCTTACTTAGTACGTTTGGTTGGTACGGTGGCTTATAGGTATAGTTTGTTTGACATCGACTTCAAAAAGTGATTTCATGTTAATATTTTGTCGTTTAGTTGTAACTAAATAAGATAATAATTATTTTATACCTTTTAGTGTATTTTATTTGTTGCATTTGGTTTTTTTGAAGTCGGTTTTATTTTTTCTTAAAAATTTTTTGTCGTCTTTTCGCTTCAGCCATTATCGCAACAGCTTTCAATCGCTTATTAAGAACTTTTTGTTATATATATATATATTCCTTATAAGGTACTTTATCTGACATTTCTATGATAAAATATATACAAGCTCGGACAGCGTAGCCAGATTTGTCAAACGAGTACGGGATTGGCTAGTAGTGGTACATAAACAGCAAAAACTTTTGGGCTTTTGAATTATGAATCCTTATTGTCTGTTCTATATATACTCTAGCATTAACTTTTTGCTAATATTGTCGTGAAACAACTACTTTAAATAAAATTAGGAAGGCTCCTCAAAAGCCCGTCTCCCCGTGATCATTTAAATTCGGAAAAATACTATATTTAATCAAAATTCAAAAAACACTTGTTTTTATTTATAATAATTTAAAAGATGCCTTTCGGTCCTATATTGAATATTTGATACATATAAATATTTAAATATTTATTGTTCAAGTCTGGATTTTACAATTTGACTAAATCTTCACAAAATAAGTCTGGGTATTTTTTTATAATATTGATGCAAGAAGAGGTTGTACCAAAAAGGCGAAATCCTTGTATTTCGGGGTGCACCAGAATAGAAAGAAATTTCAGGGTTTTGGTTGTAATTGAAGATATCTATGAACGAAAATATATGTCGCTTTTCGAGTTTCAATCTCTAGAAGTCATAAGGATAAACGAATTAACGAATACGTATGATCGGTTAGTATCTAATTAATAGCGAAAGGGTGTTGAATGTTTGAAAATCTTGTGTTGTAAAATGGTGTCTATGAAAATACTTAATTTGTACTTGAAATTATTAAACTTTTCCTCAATTAAGATGGATGTGACGTCATGCTAATGTCAACTGAATATAAGTAATTCGAAACAAAATATAAGTATTTTTTTAGTATTACTTTAAGTGAAATGTGATAATGACATTTATAATATAGACATATCATATTTTGTATCAATTGATTGTACATACATAAAAATAAATATTTATACGAAAATTATTTTGATGTTAATTAACATGAAAATAAAGTAAAAGTGTATTGCACCGTTATTTATGGACAAACTGTATTGTATAATAATCCTGTAATCCATATAATTAAGATTAAAAATCGAATGTATTTTTACTTTAATGTTAGATATTTTTTCACGTTTATTATGTACCTATAGAAATATGTATATTTAATTTCACATAAAAGACAAATATTATTTTGTATTGTAAAAAGTGAATTGTTTGATTAACTTGTAATCATACATATTCGAATCAATATAATAAAAACAGGTATTATTTGTTCGTGTTTAATAAATAATTGTTATTAATTATAAGTGATTTAAACAAAATTTCAACCCTTAGTAAGTGACGTTCCAATAAATTTCTTTTTTTTTAATTTTATATTTCATTATACTTGGGCTGCTTTTCTATCAATTTGTCCATTGAAATCTACCAATCCGTCTCTACAAAAGAAAATACTTTTAATATATTAAACAATGGTTTTTCAAAACCTGATTTGTTTTTTCTGGATTAAGATACATACGAAAACTAAAAAAAAAGTAAATTGGCCCCTTAACAATATAATGGTCAGTTAAGAAGCCTATCCAAAATTCAATGAATCCTTTTTTGGATACATTGAAGTAAAGTTGCAGTGGGGGAAAGAAATAGTTGACCCGGTAGTCCTTGGGCACATTTTTACTTTACCATACAGGGTATGGTCAAGTATTGTAATCGTGCATGAAAAAAGTGTTTTTTTTTTCTTTCTTTGTTTCGAAATATCTCAAAAACGGCTTAAACTATTTTGATTAAAAAAAATTGAGCGAAACCATGACATTTCGGTCTACAAAAAAGCTCTAATAAGTAAACATCGAAAAAATTATATTTTTCGAGATAATAATTGTTTTGTCAAAATGTCTGTTAATCTGTCTGGTTGTCAGTTAGTCCGTGCGTTACCAAATTTTTGTGGACGAGCTAGCTCAAAAACCAGTCTGAATATCGAAACCAAATTTCACAGGTAGTTTTGGTCCATTGAGATTAAGAGCTGATTTGATTTTGGTGCATATCAACCCAAAATTAAAGGGGGGGGGGGTTAAAAATTAAAAATCTAGGACATTGGAGCAAACTCAACCAAATTTTGTATACATAATCAGTGGGACCCCAGGAGTAAAAAATGCAAAAACTAACCTTTCAAAACGGGTGGGGCGTGTAGGGTCAAAAAAAGAAAATCTAGACCCTTGTTCCAAACTCAACCAAATTTTGTATACATAATCAGTGGGACCCCAGGAGTCTAAAAATGCAAAAACTAACCCCACTCCCCTACATGATTATAAATAATTTGATTAAATATTAAATATAAGTGAAGGTTGTATGGTAAAGTCAAGTGGATGGCCACATCAGAACATGTCAGCTTATTTTTTTACAATTCGTGAATTGAAAATCACTCAGGATTCAATCTGGTCTAATTTTTCTAAAAATATTTAAAGTAAGTATATTCTGACCAGAAACATAAATGTGAAAAAGGGTCTCAATTTACCAACGGCTTCCGCCGACAAAAGAGTTGAGATCTAGACGGGATTTCAACTCTTTTTCGGCCAAGCCGTTGTACTGAACTTGGCCCCTTTTTCGCATTTATGTTTCTGGTCAGATATCATTAATTTTTGGAAAGTTTTATCTTTTAATTTATCTAAATAATTACATTTAAACATTTATATTAATAATATTTCTCAAAAAATATCTGTTAAAAACCCGGTCGGTTTTTCATAAATTTCACCCCTTTATTTCGGACCCCGAAGAACGGAAAGTTTCGGTTTTTCAATTTCTTCATTTATTAATGTTCCAAGCTTTACCAGTATGCCAAATTTCAGAATTCTAGCTTAATTGTATTTTCACTATATGTTAATTAAGCCTATAATCAATTTCACCCCTTCATTTTAAGTCCTGAAAAAGGGAAAGTTTCGCTTTTTCGATTTTTCCCTTTAATTGTAGCCCAATGCTCTACCAGTTTGCCAAATTTCAGCATTCTAGGATCAGCGGAAGTACTTTAGGTTTTTGATAAGTCAGTCAGTCAGTCAATGAGTGAGTGAGTCAGTGTTAAAAATGGCATTTTTCAGAGCTTAATAATTCAAGAACTATATTAGATTTATTCATGAAATTTAGGATTCTAGGTGTTCTAGTGGGTCTTATTAGGCAAAATTTCAAGTACGTAAGTCTACTAGTTTTTGAGTTATGGGGGGGTCGAAAGTAGATTGAAATGGTTCGTGTAAATATACCCATGGCCGGTGCGTCGCCCGATTTTCCGAACTTGCCTGCCCTGTGACTAGAAAAATGAAAAATTTAACTAGAAAAAAGTGAATATATTTTTGAAAAGAACATAAAATAATTTTTTTTTAAATGTGTGTTAAACATTATCAGAAAAAATCAGCTGGAGCAACTATTAAGGTCACGATTCCTTCATCTAGAAGCTACAAAATTAAATTAACTTTTTTCATCTCTGAGATACAAGCTCTTTCTCTTTACACAAAGCATTAAATAGAAATTTCGCGTCTCCCTCACATCCGCCCCTCTTCCACCCAAATGGTTCAGTGCCCACGTCCCCCACTGAAAAAACTCAATCTCTAGCCTCCTATTTGACCACTAACTCCAGTTTAGATGACAAAGGGCTTAACCTGCCCACTTATACCCCCAAACTAACATGGGCAAAATAATTTTCAGTCCCCAAATAATCAAAAAAGCTATTAAAAAATTAAACTCTCGGATGACATCCCACCAATTCTCATTAAAAACTGCGCCCCTGAACCCCCGGGGCGTCTCTGTCGCATCTGACCTATCTTGGAATGAACACATCTCCTCTGTGGCGAAATCTACAGCAAGGAAGATTGGCTACTTATTCAGGTCCAAGCGATTTTTCAATCCCCCACATCTTCTCACCATCTACAAGGCCCAAATCCGCCCCTGTCCCGAATACGCCCCTCACCTATGGAGAGGAGCCTCTAAATATTCTCTTGCTACCCTGGATGCGATTCAGAAACGAGCCGTCAGGCTAATTGACGATTCTATCCTCACCGACTCCCTCGACTCGCTAGCTCATCGTAGAAATGTCTCTGCCCTTTCCCTTTTCTATAGATACTATCACGGCACATTAGAAAAGTTCCGGCACACTTCATTTGCTAATATGTATATCCCCATGACTTCAAGGAACTGGAACTCTCTTCCAGCCTCCGTCTTTCCAAGCACTTATAATCTTCAAACCTTCAAAACCCGAGTGCATAAACACCTACATCTACACCCTCTCACTTAATCAACTTTCCCTTCTCTTTGGTAATGCAAGGGTCTTTCGAGATCCATAGGGGCTGCATCTTACTGGTGCACCCCATTCTTGCATCTGATTGCGTTAAAAAAAAAAAAAAAACTAACCAAATTTGTATATACATATTCTATGGACCCGCAGAAGGATAGAAAGTGCAAAAACTAACCAAATTTTGTATACATAGTTTGATCGAAAGTGCAAGAATTTTCATTTTTGATCCTGCTCCACCAATGTTGGGTGGTTAGTTTTTGCATTTCTATCCTTCTTCGGGTCCATAGAATATGTATATAAAATTTGGTTGAGATTTGGTAGAAAACGGCTAGAATTTTCATTTTTGACCCCCCCCACATCTGATAATGAATAAAGAGACATTAAAAAAATTATTTAATGTTCTTTTCAATAATATATTCAGTTTTTTTCTGGTTGAATTTTTTCATTTTTTTATACCTCTTCAAAATGTGGTAGTTCTTTATGCTCCACCCTGTATTATAAAACATTTTAAAAATTTAGTTTTTTTATTGTTTTATTAATTTTTGCCATAAATATGTGGGAGTATTTAATTCATATCAACAAAGGGATATTTTTGGATTTTTAAATAGTATTTGACAATAGAGATGAAGGGTGGACATTACAAAAGAAAATTACAGGTTAATACATCTCAATAAAATTTTGAAAGGAACGAAAAATGAATTTTAAAAAGCATTTTATTACATCATCTCATATATCATATACATATTATATACTATATATACATATATTATTACAATTGTTATCACTTATACATATATTATTACAATTGTTATCACTTATACATATATTATTACAATTGTTATCACTTATACATATATTATTACAATTGTTATCACTTATACATATATTATTACAATTGTTATCACTTATACATATATATTACAATTGTTATCACTTATACATATATATTACAATTGTTATCACTTTAGAATCAAATTACATTAAAGTAACAACTTAAAATCTATAAAAACTCATTATATGGAATTCGATTTCCAAATTGAGTATTAATTTTAAAAAGCCTTTTATTATATCATTCTTATATCATATAAGGTCAGGTGGGGTAACTGGGGCCGGGGCAACTGGGCCAGGGCCCTGTAACCCCATAGCTTTTTAATTTTACCGCATTTTTTTAGCGCAATTCACTTTTTCATATTGGTGGGAAATTTTCAGTGTTCCTGAATTAGAGAAATTTCTTTAAGTTTATTTTATACTTAAGTACTTAGTTAAGTTAATTACTTATTTACGTATTTACCTAGTTATGTGCTTACTTCTTACCTTACCCAGTTCCTTGAAAATATTGAGACTTAATTAAGGTTTTCTTAAGCATAAGGAACTTATTTAACTTTATTTCAATGGGTAAAATGAAATTATTTTGTTTAGTTGTTTGATTTATGACACTTTATTGAATTTTCTGTAATAAAAATCGATTTTAAAAATTATACTTGGCGTTTAAACTTATCTACCTTAAAAAATTCAATAGAATAAAAAAATAGAGGTCTTGGTGCAACTGGGCCAGCCTAGTCAGGGCCCAATTACCCCGAATCGCTTACATCTTTGATTATTTTTAATCCATATACAAATGAGACTAATTCTACCTACGGCCAGGGCCTTGAGGGATAGGGGAACATGTCCAACTGCTCAAAAGATGTTAAAAATTAAAAAAACAGCAAATAGGCTGGGCTGGTCCAATTACCTCACAACGCGTTTAACTGGGCCAACCGCAAAACTTTACATTCAACTTAAGATAATTCCAAAATTTTGAATAATCAAAAGTTGAAAGTATCATGATTATTTGAAGAAAATTTCATCTTTCAATTAATATAGTCACGAGGTCTATAAATTGTGAGGAAGCTTAGTTATAGCCAAAAATATGGAGTACTATCCTTGGAAAACAAAAGAAGCTGGCCCAGTTACCCCACCTGACCTTACATATTATATGCTATATATACTTATACATATATTATTACAAGAAAATTACGATTGTTATTTAATGAAACAGTCACTTTAACATCAATCGGAATAGAGCTCGCGTGTTAAATGTGCAAATTTCAATATGCCATATAGTAGTATATAAATACAAATCTTTTATAAAAAAACAATCTTTCAACGTTTATTGAAACTAAAATATTTCAGGAGAATTTCCCAATTTGTCAATGGAACCTAATTGATTCAAAAAAGAAAAAAAAATATTTTATGTCTAATAAATATAAGGCGCGGTTCATAATAAGTCGATATAAGATATAAGAATGGATATTGAAAATTTTCGATCTTTACTTAGCTGGGAACAAGTTAAAATTAAAATCAACTGTTGTTAAAGTAGTTGTTCCGCCAAATGCGTTTTCCTAGTATTTTTTTGAAATTTAGACAGATTATTAAATAAATATTTCTGCATCGATTGATGGCAAAACAAAATTTATGAACAATACAGTTCTGGAGATATTAAATTTCAAAAATCGAGTTTTTCAGGCTCTTTAACATTGCACTATACGGGATATCGGAAAATTTACATACATATTTAATTATAATTAAGAAACCCTTCTTACCACTTTTATAAAAAAACTAAACCAACATTAAACAATAATCTATACATATTTTAAGACAATTTTGATTCATAGTTACAACACAGTTTCTGAGATAATAAGGAATAAATAATGAAAAAGCATAAAAAAATTTAGACTAAAAACAATTTGGCAACAACGCATTTATTTAACCAGCGAAAGATGCATGCGCTAGATTTTTTCAAAATTATAATTTTCATAAGATGTAACGTAGCCGTTGATTACATTAGTTAAAAAATAAAACGATTTTTATAGAAATTTAAAATGTATTTTATCTGTCATTTTAATATAAAAATATTCAATCTCCTACAATGGTGCCAAATTTGTCAAACGAGCACGGGCTAGAATTGGTACATAAAAGCAAAAGTTTTGGGCTTATGAACTATGAATCCTTATTGTCTGTTCTATATACTCTAGCATTAACTTTTTGCTAGTAGAAACAACTACCTATAACTGGCTCCCAGATAAGTAAAGATCAAAAATTTTCAATATTCATACTCTATTGAGCCCATGAAAAATAATGTTTATAATTAAACAAAGACTGATTATGAAGACCAAGTCTTCGAAACTATAGTCTCAAACAAATAAATAATATATATATAGATATATATGTGTGTATGTTTATTTGCATCAAGCAGAGGACAACCTCTTTGTTTCTCTTTGTGAATCAACAAATCTGCTACTCTCGGCAAAACAAAAACTTTTCAATTACAATTTTTATTATTATAATCCTAAAATTTTACGCCCGAATTTCGAAGAAATTTTAAAAAAACAAAAAATCAATTGACAAATAGTCAGTTATAGTTTTTATAATATTAATCCAAAATTTTTAGAGAAAAATATTTGTATTAACGATGTGAATTAAACGTAATTTCGTCGCCAAGAGAATTTGTATCAGTGTCTATTTTTAAAAATATTTATTTCTTTAGTGTCGAAGAATGAATGTCTTAGAAAAAGAATATAAGCCCGGACGACATCCAAGATAGAGACGTATGGAATGCAAAATGAGGGATGCGACAAAGGCCTTAGGAACCCCGATTCAAAATAGAAAAAGAAACTTTTTTCCATTTTTCTAACATATATGGAAATTTAATTAAATTCCATTGACAAGAGAAATTCTCCCGAAACCTTTAGTTTTTAGTATTTCACTGAACATTAGAGGATTAATTTTTTAATAAAACATTTTGTATTTATTTATATAATAAGAATTCATATTTTTTTTTTGATATACTGGTACTTTATACATTTATTTACGTATTAGTATTCTATTTTTAGGATTTTTTCAATTTAACATATTTTATTTATATTGCACCTCAATTAATAATATTTTAATGGAGATTACGTTATTTTTTTTTTGAAAAAGTTATTAGAATATTTGTTATTTAAAATTATACCTAAGAGAAATATGGATACCATATACCACTTTCAAAATAAACGATCCATATGCGAATTTCACAAAGCCCATCATTTGAAATCACAAATAATCTTCTAATAAATTTTTTCAGAATATAATAATATTATTTCCTTTATATACTTATTTTCATTCTTTTTGTAGTGTTTACACGAGAAAAATTCCTGAGATTTTGTTTGAAGGATTTCAAATAATCCTGAACAGCTTTGGTTGTATTAGTATAATGTTGAACTTCGTTATTTATATGAACTACGGCGCCATTCTCTAAAAGCACATTGGCACATGCTATGTTGTTACGGATTGCAGCATAATGGAACAGGGAATGTTTGTAGTTATCTATGTGATTTACATTAGCCCCTGATTCGACCAACAGCCTAACTACATTTAATTTACCTAACATTATAGCGTAATATAACGCAGTTTGACCTGACGTTTTATCGAAACAATTTACCTCAATTCCTCTATTAATCAAGAGTTCAACTACGTTAAAACTACAGTATCTAGTTGCATCAAATAACATATTTTCACCTTCACACGATTTAATATTTATGTCAGATCCTGCGTCTAATAAAGTTTTGATTACATTAAAAGATCCGTTTCTAATGGAATAAACGAATGCAGTTTCTTTAGTGAAATATTGCTGGATATGAATATCAGTTTTCGCATCAATTAATAATCGGATTATCTGTATAAATCCATTATCAGTGGCATAAAACAATGGTGTTTTACCATATGTGTCTTTGCAATTAACATTAGCTCCACGGTCTACGAGGAATTTCACAATATCCAGGTAACCTTTTTCTGCTGCAAGATGCAGAGCAGTTTTTTTATTGACCTTCCATTCCTCAAGTGGACATCCATTATTTACCAAATACTCTACAATCTCTAGATTTCCATTTTGCGCTGCCCCGAGAAGTGGAAATCCTAAATCTGCTTTTAAACTCGATTCAAAATTACTGTGAAAATTCCTTTGTAATTTTTTTATATAATCACATTTATTTGAACGGATCCAATGGAGCGGACGCCATTTTCTTTCCACTTTGGCAATATATACGTTACTTTCTTCCCATAGAAATTTTACAATTTCATCGTTTCCGGAGAAAGCAGCATTATAGAGCGGGGTAAAATAAGCCCGGTTCGGACCGCGGAATACACTTTGAGGATTTTGCTTAAACCAATACCGCACTTCTTCAAGGTGACCATTTTCCACAGCCTCATAAATATTTTTCGAATACACGTTCACTGGACAGGGTTCATCCCACATCTCTTTTGCCATTTGAAAGTTGAAAGAACCTTAAAATATAAAACACAACACATATATTAATTAGATGATTATTAAATAAACCAGCCAAGTGAGAGTCTTACCTAGGGTTCCGACTTGGTCAAAAAAATACTAGCCATATCAAATTCGTTGTTATTTGAAAAGGGACGAATGGAAGTATTTGTAATATTATTTTATAATTTTATGATAAAAGTAGTCTGGAAATCTCATCAGCTACAATATCGAGTAAAAATGGGTAATTAGGGCTCTCCCGACCAGTGGCTCAACCACGTGGGGGGATAAGGGCTGAAGCCTCCTCAGTAGAAGGAACAAAATAAAAGTAATAGTAAAAATGAAAATCAAATTGAGCCACCCTAATATATATATCAGTGACATGCGGTCCATGTATGCTGTGGATGCGGCGCATCCCTAAAAATTTCAAACATTTTCATAAATTAAGGAGAATTTTTTAAACTTTCAAATTATAAACTGTTATTTCAAATATTTCTATAAAAAATATTTTTTGTTTTGAAAATTGTTTTTGAATATTGATTCTCGAAATGAAATAAAATTGTTGCATAGTTTCAAGAGGCAATTAAAATGAATGATTTTCCGAAAAGGGTGCGGATAGAAGGTTTGATGTCCCTGCCTGGTATATCTTCCAGTGCAAGCATGTCAAAGGCAAGTCAAGATGAGTTTTAGTCGAATAAAAATTGTTCTCACCTGAGGAACTATTAAAATAGAAATAATAGAAAAAAAGGAATAAATAAAGATGATTCGGGAGTATTTGGACTAATCCATTTCTAAGAATTCTCATTATATAAGATCGAATACCTATACCTAACTAGGCCTGGTTGCATGTCGCAAGTAAATGTGTTTAACCACTAACCAAGGTAGATGGTAAATGGAGCCACTGGGATGGCCAATCAGATGACAGGTACATTCAGTGGCTGTCATCTGATTGGCCATTCCAGTGGCTCCATTTACCATCTACCTTGGTTAGTGGTAAAAAGCATTTACTTTGCGACATACAACCGGGCCTAAGAGAGCTATATACAGAGGCTCTCCAGAAATAATCGATTCACATATTGAAATGAAAACACGGGACCTTACTTTCTATTGGCATTTTTTCAAAATAATATATATATATATATATATTTTAATTAAATTTTTTGGTTTTAAGTATGTTAGTTTTTTACAATTCAAAAAAATATGGGATTATTTGAAATTCATTTGGATAAAAATTTTCCATTATATTCAACATCTAATGTTCTAACATTTCAAAATTGAAAAAAAATACACTAAAATCTAAAAGGAGGATCCTTCTGATATAAAAAAATTAGATCTTTAACATCTTGGATTATTGACCGTTTGAAAGTTATAAAAAAAAATTGAAATTTTCAAAACTAGGAATCATAAAGTCTTGAAATATAAATGATAATTTTTTTTTTTATTTCCTATAATTTATTTTATGAACCTTAGACCCATGGTACGATTGATTTCAAACCATTAACGAGATATTTTGAAAAAAAAATTAATAAGAATTATTCCAATACACTTAATTGTAAAATAAATATTAATTATTACATTGAATATCAAAGTTTGTATTTAGTAAATATATTTTCGAATAATCTTAGATTAGAATGAATAAGTACGAGCATTAAAATCAAATTATTCAGATAGTTCATTTTACACTATTTTTTACTACATGGACTCTATGCTTAACAGTGAGAATACTTCGGTTTTATCCTGGTCAGATTTTTCTTTCTTTTTCTCACAAAATTATTATTATTTTTTTTTATAGGGCCTCCACATCTCCCCTTATAGCCCTCCGATCCTCCCATTCGGGATCTAGTTGAGTGGCTCAGAGTGTGGCCACAGCGGAACGGTGTGAAACCTTAGTATGCTACGACCAAGAATAAAATAATAATAACAATAAAAAAGGGAATACCGAATGTCTTCCAAACAATAAAAATAAATAAATAAATACACTGGGAAGAATAAATAAATAAATAATCAAATAAATAAAACAAAAAATAAATAGTTAGAATATGTCACTGGGTTTAAAGAAATTATTGTTAAATTATTTAAAAATAAAAAATTTAAAAAACAGATAAATAAATAAGTAGACAGGAAGTTGCCGTAGTCAAGGAATAAAAAATAAAATAAATAGGCAGGAATCCGCCATGGTCAAGAAAAATAAATATTTGACTGGGAATATAGGCTACTGGGTAAAATATTAAATAAATAGATCAACGTTGAAAAAAATGAAATGAAAAAATATGAAATAGTTATTAAGATATGCAGAATGAACTATGTATAATAATTTACTAAACTATATAAATTGATTATTTGATTTAAGTACTTGTTATTTATTATAATGGGTGTTTTTTTAGAGGTTCACAAATTTAAATTAAAATAAAACAGAAAAATAAGACATTAAAAAGTAACTTTTCAATTTTTTTTATAATATATATTGAAAAGATTTTACTTACTTTAAATACTATGAAAACAGTTGACTTGTTGATGACCACCTGATTCACTTCAACTACGTGGTTTTCTTTACAAAGATGCTTGCATAGACAGAGTCTGTTGATAAATGGTTCAAGATTCAAACTAGACCCAACGAACAGGCCAACTACTACTCTATTATAACTTAACTACAATTTCCTACAAAAGATTCATTGAATTTTGTATGGGCCTTTGTAAAGTGACCATTTTCTTGTTAAGGGGCTTATTTACAGGTAGTTTTTCTGAATTTTCAAACAATGCCTCTTTAGAAAAAGCTATCTATAGTTTTAGTACTTAGTCTCCTAATCCGGACAAAACAATGAGGTTTCGATTCTTTAGAGAGACCATTGTTTTATTTTTGGATAAATATAAATATTGAATTTTATCATTTGTCTCCAGAACAACTGAAAAGCTAACATTTGGTCCAAATAACTGAATACATTTTTGAGGGTTTAAATCAGGGATGTCCAACCTTCTGGCTTTTATGGGCCACATTTGAAGAAAAAAATTCTCTCGGATCGCGGATAAAATATTATAATTCTATTGATATTTGTTATTCAAAAAAGATAGTTAATAATGTGGAAATAAGAACTTTATTATTTTTTTAGCCCATAGTGAGCTTTTAATTTTATTTTTCGTAAATTTTATATTTGAGAATAGCTTCTTGTATATGTAAATACATATACCTACATACTTACAGAAAGTGCTATTATGTATTAGTATTTGTTTATATTTTTTCCTGGATAGATAATTAAAATATAAAAATAATTTGTCTGTAATAAAAATAAACTTTTCTTCGTTCCCTAAATTTAAGTTTGTTATTAATTGTCTTTACACGGCCTCGTTGTGGTCGCGCCCCGGGTGAAGAGAAAATTATTTTCGATCTTTGGGGTCTGCGATCGATTGGGAGGCGCTGGAATATTTAATTGTTTAATTAATGAATCAAGGCTTAGGCTGCGAAAAATGAACGAGGAGAGGATTAAAAGAAATTCCATAATTCATATAGACAAAAGGTATTAGTTTGGGTTCAGGGATCAGTAGCTTAGTGGATATAGGAGTTAAAACTCTTATGACAAAGCATTGCAGTACACATGCAAAGATCCCGGGTTCGAGCCCCGGCTGATCCTTTTGTCTGTAATAAAAATAAACTTTTCTTCGTTCCCTAAATTTAAGTTTATAAAAATAATTTTTATAAAAAAAAATAAAACCGACTTCAAAAAAATTAAATGCAACAAATAAAATAATAATAATCATCATCATCATTAAGCCCTTTTTCTTGTCCACAGGTGAACATAGGCCTCCTCCAAATGTCTCCAGTTTTCTCGATCTTTTGCAACTTTTATCCAGTTTGTCGATATTCTTCTTATATAGAGGATATAAGAATAAAATATCGACGATATAAGAATAAAATAATAATGGGTTGTTCAGCCGGAACGAAAGTCAGAAAACCACTTTTGAATCATGTTCATCGACGGTGCAGAGTCCGGATAATAATTATCTAGCTTGGCTTTGGGCTCGATTATCGTTTTCTTGTGTAAATAATAGTGTTTAATCAGAACACGAAACTCGAATTTTTTCTTTTTTAAAAAAACACGGGGGTTGGTTGCTTCTCACTGCTGTAACTTGTAAATGAGAAAACATGAATGGCTGAAATTTTGACAGACGTCTAATGAAGAATGAAGTTAGTTATTAATGGTTCACATTAGTTCATACTAACCTCATTTCATAGGATTATTCCAGACTTTTTGATCTGCCTAGTATACTTGGACTATAGTTCGATAATTGAGTTCTTCATATTTATATAGGTACTAAGATTATAATGAAATTACTCAGGTATATATTCGAATAAAATGATTGTTTGCATAGTGGTTAATAATTATCATAATTTGAAGTGGCTTAGATAGAGTTATTAATTATGTGGGATTTATGGTTGGGGACAACATTTAGTAGCTGAAAAACATCGAAGTTTTCGGATTTTTGCTAGTTTTTCGCTTATAACTCGAAAACAGCAACACACTAGTTTTTGAGCTAGCTCGTCCACAACATTTGGTAACGCACAGACTAACTAACTAACTAACTCACTAACAGACATTTTGACAAAACAATTATTTTCTCTAAAAATATAATTTTTTCGATGTTCACTTATAAGAGCTTTTTGTAGAGCGAAATGCAAGGGTTTCGCTAAATTTTTTTAATCGAAATAGTTTCAGCCGTTTTTGAGATATTTCGAAAAAAGAATGAAAAAAAAACACTTTTTTCATGGACGATTACACTACTTGACCATACCCTGTATGGTAAAGTAACAAGCAATGATTTAATTATTGACAATAGTATTATTTTTAAAAAATCTCTTTTGTGGTACCAAAAATATTTGGTCTATCCTGACATCACATGATTTGAAAGCTTTTTTGGACGAACATTTTTCTTAAAACTATTTTTTAAAAAACACAGGATTTTCACAATATATTTGTTAATAAACAGATATAAAAAATTTAAAACATGACGTTTCGATCACTATATCTGTGATAGTTTTCAAGTATGAAATACCTGGGCGTAAAGTACAATGGGTTGTTCAAGACACGCTAAACATTTTTATATTTTTTCCAGACTATTTCATAATCGATTTGAATCACGTGGCTATAAAAAATATCCTTATATAGTAAACATCATAAAAATTATATTTTAAGAAATATTAATTATTATTTTTAATTTTTTGAGCTAGAGTGGCTCACAAAATTTGCTAAAACATTTGTTGTCACAAATCACAGATATTTTGTCAAATAACCTCATCCTTTTTTGAAGCCGGTTAAAAAATTTCAATAAATTTTTATTTATATGTTAACATTTATCAATATTTTTTATGACCTTTTTTTAACCCTAAGCCCCATAATTTTTTTTATCAAAAATCTTTTGACCCATTTTTGTGAAATTTCGAAAAAAAGGAGCAAAAGTTTTTTTATAGACCATTACCAAATTTTCTCATACACTCAATGGTAAAGTAAATATTTTATGAAAATTCTGATCATCAAATAATTTCAAAGATCAATTAGTAAAGTTAGTAATAACTTCGAGCATTTAAAGCAAATAATTCTGTAATTCATTCTGCATATCTTAGGAATTATTTTATTATTAAAAAAAAAAAAAAAAAAAAAATACTCTTTGCTTAGGTAACAGAAAAATTGTAGGTTAAATCCTGGTGGATTACCTCTTTTATATTCATTAATTTTTTTTTCAAAATAATAAAATAATTTTGGGCTTATATACCGGGTGAGTTTTTATCTTGAGACAGTCTTATAACTCAAAAACAATGCATTATATGGAAAAAAGTTTCAAATAAAAGTTTGTTTATATCGATGGAGAAACTAAACTAGGCTATTTTTTACCGACGCAGAACAAGCTTTTAAGGGTATTTCAAGGTAAGTTGTGATTTTTAAATGGAAACCTATATTTTTCTTTGCGCCCCCTTATTTTACAAAAAAAAAAAAAAAAAAAAAACTGTACAACTTTCATAAGAATTATTTTTTTATACGAGATCAAATAAACAAAATATATTAATCAATTAGATCTCAAAAAAATGTTAATAATTATTTTTAACAATTATTAAAATTAATTATCAAATAATAATGATTAAATAATTAATTATTAAATAAATTATCATTAAATTCAAAATTCACAACAATGAAAATGAGGGTTTGTAATTATATCAAAAATTCCCTAGTAGCACAATATTTCAAACTATAATATATCTATCTATATGGCGAGTATATAGATTCTCAAAATCTGCTACTAGGTTTCTTTATACTCAGATTTAAAAGAATAATTTCTACTTAATCGAACTACTTAAAATTCTTGAGTTTAAAAAAGTTTATTTCTCCTGTCAATCAAGTAGATAGTTTTATTGAATTACTATAATTAAAATGGAGTATTTTTTTGTTGAAGACAGAATTGAAACGGTCTTAATTTATACGGTGAATGTGGAAGAAGTGTTATGGGGCTGCCATTGAAATGGATGCTGAGCGTTTTCCTGATAGGAATACACCCTCGCAAGCTTCATTTTATCGTGTTGTAAGTTTGTTAAAAAAAATAAGAAAATTGGAATTGGAATTTATCCAGAAGACTTGCGATACACTCTAAAATGTCACAGAACATAGTCGGAAAATTATTAAATTATTAATTATTATTAAATTATTTATTTAAAAATTAAATATTTGATCATTATTATTTGATAATTAAGTTGAATAATTGTTAAGAATAATTATTATGATTTTTTTTAGATCAAATTGATTTAATATTTAGTTTAATTGATGTCGTATAAAAAAATAGTTCTTATGAAAGTTGTTCAGCTTTTTTAGTAAATTTAGGGAATGTAAAGAAAAATATAGGTTTCCATTTAAAAAAGAGAAGTTGACCTTGAAAGACCCTTGAAAGCTTGTTCTAGGTCAACAAACAATAGCTTAGTTTAGTTTCCCCACTGATATAAATAAGCTTTTATTTTTTTATTTATTACAGTTTAAAGGGCGCCTCGACTGCGTGGTCATTTGCGCCACAGATATTAAATGCGTTATATTTTCAATTTTTAAATTTCTTTTACATGTTTGGTTTTATAGTTAAATATAAAAGTGAGAACTCAGATATTATCATAAATGTTAATGACTCTCAAAAACTCGAACAAATTATCATATCCTTCCTCATTTTCGAGTATTTGTTTTAAGTCTTTGTTCCCCATTGAATGACATTTTCTTTCCCTTGCGTAAATTGGGCATTCCACTAATACATGATTTACATTTATCCTAACTTTGCAAACTGGACATATCGGTGGGTCATCCTTGTTCATTAGATGGCCGTGGGTGAATAAGCAATGACCCAATCTTAAGCTTTTAATTAAAACTTTTTTCCATATCATGCACTGTTTTTGATTTATAAGAGTGTCTCAAGATAAAAAACTCACCCGGTATATGAACTATCTCAAATAGTTAAATTTATTATATGATTTAAATACTGCTAGATATTTATTTCAAAAAATTAATTAGAAAAAATAAAATTTTATAAAATATTTTAAATTATAATAATTGCAAAATATTATATCTACTTACTTTAAAAAAGAAAGAAACAGTAGACCAGGGGAATCCCGGATGATTATCTTCGACGTATGTTGTTAATTCTTTATGCCAAGATGTGCACGTAGCCAGAGACAGTTTGAGAATGACAAAAATCCCAAGGATTAAGGACCACAGGGCCAACCCTTTACTTCACTACATTTTAACTACAATGTGTCTAAAAGGTTTCATTGAATTTTGGAAAGGTTTCTTTGTTAACTGAAAATTGTTAAGGGACCTATTTACTTTTTTTTAAGCTGCCTTTCATTTCTTAATCCTGATATAACAAACGAGGTTTCAAAAAACCATTGTAATCAAAATTTTTAAAACCATTGTTTAATATATTAGAAGTATTAATTATTTAAATTGATATGATTTAATTACTGGTGGGATATTTGTTAAAAATAAATAAATAATAAAATTTTTTTTTAAAACTAAATTCTTAAAATATTTTATAATACAGGGTGGGGAATAAAGATCTACCACATTTTGAAGAGGTATAAAAAAAAATGAAAAAAATTTAACTAGAAAAAAACTGAATATATTTTTGAAAAGAACGTTAAATAATTTTTTTTTAATGTATTTTAAACATTATAAGACAAAAAGGGGGTGGGGGGGAGGTCAAAAATGAAAATTCCACCCCTTTCGACCAAACTCGACCAAATTTTGTATACATATTCTCTGGGCCCAAAAAAGACTAGAAATGAAAAAACTAACCACCCAAAGTGGGGGGGTAAAAATGGAAATTCTAGCCCTTTTGAACTCAACCAAATTTTGTATACATATTCTGTGGACCCCCAGAAGGCTAGAAATGCAAAAACTAAGCAAATTTTATAAACATAGTTTGGTCGAAAGGGCTATAATTTTCATTTTGGACACGCCCTCTTTTTTTGTCTGATAATGTTTAAAACACATAAAAAAATGTGTTTTAAACATTATCAGATAAAAAAAAGGGGGGGGGGGTCAAAAATGAAAATTCTAGCCCTTTCGACCAAACTATGTATTCAAAATTTGGTTAGTTTTTGCATTTCTATCCTTCTGCGGGTCCATAGAATATGTATATAAAATTTGGTTGAGTTTGGTCTAAAGGGCTAGAATTTTCATTTTTTACACTCCTCCCCATTTTGGGTGGTTAGTTTTTGCATTTCTAGTCTTTTTTAGGTCCACAGAATTTGTATACAAAATTTGGTTGAGTTTGGTCGAAAGGGCTAGAATTTTCATTTTTGACCGCCCCCCCCCCCCCATTTTGGGTGGAAAGTTTTTTCATTTCTAGTCTTTTTTAGGTCCACAGAATATGTATACAAAATTTGGTTGAGTTTGGTCGAAAGGACTAGAATTTTCATTTTTAACCCTCCCCCTTTTTTTTATCTGATAATGTTTAAAACACATTAAAAAAAAATTTATGTTCTTTTCAAAAATATATTCACTTTTTTCTAGTTAAATTTTTTCAGTTCTTATACCTCTTCAAAATGTGGTAGTTCTTTATTCCCCATCCTTTTTTTAAAAAAATATCCCACCAGTATTTAAATCATATCAATTTAAGGTAGTTGTTCCGCCAAATACGTTTTCTTAGGATTCTTTTGAAATTTATACAGATTATTATTTAAATACTTCTTCATCGATTGGTAGCAAAACGAAATTTATAAACAATACAGTTCTGGAGATATTAAATTTCAAAAATCGAGTTTTTCAGGCCCTTTAACATTGCACTATACGGGATATCGGAAAATTTACATACATATTTAATTATAATTAAGAAACCCTTCTTACCATTTTTATAAAAAATTAAAGCAACATTAAACAATAACTAATACATATTTGAAGACAATTTTGATTCATAGTTACAACACAGTTTCTGAGATAATAAGGAATAAATAATTAAAAATGTATAAAAAAAATTTACACTAAAAACAATTAGGCAACAGCGCATTTATTTAACCAGCAAAAGATGTATAAAGCGCGCATGCACTAGATTTTTACTAGAAAAAAAAAAAAAATTCAGTCGAATAGAGAACCTCCTCCTTTTTTTAAGTCGGTTAAAAACTAGTGTGAATATCGAAACCAAATTTCACACATATTTTTGGTCCTTTGAGATTAGGAGCTGATTAGATATTGGTGCATATCGATCAAAATTAAGGGTGGTGGGGGGTTTAAAAATTAGGCCATTTGAGAAAACTCAACCAAATTTTGTATACATAATCAGTGGACCCCCAGAAGTCTAAAAATGCCAAAACTAACCGCCCATAATGGGGGGGGGGGTCAAAAAATGAAAATATAAGTTCTTATACCAAATTTGGTATAGTTAACTCAACCAAATTTTGGATACATAATCAGTGGGATCCCTAAAAATGCAAAAACTAACCCCCTCCCCTACATGACTTATTAATAATTTTATTAAATATTAAATATGAGTGAGAGGTCAGGTTGTATGGTAAAGTCAAGTGGATGGCCACATCAGAACACGCCTGCTTATTTTCTTTCATTTAATTTCATCCTGTTCCTATCCATGGGAGCACAGTCGGGTTTTTTTTCTACTAACAATATACAATACAATATACAATTTATTATAAATAGTTAAAGATGATAAATTACAAAGTATGAAGAAATATAAAAATACCTTATTGTCCTTTAAACAATATTATTTTTGTTAGATTGTTTCTAACATATGATAGATGATAGATGATGCCCGAGTAAACTCTTTCCCAAAGTAATATATATTAAAAAAATATATATCATTTTCTGATTCATCCGCCCGACGCTTTCTCTTACGAGATGCATGCAAGGTATTATATTAAGTTACTATTATTAACATCGAATGTTTTCTACATTTGATTCAATCGCGAATCAACTGTAGGGAATTTTTGTCAAATATTGAGTGAAAATAATATTTGAACTTATATATTTCTAATTTGAAATAATGATATTAAATAAATTTTTATAATTTTTCTAATTAATATAACAAAGAATAATTGCTATATCAATGAGAATTGTTTTGACCGCGCTTATTTGAAAAAAGATATTTATATAGAAATATATAAGTTCAATTATTATTTTCACTCAATATTTGACAAAAATTCCCTACAGTTGATTCGCGATTGAATCAAATGTAGAAAACATTCGGTTAATTTATGGCAAGCATCTAACATACATGGTAATAGACCCCGAGCGCTCTGGACTGGGAGATTAAATACATCTGAGATTTCAAATTCACTTGGTGATCCATTCGAATGTCTAGCGGGAAATGACGTTGGATTGTAGCTAAGTGGATCACATCTTTTTCTCTCCAGACTTAAGACTCGGCAGACTCCAATAGCGTAATCCGCAGTAGTCTCGTGATAAATATCTTTTTCAAATAAGCGCGGTCAAAACAATTCTCATTGATATAGCAATTATTCTTTGTTATATTAATTAGAAAAATTAGAAAAATTTATTATTAACATCACTAAAAAGAGAAAAATAAAAATAATTTTTATAAAAAAAAAAAATAAAACCGACTTCATAAAAATTAAATGCAACAATGAAAATAATAATAACTTAAAAATAAAATAAAATACACTAAAAGGTATAAAATAATTATCTTATTTAGTTACAACTAAACGACGAAATTTTTACATGAAATTACTTTTTGAAGTCGGTGCCAAAAATATACATTTTATGAATCGCACTCGACGGATCTTACTTAGTACGTTTGGCGGGTACGCTCGCTTATAGGTATAGTTTGTTTGGCGCCGACTTCAAAAAGTAATTTCATGTTAATATTTCGTCGTTTGGTTGTAACTAAATAAGATAATTATTTTTTACCTTTTAGTTTATTTTATTTTATTTTAAGTTATTATTATTTTATTTGTTGCATTTAATTTTTTTGAAGTCGATTTTATTTTTTTTTATAAAAATTATATTCTAAATGTTCTGTGTTTACACAACTCAGCAAAACAACTACGGACCATTTTTTTAAAATTATTTTATTTTAATCAATTTTATTTCAAAATATTTTATCCACAACCATAGGCGAGTGGTAATCAAATGACAAAAATTAGTTCTTATTTTATCCACTTTTTTTGCCCATAGAGGAGCTACAGATCTTGTGTACGCTAATGGCTGCCCGACTAGCAGTCCATATGTATGTAAGTAGTCAAAGTTTTGGTCACATTGTACCTAGTTAAGTTGTAGTGAAGGAAAGGGTTTGCCTACTGGTCGTAAGGTCTGCTCCTTGGGTCCATTTAGCATTTTTGTCATTCTCAAACTGTCTCTGTCTACGTGCACATCTTAGCATAAAAAATTAACAACATACGTCGAAAGAAAATCACCAGGGATTCTCCCGGTTTACTGTTTCTATCTTTTTTAAAGTAAGTAGATATAATATTTTGCAATTATTATAATATAAAATATTTTATAAAATTTTATTTTTTCTAAATAATTTTTTGAAATAAATATCCACCTGTATTTAAAGCATATAATGAATTTAATTAATTTTGATAGTTCATATATATAACATACTCTATATATCCCCAAAATTATTTCATTATTTTGAAAAAAAAATTAATAAATAAAAAGAGGAAATGCGACCAGGAGATTTAACCAACAATTTTTCTGTTAGATCACGAGTTTTTTTTTTTTTTTTTTTTTTGAAAATAAAAAATTCTTAAGATATGCAGAATGAATTAGAGAATTATTTGCTTTAAATGCTCCAAGTTATTACTAACTTTACTAATTGATCTTTGAAAGTATTTGATGATCAGATTTTTCATAAAATATTTACTTTACCATTGCGAAAATTTGGTAATGGTCTAGAAAAAATTTGATTTTTTTTTTGCTCCTTTGTTTTCAAAATTTCACAAAAAATGGGTCAAAACATTTTTGATAAAAAAAAATATTGATAAATGTTAACATATAAATTAAAATTTATTTACATTTTTTAACCGATTTCAAAAAAAGGAGGAGATTATTTGACAAAATATCTGTGATTTGTGTCAACAAATGTTTTAACAAATTTTGTGAGCCACTATAGCTAAAAAATTAAAAAAAAATAGATTTTTTCTTATTAGTTGTTTCTTTATTAAAATTTAGAGGTGATTAGAATTTGATTGCAATCGAAACACGTGTTCTTACTTTTGAGATTTATTAATAATTAATATTTCTTAAAATATAATTTTTATGATTTTTACTAAATATATATATATATATAAGGATATTTTTTATAGCCACGTGATTCAAATTGATTATGAAATAGTGTGGAAAAAAATATAAAAACGTTTAGTGTGTCTTGAACACGCCATTTCACTTCACGCCCAGGTATCACATACTTGAAAACGATCACAGATATAGTGAGCGAAACGTCGTGTTTTAAATTTTTTTATCTGTTTATTTGTTTGTTAACAAATTTATTGTGAAAATAATGTGTTTTTTAAAAAATAGTTTTAAGAAAAATTTTCGTCCAAAAAAGATTTCAAATCACGTGGTGTCACGATAGGCCAAATATTTTTGAGACCATAAAAGAGATTTTTTAAAAATAATACTATTGTCAATAATTAAATCATTGGTTGATTTTTACGTATTTTATTAACTCCGAACTAGTATTACTGAGGATATTTTCTATAGATAATTAATATTTTTTGAAAATATAATTTTTATGATATTTCTTATATAATGCTTTTTTGAAACAGACACGTGATTGTGATAATTTCAAACCTTTTATTCGATATATTGAAAGAAAATTATTTCAAAAAATTGTGATAAATTCAATTGTTTATTTTTAATAAATAAATCATTTTTTTAATAAGCTTTTAGTTCGTTTTAAAATAAATGAAATGAAATTGAGAATATCTCTGTTTCATTGTTTATCATTGTCTTTATCATGACAACGCTTGAAAATCTCAATTAAATCATGTCAAAAAGTATTATTTCTAGAATATAGGGACAAAAAAATGTCTATGGCAAGCATTTCATTTCTAGTTCTTCAGTTTTTACTTTGAAATTTAACTAGAATAATAAGCGTCCAGGGCTTTTTTTATTTTAGTTATGCATATATCAATTAATGGATAAAAAATACTTGGTAGGTTTCACATTAAGAAATAAAAAATAAAACGAATTTATTTTTGGAGAATCTTTAATCTCGATATATATATATTTCGGGTGACTAACCCATCTTCAGGAGAAACAGAAAGTAACGTTACTTTCTGTTTCTCCTGAAGATGGTTAGTCACCGAAATATATATATCGAGATTAAAGATTCTCCAAAATTAAATTTGTGGGGACATATTCACCCACAATAAGACTTCAAGAGAGCGCGGTAGCTCCCGTCAACACTCCAGCGCCACCAAGCCGGCGGAAGCCGCGCGCATAGCATCGATACTAGACCAGCGTCCATCCGGCCAGACATCAAAGACTCCCATCTGGTAAATACAGTTATCCAGTTATCAGTCATCAGTTACCAGAGAGGCACCAGTATCGCTTCGAAACAACTTGTACATATTTCTTAACTTTTGTAAATAAAGATATTATTAAAGGAAGCTTTGTTTGAGAATTATTTCGCCCCGAAATATCCCTCCAGATCACGCAGATACTTCAAATTCGTTTTATTTTTTATATCTTAATGTGAAACCTACCAAGTATTTTTTATCCAATAATTTTAAAAATGTTTCACCAAGTACCAACACCAAATTCCTTAAAAGCTATTGCAAATATCAAGTTTAGGCACTGAAGAAAAATTTAGCTTCTTTTTAAATATTGTATTTTCATAATATTTAAGTCACAATAACTAAGATTTTAGTAGAAAATATTTTTATATTACATGTCAGAGGGCTTTATCCACATCCATTTTTTTTATTTAATTTTAATATATAAGGGAGGAGATAAGAGCCCCCTTATCCTCCCATTTGGTGAGGCCACTGGTCGGAATTTACCCATTTTTGCTCGCTTTTGTAGCTGATGAGATTTCCAAACTACTTTTATCATAAAATTATAAAATAATATTACAAATACTTTCATTCGTCCCTTTTCAAATAAGAACGAATTTGATATGGCTAGTATTTTTTGACCAAGTCGGAACCCTCGGTAAGACTCTCACTTGGCTGGTTTATTTAATAATCATCTAATTAATATATGTGTTGTGTTTTATATTTTAAGGTTCTTTCAACTTTCAAATGGCAAAAGAGATGTGGGATGAACCCTGTCCAGTGAACGTGTATTCGAAGAATATTTTTCAAGCAGTGGAAAATGGCCACCTTGAAGAAGTGCGGTATTGGTTTAAGCAAAATCCTCAAAGTGTATTCCGCGGTCCGAACCGCCCTTATTTTACCCCGCTCTATAAAGCTGCCTTCTACGGAAAATATGAAATTGTAAAATTTCTATGGGAAGAAAGTAACGTATATATTGCCAAAGTGGAAAGAAAATGGCGTCCGCTCCATTGGATCCGTTCAAATAAATGTGATTATATAAAAAAATTACAAAGGAATTTTCACAGTAATTTTGAATCGAGTTTAAAAGCAGATTTAGGATTTCCACTTCTCGGGGCAGCAGAAAATGGAAATCTAGAGATTGTAGAGTATTTGGTAAATAATGGATGTCCACTTGAGGAATGGGAGGACGAGAAAAAAACTGCTCTGCATCTTGCAACAGAACAAGGTTACCTGGATATTGTGAAATTCCTCGTGGACCGTGGAGCTAATGTTAATTGCAAAGACACATGTGGTAAAACACCATTGTTTTATGCCACTGATAATGGATTTATACAGATAATCCGATTATTAATTGAGGCAAAAACTGATATTCATATCCAGCAATATTTCACTAAAGAAACTGCATTCGTTTATTCCATTAGAAACGGATCTTTTAATGTAATCAAAACTTTATTAGACGCAGGATCTGACATAAATATTAAATCGTGTGAAGGTGAAAATATGTTATTTGATGCAACTAGATACTGTAGTTTTAACGTAGTTGAACTCTTGATTAATAGAGGAATTGAGGTAAATTGTTCCGATGAAAACTCAGGTCAAAATGCGTTATATTACGCTATAATGTTAGGTAAATTAAATGTAGTTAGGCTGTTGATCGAATCAGGGGCTAATGTAAATCACATAGATAACTTCAAACATTCCCTGTTCCATTATGCTGCAATCCTTAACAACATAGCATGTGCTAAAATGCTTTTAGAGAAGGGCGCTGTAGTTCACATAAATAACCAAGTTCGACATTATACTAATACAAACAAAGCTGTTCAGGATTATTTGAAATCCTTCAAACAAAAACTCAGGAATTTATTTCTAGTGTAAACACTACAAAAAAATATGTATATAAAAGAAATAATATTATTATATTCTGAAAATTTATTTTAGAAGATTATTTGTGATTTAAAATGATGGGCTTTGTGAAATTCGCATATGGGTCGTTTATTTTGAAATTGGTATATGGTATCCATATTTCACTAAGGGCATAATTTTAAATAAAAAATATTCTAATAACTTTTTCAAAGAAGAATAACGTAATCTCCATTAAAATATTATTAATTGAGGTTCAGCAAATAAAATAAATAAAATTTGTTAAATTGAAAAATCCTGAAAATAGAATTAAATAAATAGAATAAAAAATAAATGTATAAAGTACCTAGGTATATATTGAACAAAAAATATATTAATTTTTATTATATAAATAAATCTTTTATTAAAAAAATTAATCGTCAAATGTTCTGTGAAATCTAAATGTTACGGGAGAATTTCTCCCTTTGTCAATGGAATTTAATCAAATTTCCAAATAGAAAAATGAAAATAAAAAAAGTTTATTTTTCTAAGACATTCTTCGACACTAAAGAAATAAATATTTTTAAAAATAGACCCTGATACAAATTCTCTTGGCGACGAAATCACGTTTAATTCACATCAATAATACAAATATTTACGAAAAATTATTTTTCTTAATTATTTTGTATTAAATTTATAAAAACTATAACTGACTATTTGTCAATTGATTTTTTGTTTTTTAAAATTTCTTCGAAATTCGGCCGTAGAATTTTAGGATTATTCTAATTCTAATTGAAAAGTTTTTGTTTTTGCCGAGAGTAGCAGACTTGTTGATTCACAAAGAGAAACAAAGAGGTTATCCTCTGCTTGATGCAAATAAACATACACACACAAGGGCGGATCCAGGATTTTTTTATGGGGGGGGGGGGGCGAAATTAAAAGAAATTTCTCATCGCTATATAGAATATAACAATATTTTTATTTTAGTAGGAAATTCAATTAATTTATGTTTATTTACAAGAAATATATTACACTTATACTAGGAGTGGTCCCAGACTTTCAATTTGGGGGGGTCATGTACCGGCACCCCCCCCCCCCCCCCTCAGGAAAATTTTAAAATTTTGGACTTCAAAAGTAGTTTTTAGAGGCGATTTTGACCCTCTGTAAAATTAAAAAAAATACAAAAAGAGACCATGAAGAAGGTGAAAATATACAGGGTTACCTATTAAAAGTGTATATTATAAATATACTTGGACTATAGTTCGCTAATTGAGTTTTTCATTTTATATACTAAGTTTATAATAAAATTACTCATGTACCTTGTATATTTGAATTATTGTTTGCATGGTGGTTAATAAATTGGTTGAGACTACTAATAAACCAGGCAAATTACGATTTGAACAGGAAATAATTCCCGACAAAGATTTTATTGCTGGAATACCTTTATTGATACTCCAATATTACTACCCTAAGTTTTCTCTCAAATCTGTGTTGTGGAAATTTTTCTACGCGCTCAAAATAAGAAAATTTCCGAGTTTTTTCAGTTTTTCTTGATTAACTCTAAAACGGCTTATCAAATCAAACAAATATCCATTAGATAAATTAAAGCTCTTTAAATCACGCGCCAAATACTAACAATTTCATCTATTTAGGTTAAGTAGAACCGGTACCAGCGCTTGTCAAAAACAGCCCCCAGGGATCACTTTTGAATATCCTTAAAACTCGTACTTTTTTCGATTTTTTCCCATTTTGACCATGAAGGTGCAGGTTTTAGACAAAGACCACTCTATAGATTTTTAAACTAGATTAAATTTGCTACAATTTAAATAAAAATTCATCTTAATTGGATAATGGTAACCCGTGCCGCAATGAGGTTGAAGTTTGCAGTTTTTTGCACAAAATCGCAGTTTTTCCTTCATAAAATGAAAACCACTCATCCTAGAAACTTGATTTTTGTGTCATTCTCTAGTAAATTTTGTTGACTTGAACGTTTACTTGGACCACTTTTTTGATAAAATTCTTATATTTATATATATTCATATTTGATAAGCCGTTTTTAAGGTTATCAGGAAAAACTGAGAAAACTCCGAAATTTTCTAATTTTGAGGCGCATAGAAATATTTCCACAACACAGATTTGGGGAAAAACTTAGGGTAGTAATATTGAAGTACCTATAAAGGTATTCCACCAATAATTACCGGGAATCATTTCCTGTTTATGACATTTTTCACGTCATTTGCATATATGTACTATTATACTAATGTAAAATAGATATTTTTTAAATTTAAAAAATCTTAGTTATAGCTTCTTCTAAAATGAATGCCACTATTTTATTCTATAATCTACTTATGAAATTGTATAATATATTGTAAATAAAAACTTTTGAATTGAAAAATATCATGATATCCCAACAGCCATCGAAGGTAACAGTAAATACATATTTTGAACAAAACAAATATTTACTAGCCCAGAAGCCCAATATATCGGGGGGGGGGGGCTTCAACTTACATTAATTGTGGGAAAATATTTTTTTCTAGGATCGCTTGGTATGGTGTGGGTATGCCAAATCTAAGACCTCGAAAGTGTGGGGGACTACTTTTGGAGCCCGAAAATCCTATAAATTTTCGGACTTTTTCCAGTTTTTCGCTTATAACTCGAAAATAGTTCATATTTTGTAAATAACCGTCCTATAGTAAGTTAAAGAGGAAAAAATTTCGCGTCGAGTAATAAAAATAGAAATTTAATCCAGTTGTTCGATTTTTTATGGAGATTCAAAAAACAGCCCCCGGGGTCATTTTTGAATATCCCTAAAACTCGCACTTTTTTTCGATTTTTTTCCTATTTTGACCATGAAGGAGCACATTTTTGGCAAAGACGACTCTAGACATTTTTAAACTAGATAGAATTTGCTACAATTAAAACAAAGTTTCATCTTAATTGGATAATGGTTACCCGTGCCGCAATGAAGTTGATGTTTTGAAAAAATGCAATTTTTGGCAAAAAATCGCAGTTTTTCCTTCATAAAATGAAAACCACTCATCTTAGAAACTTGATTCCTATCTCATTCTGTAGGGAATTTTGTTGATTTGAAAGTTTACTTGGACCACTTTTTTTGATAAAACTTAGATTTATAGACATCCTACATTTTCCGGACAGGATATGATCCAAATCCTCTTTAATTTATTATAGGAGGGTTATTTACAAAATATGGACCGTTTTCGAGTTATAAGTAAAGAACTGGGAAAAGCCCTAAAATTTCGAGGTTTTTTCGGCCACCAAAAGTTGTCCCCCACACTTTTGAGGTCGCGAACTTAGATTTGACATACCCACACCATACCAAGCGATCCTAGAAAAATAATCTTTTCGCGCAATTAATGTAAGCTGAACCACTTTTTGGATCCTCTCTGGCCGCGCTTGCTAATGAATATGCACAAGGTGGAACTAATTTTAATCGACGTTAGGCATCCCAAATAAGAGTTCTTCTTCGAGTGCCATACCCGAAACGGGTGTCGGCACCTCTCCACATATACCTGTGCTGAGTGTCTTTAGCTGTTTTTATACAGATATACGGGACCTACTTTTTAACGCCGGTTCCGAACGGCTAATTTGGAGAGGTCACTTGGCAATTGTACTCTTGGTAGGTTGCCATTACTTTCCAAGAGGAGGCGACTGCAAATATCTATCTGCCGAGATTCGGTCTCGAACCAGCGATCTCCGAGTCAGCGACCCAACACTCTAGCCATTGACCCACAGTCGCGTAAGAGTTACCCAGACAGAAATGAATGTTGCAGCAATATTGCAGCAATATTACATTGCATTATTAAACCTTCAGAAACTTTGCAGCAATATTCCCTTCTGTCTGTGTATTTGAGGGCCTAAAAACCACGAAAATTTTGGACTTTTTTCAGATTTTTGCTCAAAAACTCGAAAACCATGAGATCTGCCGAAAATTTCACTCTTACCAAAATTAAAGGGCATAACGTTAAAGAATAAATAAAATAGAACGAATAAAGTTGAAATTGGTTCAGCCGTTTAGCCACAATTGTTCGTCAAATATAGTCACTTTTGGCGGAAAAGTTAATTATGCTTATTAGGTGGTCACTAGAAACCACACTTCGAATTTTTGCGGTGCTGACAGCCCCCATAATAGTTGCCAATTGGCTAAAAAATTAGAAAAGCACAGTTTCATCTTAATTGAACAACGGTAACCCCTGCCGCAATGAAGTTAAAGTCTTTGAAAAACAATTAGTCGAGATTGTGGTGTTGGTGCAAGGTGAAACATCTTTAATAAAGATAAGAGTAAATAAATATTATATGTAATTAAATTAGGGAACGAAGAAAAGATTTTTATATTATAGACAAAAAGGATCACCTGGGATCTGGAAGAGATTAAAAAATTAAATAAAAATGAAATTCCATAATTCATATAGACGACATTGAGTATCGGCTTGGGTTCAGGGATTGGTGGCCAAGAGGATAAGTGCTAAACCTCTTATAAAGGCATCGCAGCGCACATGCGAAGATCCCGGGTTCGAATCCCGGCTGATCCTTTTTGTCTATAATATAAAAATCTTTTCTTCGTTCTCTAATTTAATTTAAAAATTGTCTTTCGACACGGCCTCATTGTGGTTGCGCCCTGGAATGAAGAAGAAAATTATCTTCGACCTTTGGGTTCGCGATCGGGGGGAGGCGTTTGGATATAGTTTAATTATATGTAATATTCATTTACTATGAGTTAAGGATTCTTGGCCACTTGTTTCACATTAAAATTAAAAAAATAAAATATGTAAATTTTTTCAATATAATATATATATTTCGAGCTGTAAGCTCATCTTCAGGAAAGTACAGAATTATAACTAATACAAAATTCGAATGCAAAGGTATTTATAGGTTTAATGAACAAGAGAGAGATTGTTTTCTTTCACAAAGAGAAACAAAGAGGTTGACCATCTGCTTGATTTGTTTCTCTTTGTAAATCAACAACTCTGCTACTCTCGGCAAAACAAAATCTTTTTAATTGTTTTCTTTGTTTAAATTATTTTAATGGATAATCTCTTTTTATTATATAGACTATTGTTCGGTGAAAATTTAGGGTAGGCTCTAATGACCTATGGATAAATAAAGGAAGATTAGAAGTACCTTGGTTATTATCTATAGGCTAGGAAAGTATTTTTTGGCTTTGTTATTAAAAGGTCTATTATAATATTTTTCTTTAAATCGAGTTGATTATTGATAACATTTTCATTATTCGATAGGGCATATTTTATTTCAGTGGACTCAAGAAGATCCAATCTTAATCCTTTTCTTTCGAAATGAATTGGGGTTAAGGCGATTCGCCCCCCCGCCTACCCCCCCCCTGGATCCACCCTTGCTTCCAAGAAGGATAGATAAATGGATCTCCCTTGAGTAGCTTATAGAAAGGTTTTAATCTTTTGAGCCCCTACCCCCACTCCTTCTATCAAGCTTTTGTTCTCCTTAGAGCACAGTAGGTATAATCAGTAGGGTCTCTGAATTTTTTAATTAGAAATTTTTAGAGAAATTTTTTTTTCACAAATTTCATATTTCATATTTTAAGTTCAATAAAAAAAAAAATTGTTATATATTCCCTGGCGATTTGGCCGCCGTTTTTGGCCTCCTGCGTTCGACGCAAGTGTTGCACGCCCGCCAGGCACGGGCCTGGCTATGGGGGGCGATCGCCCCCTCTGTCCCCCCTGGATCCGCCCTTGTACACACATGTACCTATATCTGTATATATTTTCTTTTTTTCTTTGAGACTATAGTTTCGAAGACTTGGTCTTCATCATCAGTCTTTTTTAATTATAAATATTATTTTTCATGGGCTCAATAACGTTTGAATATTGAAAATTTTCGATCTTTACTTAGCTGGGAGCCAGTTAAAATTAAAATTCAACATTTGATTTTAATTTTAACTTGCTCCAACTAAGTAAGATCGAAAATTTTCAATATCCAATACTTATATCTTATATCGCCTTAATATGATCGGCTCCTTATATTAATTAAATATAAAATATATTTTTTCTTTTTTGACTCATTTAAATTCCATTGACAAATTGAGAAATTCTCCTAAAATGAGTTTCAATAAAAGTTTGAAGATTGTTTTTTTTTTATAAAAGATTTGTATTTATGTACTACTATATGGCATATTGATATATTTATTGATAAATGTTGTTTTTAAAGAAAGAAAGTATTATTGTGTGTGTATGTATTATAGAGTTAATATATAAAAAAAGATTTGATTAATGTCTACAATCGATTTCCGAAATTCTTAGATTAAAATTTTCTATTTAAGGACCTTCCCGAATAAATCGATTTTCTCGCAATCCTTTTAAAACTTTGAATACACATATTTATAATTGTCCTTTATACCTAGAAAATTTTTTCAATAGTCCTTGCAGCATTAAATTTGTAAATATTGACCATTTTGGCATATTTAACACGCGAACCCTATCCCGATTGATGTTAAAGCGACTGATTAATTAAATAACAATCATAATTTTCTTGTAATAATATATGTATAAGTATATATATCATATAATATGTATATGATATATGGAATGATGTAATAAAAGGATTTTTAAAATTAATACTCAATTTGGAAATCGAATTCCATACATATACTGAGATTTTATAGATTTCATGTTGTTAATTTAATGTAATTTGATTCTAAAGTGATAACAATTGTAATAATATAAGTATAAGTATATATAGTATATAATATGAATATGATATATGAGATGATGTAATAAAATGCTTTTTTAAAATTCGTTTTTCTTTTCTTTCAAAATGTTATTGAGATGGACCAACCTGTAGTTTTCTTTTGTAATGTCCACACCTCATCTCTCTTTTCAATTACTCATTTAAAAATCCAAAAATATCCCTTACATATAGATATTATCTAACCCTATAGAGGCCTCCGAAACGTCGTTTTTTAGGAGCATGAAAATGGAATCATAATAAATTATTTTATTAGGAATATGAATATAACTTTTATATATCCTTGGGCTGCATTTCAATCAATTCACCATTTAGTAGTATAGAGAGATGTACAGGGTGTCCGAAAAATAATAATGGATAGCGTTCGGAAAAATCTTCTAATGCAGCCCCAGGAAGTCAGTTCGAAAATCGAGCCGTGAGCTTACCAGTCCGCAGCTAAAAATAGATAATACTTCTAATCTATTAAACAATGTTTTTCCAAATGTAGTTTGTTTTGTCACGATTAATATACAAACGAAAACTGAAAAAAAGGGAGGGTGGGGGTAAATAAGTCACTTAATAAAAAATGGACATTTAACAAAGAAGCCCATCCAAAATTCATTGAAGCCTGTTTGACACAAGTTTTAGTAGAGGAAAGGGTCAGCATGGTGGTCCTTGGCTCAATTTTCGCCATTCGTGAGTCTCTCCAAATTTAGGGGTAAAAAAATTCCAGACGGATTTTTTAGAGGGAAAATGTTTTTAGGTTATTATGGGTTTTTTTTTAATGTTTAGGAGTTTTTTAGAGGTTAAAATTTTTTTTGAAAGACAATGAAATTTTATTTAAATTTTTTGCAATTTTAATTTGGTGACCTGACATCTAGTGGTGTATTTGACTCCATAGGATCCATCTAACGCTGATCAGGTTATAGTGAGTGTTTACTAGTATACTATCCGGTAAATTTAATTATTTGTTTATCTCTATATTGAATAATAATATATTCTATAAAATTACATCTATCAAGCGATGCCGATTTTTTGACCCTACACCCCATTTAGGCGATTAGTTTTTACATTTTTAGACTTCTGGGATCCCACCGATTATGTATACAAAATTTTGTTGAGTTTGCTTAAATAGCCTAGATTTTTAATTTTTAACCCCCTCCCCTTCTCCTTAATTTTAATGATAAATAAGCTGACGTGTTCTGATGTGGCCATCCACGTGACTTTTACCATACCTACCTTGTCCCTCACTTATGTTTTAGAGTTATTTATAATCATGTAAGGGAGAGGGGTTAGTTTTGCCATTTTTAGACATCGGTGGGATCCCACTGATTATGTATACAAAATTTGGTTGAGTTTGGTAAATGGCCAAGATTTTTAATTTTTGACACCCCCCCCCCCATTTTGGGCGGTTAGTTTTTGCATTTTTAGACTTCTGGGGGTCCACCGATTATGTATACAAAATTTGGTTGAGTTTGCTCAAACGGCCTAGATTTTTAATTTTTAACCCCCTCCACCTCCCTTAATTTTGGGTCGATATGCACCAAAATCTAATCAGCTCTTAATCTCAATGGACCAAAACTACCTGTGAAATTTGGTTTCGATATTCACACTAGTTTTTTGAGCATAGCTCGTCCACAAAAATTTGGTAACTCACAGACTAACGGATCCAACAACCAGACAGACTAGACTAACTAACAGACATTTTGACAAAACAATTTTTTTTTTTTATTTTTTTATTTATTTATTTAACAAAGTATACAAACATAGGACCTTAGGTCCCACCTAGTGTTTATACATAATTTAGCAACAATATTTTACAAATTTGGCAAAGAAGTTCACCAATACACAAATTTTATGGAGAAGAAGAGAGAAAAAAGAAGTAGAGAAAGATTGGAAGACATAAAGGGAAATAAGAGTAAGGGTATCAGTTGTGGGTGGGATCCATAAAGAATATTATCTCAAAAAATATAATTTTTCCGATGTTCTCTTATTAGGGCTTTGTAGACCCTGTGGTAAAGTAAAAATATTATCAAAAGTAAATTTTATAAAATGTCAGTTTAGGATTTTTTTTGTTTAATTTTGTCCATTTTAGGTGGTTTTGAAATCAATCTTAGAGGGAAAAATTCAAGTGTTGGCAATACTGGAAATACCCTACATTATACAGAATGTAAGTTTAGGTTTTTTAATTTTGGCCATTTTGGGGGTTTGGACATCACTTTTAGGGGGGAAAAAATTAGAGGAAAGTCTCAAGCCTGCTTAGATAACCCTCTTGTGACCTTGGACAAATTTTACGTGGCGCCCTTTGTAAGGATTGAGAATTTCTATAAACTTCTGTTTGGTTCATTAATGTAGCAGAGTACTTTGGGACCCCTATATATTCGGCGCCCACCTGCGCAACTCCCAAAGATCGGTATTGGCTATATGTTCCTCTTAAGTCTATCAAATACAAATTGATTTACAGGTGCGATTCGTTGCTCGTAGTGGCTAGAAGGTCGGAAGATTACTCAATCTCGTAGTGTGTATTTCTTCTGCGAGATTTCCCCAGGCTGGCGTGAATCGATTTCTTGAATTCTCATTTCGGGTGTTTTTTCACGCAGATGAAATACAATTATCAGTAATAATAATCTGACCAAAAACATAAATGTGAAAAAGGGGCCAAGTTCGGTGCAAACGGCTTCGCCGACAAAAGAATTGAGATCTAAACGGGTACCAAGTTCCATAGCAGTTGCTTAAATCATAGCTATAGGGATGTACAACGTTCTTCAATTGATTTAAAAGAAAATTTGTTACGTTCTTTGATATTAAATTTATAACTTGGCAAGTTATAATAGTCAATAAATTACGTTTAACGTGATGATATTTAATACAAGCTTAAAATTTAGCTTTGCTAGTTGTTCTATTTTATACTACAAACAATTTAGTTGGATATAAAACTTGCCAAGTTATAAATTCAATATCAAAGAACGTAACAAATTTTCTTTTAAATCAATTGAAGAACGTTGTTCATCCCTATAGCTATGATTTAAGCAACTGCTATGGAACTTGATACCCGTTTAGATCTCAACTCTTTTGTCGTGCGAAGCCATTGGTACCGAACTTGGCCCCTTTTTTCACATTTATGTTTTTGGTCAGATATCATTAATTTTTGAAAAGTTTTATCCTTTAATTTATCTAAATAATTACATTTAAACTTAAAATTTTTTAATTATTAAATATTTTTCATAAAATATCTGCTAAAAACCAGGTCGGTTGTTCATAAATTTGACCCTTTCATTTCGGGCCCCGAAGAAGGGAAAGTTTCTGAGTTTTTCAATTTCCTCTTTTATTAATGTTCCAAGCTTTACCAGTATGCCAAATTTCAGCATTCTAGCTTTGTATTTTCACTATAATGTTAATTAAGCCTATAATAAATTTCACCCCTTCAGTTTAGGTCCTGAAATAGAAAGTTTCACTTTTTCGATTTTTTCCTTTAATTGTAGCCAAAACTCTACCACTATGCCAAATGTAAGTTTTCTAGGATATGCGGAAGTACTCTATAAAGTGAAACAAAGAGATTGTCCTGTAGTACCTACTCTAGGTTTTGATATGTGACTCAGTCAGTGTTAAAAATGGCACTTTTCAGACCTTTATAACTCAAGAACTATTCACTATGTTGAATCATATATTCTAGGTGTTCCAGTGGGCCAGTTATTAGATATGCAAAATTCCAAGGGTGTAGGTCTAATAGTTTGAGTTATGGGTGGTCGAACGTAGCTCGAAATGGTTCGTGTAAATCAGTGGTTTCCCAACCTTTTTTTATGAAAATGATGAGAGAAGGAGTTGCAAAGGTGCAACCCCTAAAGGCCTGGGTTGGCCCCTCCATATAGAAAAAGAAGAAGAAATAATTTTATGGGCTGGGCGGGGGTCGAAGGTATCTGTGGATACGGGTCTTAAATACCATAGCTGAAGGTTATAAGTCGCGGGAAAGATGGTGGCAGGGAGCGAGTTCCAGTCTCTGGAGGTCATAGGGATAAAAGAGTTGGCGAAAGCGCTTGTTCGACTTTTATCCAATTTGACAGCTAAGGGGTGCTGAGCGTTTGAAAACCTCGTGTTTCTCGTAAAGAGGGCATTAGGGGGGATAATTGATTTCAGCTCGACTGAACAGACACCGTGATAGTATATGTAGTATAGGGAAAGGGCAGAAACGGTTCTTCGGCGAGCCAGGGAGCCGACTGAGTTGGTTAGAGCCTGGTCTCCTATTAGTTTAGTTGCTCGCTTCTGAATTGCATCCAGTGTATCAAGGAGAATGCTTTGGAGGCACCCCCTCCACAGATGAGAGCCATATTCAGAGCACAGGGGCGAATTTGAGCCTTATACAGTATAAGCAGTTGACTGGGAGTATAACAGCGTCTAGACCCCAAATAGGAGACCAAGCTTGCGCGCTGCAGCTTTAGCAGTAGTTGAGATTTGGTCATTCCATGAAAGGTCGGGACCCTAGAGTTACGCCTAGCATTGAAATTTTATCCCTGAATTCTAGTGAGCTTGGGTCGAATGATATGTTTGGGAGGTTTCTGTCGAGTGCCTAGGAAATAAGGGAACACTGAGTTTTGACTGCATTGAAGTTAACTAAGTTGATGTGGGCCGCGGCATGGACAGCTCTGGTCTAGGTGACAATGTCGATTTATTTCAGAATCATTCTTTTTAACCGACTTCAAAAAAGGAGGAGGTTCTCTATTCGACTGATTTTTTTGTCTATGTTACCTGATATCTCCTCCAATTGTTAACCGATTTTGATGATTTTTTTTGCATTGGGTTCAGTCTAGTTTCCGATTGGTCCTGTTTTTTTTCCATTGGTATTGGACCTTTTTTGATATGTTCGTTCAGACATAACTTCTTTGTTTATGAACCGATTTTAATGATTCTCTTTATTGGAAAGAAAGTACCTTAGGGGTGGTACCATATTAATTTGTTCAAGTTCTGAACATATGATCAATGACGAAATAACGTAAATCTTCAATTCTTATGACCAAATAATCGAAATTATAATAAATAAAAATTTTTATAAAAAAATCTTAAAACATTCATTTAAAACCCGCAAACGTTTTGAGAGAATTTCTATATTTATGAATTGAATTTTATTATCATTTTTTTTTTTTTTTTTTTTTTTTTTTTTTTTTTTTTTTTTTTTTTTTTTTTTTTTTTTGATTCATTCGCCCGACGCTTTCTCTTACGAGATGCATGCAAGGTATTATATTAAGTCACTATTAATAACATCACTAAAAAGAGAAAATATAAAAATAATTTTTATAAAAAAAATAAAACCGACTTCAAAAATTAAATGCAACAAATAAAATAATAATAACTTAAAAATAAAATAAAATACACTAAAAGGTATAAAATAATTATTATCTTATTTAGTTACAACTAAACGACGAAATATTAACATGAAATTACTTTTTGAAGTCGGTGTCAAACATATACATTTTATGAATCGCACTCTACGGATCTTACTTAGTACGTTTGGCGGGTTATAGGTATGAGTTTGTTTGGCACCGACTTCAAAAAGTAATTTCATGTTAATATTTGGTCGTTTAGTTGTAACTAAATAAGATAATAATTATTTTATACCTTTTTAGTGTATTTTATTTTTATTTTTAAGTTATTATTATTTTATTTGTTGCATTTAATTTTTTTGAAGTCGGCTTTATTTTTTTTTTATTAAAAATTATTATGTGTCTGCTTTGAGTTCGCTCATATAGATTGGTTCTCTCTCGGTAGCAGATTATTTACTCTGGTCACAAAAATAGATTATTTCCAAAAAAAATATCTATTTTAGGAAGGATTTAAAATTTTATCGAGTCGAAAATAAAATATGTATATACATATTTTTTATATAATAGTACACGAAGTATCTTTGTAAAGATCACATTAAGTATAATAATTCGATTTAAAAAGTGGTGTTTTAAAAAAGCTGACAGGATTTCCAATCTACTTTCAACTCAAAATTATTAAATAATCCTGCAAATACGTCCATTCGTCTCTTTTCAACGACAAATAAAGGATTTGATAATTCTCCAGCACGGAACCCAGGGTAAAATTGGCACATACATAATATAATATGATATAAATTTAATGATTAATTAATTAATATCTGTTATATTTTATTTTTCAGGTTTCTATTTTCAACCGGCGGAAGAAATGAAACCCCGGGAAAGGGTATCGTTAAATATTGTCGAGGCAGCGGAACGAGGCGATCTTGAAGAAGTGCAATCTTTTGTTATTAAAAAGCCTAAAATTCTGAAAAGTTTTTCGAAATTCCCATATTTAAGCCCAATTTATAAAGCTGCCATTTACGGACACTTTAGAGTTGTAAAATATTTATGGGTGGAGGGTAAATCATATATTCCAATAAGGGTTCCACGCACAGCGACCACTTCAAAAAAATCTAAATCTTTACAAACTGTACAATCTAATAATTGTTTATCGAATTCACCAGCAAATTTAGAAGTTGCACTTTTAGGGGCAGTTGAATTTGGATCAATGGAGATAATAGAGTATTTGATAACTAATGGATGTGGACTTAATCGATACGGGACCGAACAAAAAACTGCTCTGCATATTGCAGCATCAAAAGCTAACCTGAAAATTGTAAAGTTTCTCGTGGAAAAAGGAGCTGATGTTAATTGCAAAGACGGATTTGGTAAAACTCCATTATTTTATGCTATTATTACTGAAAATCTATCGGTAATACGATATTTAATTGAGGCGAAAACTGATATTCATGCCCAACAAATTTCCACTAATGAAACTGCATTCGTTTATGCTATTAGAACCGGATATTTTGATGCAATCAAAGCTTTATTAGATGCAGGATCTCACATAAATATTAAATTGTGTGATGGTGAAAATATGTTATTTGAAGCAGTCAGGAGCTGTTCTATAAAAGTAGTTGAACTCTTAATAAATAGAAAAATTGATCTAAATGTTATTGATGAACACGGTCGTAAAAGTGCAGCATATTATGCTATAATGTTGGATAGATTAAATATACTTAGGCTGTTGGTCGATTCAGGGGCTAATGTAAATCACATAGATAAAGACAAACGTTCCCTGTTCCATTATGCAGCAATCGGGAATAAAATGGAATATGCCGAAATTCTAATACAGAAGGGCGCTGTAGTTCACATAAATAACCAAGATCGACAGTATACTAATGCAAAGCGAAGCTGTTCGAGATTATATGAAAGACTTAGTCAAACCTCGAGTAAAAATTACTAATGACATGGACATCGATTAAATATTGCTGAATCTATTTTAAAATATTGTATAAAGTAATATATGCACCACACATGACTTGATAGCTTTTCTTTAAATCTAAAATAATGTTGTAATAAGTGTTTCACATAAAAATAACAAAATCTCGCTTGAAATATTATTAAATCACTAGTAGTAATTTTTGTTAAATTTGAAAATCGAATAAAAAATAAATTATATATACTTATATCATTTTGTTTATAGGGAGGGAAAGTGTGTGTGTAGGTGTAGATGTGTATAACAGTGTTAACATATCAAACCGAATTAATTAATGTCTACAATCGTGAACCTATATAAATATCCGAAATTTCTAGAATGAAATTTTGTATTTTATGAATAATATAAAGCAACACACATTTTATAAGACTTGTCGCAGATTCGAGAATCAATCAAATGAATGTACTTATTTAATCAAACAAATTTTTAACCGGCGTATATTTTGATCCTGACGTTCGTTGAGAAATACTTTGCTTTGCGATAAATAAATAAATAATAAAAATTATCTACCAAATGTAATTATGACGTTTCAAATGGCCTAATATTCTAAGGAGCCATAATTATATTTTTTGTAAATATCTCTTTTTGTTAAAAGTCTATTTTAAAAAATCAGAACTTATTTTAATCATAACAGCGTAAAATCGTATAAGTATCGAAAGAATTAAATTTTAAAAATTTTATTAAAGAAAGTTTTATTTTAAAGACTAGTTCGGAAACGATTTAACGAATGTTAATAATACTGAATTGGGAAATCAAATATCGGCTGTTGGACTGGCCTTAAATTTTTAAACGAATAGCAATCAAGTGTTTTCTTCACTGAAGCTGTAATATATAGTTTATTAATTTAGTTTTTAACTTAGTTATTAATTTCATTTAATTTCAAATTGATCAAAATTGTAATTATATTTATTATTATTAGTATTTATTATATTTATTTATTGAGATGATAGTAGTTTGCTTGGCATGTCCACAGCCTCTTGATATTTGAGTTTTCGATGATTTATTTTAAAATCCAAAAGCATGCTTTATATGTAGATATATTATGTAATTCCCACTATTCAATAAACAATCAAATATTTTTAAGTGTTAATTTCAAAAATAAAATACTAATATATTTCCTTTTAATTTTTGTTATGCCTAAATTATATTATAAGTATGAATAAATAAAATTGTTGTTAAATATTTCTAAAAAGTCATTTATTTTGCTTTCCTCCTCCAAAAGAGAATTTTTACTCAGCCTCATTCCTTAAGATTTTTTTTGACATTTAGGGTAAATTACGAATAGTATTTGAGAAATTTGTCAATTTTTTTTAACATTTTTTAATCCGTTGGAATCGAAATTTCTTAGTAAGTAGGTTCTTTCATTATAAGAAATTCTATATTAAGAAAAAACCTCAAATAGTATGAGAGTTCAAGTTGCCGATAAAAATAGATTTAAATATTAAATAGATGACTTGGGATATATTTATTATTATATATTAGTTTAGATAAAATCACAAGCGGGTGTCATCTATTAGATTCAAGATGGAATGGATTATATTTAATTGTTAGATAGGGGTTTCTATGGCAACTATTGGGGGTTAGTTTTTGCATTTTTAGACTCCTGGGGGCCCACTGATTATGTTTACAAACTAGAAAATCATAAGATGATGTCATCTATTAAATCCGATGGAATGGAATATTTTTAATTATATATCAGAGGGGTTGTTTTTCACCCCCTCGGGAATCGAACCGCATCCCGCAGGTGATCCAGATGGCCCAGGTTGCTGTTACTGGCACTCGGGTTCGATTTACGAGGGGGTGAAAAACAGCCCCTCTGATATATAATTAAAAATATTCCATTCCATCGGATTTAATAGATGACATCATCTTATGATTTTCTAGTAAATTTGAATCTATTACCATCGGCAAATTAATATCTTTCATATTAAATTAGGAAAAGTCATTCCATTGGCATTCGAATTTTGAATCTTAAAAATTCGAAACACTCAACGACCTTTATTTAAATTATATGGCATGGCTATATGTTTAAATTTAGAATCACTATATCGCGAAATTTTACAAATTAAGATAACAATCTTTGAGTAAAATATTATATTTTACGCGTTTACATATATCAGAGCGGTTCGCATCCTGAAGGTGAGCCAGGTGGCCTGGATTGCTGTTACTGGCACTTGGATTTCATTCCCGAGGGGTGAAAAACAACCCCTCTGACATATAATTAAAAATATTCCATTCCATCGGATTTGATAGATGACACCAACTTATGATTTTCTAGTAAATTTGAATCTATTACCATTAGCAAATTAATATCTTTCATATGTTTACAAAATTTGGTTGAGTTTGGTACAAGGGCCTATGTTTTCATTTTTTGACCCTACACTCTTCTCCCCATTTTAGACCGTTAGTTTTTGCATTTTTAGACTTCTGGGGCCCCACTGATTATGTATATAAAATTTAGTTTGCTCAAATGGCCTAGATTTTTTATTTTTAACCACGCCCCTCCACCCCCTTAATTTTGGGTCGATATTCATCAAAATCTAACCAGATCTTAATCTCAATAGATCAAAACTACGTGTTGAATTTGGTTTCGATATTCACACTAGTTTTTAGGCTAGCTCGTCCACAAAAATTTGGTAACGCACAGACTAACAGACAGACTAACAGACATTTTGACAAAACAATTATTATCTCGAAAAATATAAATTTTTTCGATGTTCACTTATTAGTGCTTTTTTGTAAACCGAAATGCCATGGTTTTGCTCAATTTTTTTAATAAAAATAGTTTCAGCCGTGTTTTAGATATTCCGAAAAATAAGGAAAAAACCATTTTTTTTCATGCACGAATACAATACTTGACCATATCCTGTATGATAAAGTAAAATTTGGTTGAGTTTGCTCAAATGGCCTAGATTTTTATTTTTTGACCCCCCCCCCCTGATTTTGGCGCCAGAAAAATAAATACTTTCGTTATTATAGGTTCATTTTATAGTATATTTCATTTTTCTTGTTTTTTTTTTTCGAAAAGCTCACCCAAGTCATAGAAGAAATTTAGAGACAGCCTCCCGGCTAGCAATAGGCCAGCCGAAGACCAAATAAAAAGAGGTTTCAAGAATGATCAAGATGAAGAAACATTAATAATTCCCCCAATAATTCCACCTGGGACTAATAACGGCAACAATAGAGGGAAGGTGTTAGATGGGGTTTCTATGCCAACCATTGCTATTGTTAATCGTTGTTTTTTTTCGAAAAGCTCCCCAAGCAATAGAAGAAATTTAGAGGCATTCTCCTGGCTTGCAAGAGGACCACCGAAGGCGGGCCTCGCAGCTAGTATTTTAGAAAATAAAGATAGTTCATTCCAATATTGCGTTATTAATATATTGCTCGTATGAGGGACACAACAAGAAGGGTTGCTTTTTACCGCCTCGGGAATCGAACCCAAGTGCCAATAATACCAATCCGGGTTAATTGGCTACCCTGTGAAGTGCGAACTTCTCGGACATATTTCACTCAAATATTCGAATCTTAATTTTCCCAGTTTAGTGAATCTAAATTTAAACACATAGCCATGCCATTTAGGTAGTTTAAATAAATCTGTTTGAGTGTTTTGAATTTCTTCAAAATGGAATGGCTTTTATAAATTAAATATGAGTGTTCAATTACAGATAGAATAAATTAAAAAAAAAAACATCCCTACTGACATATAATTAAAAATAATCTATTCCATCTTCTAATAGATGACACCCTCTTGTATTTTCCTTAGAAACCACAAATTTTGATTTATTATCTTTATTCCATTGCAGTTATGCTAGAGTTATTTATAACGTGACCTCCCGTTTATCCGTAGCATTTGTTTTAAAGAACCCAGTCTCTTTACTTAAATAGTTTACCAGATGAAGATAATTGAATGAAGGTTTAAAAACATTATATAAACTAAAATAAATGGAATAAAATTTACAAATAGAATTAGCATTTGAAATAGTTGATCAGAGAAATTAAAATGATCATTATTATCTATATGTACGTTCTATCATGTGTTAACATACTATTTGAAAATGTATTCTTACTTATCAACTCACGAAACTTTATTTTGGGACCAAAATTAATCTTTTTTTAATTTCCTGTTCAACTTTCTTATTGTAAATAGAACAGTATTAATTTTTTAAAAACGTACATTCGTAAGATATTTTACTTTACCATTGTATTGTAATCGTACATGAAAAAAGTGTTTTTTTTCCATCTATTTTTTTCGAAATATCTCAAAAAAGGCTGAAACTATTTTGATTAAAAAAATTGAGCGAAACCATGGCATTTCGGTCTACAAAAAAGCCCTAATAAGTGAACATCAAAAAAATTATATTTTTTGAGATAATAATTGTTTTGTCAAAATGTCTGTTAGTATGGTTGTCTGTTAGTCTGTGCGTTACCAAATTTTGTGGACGAGCTAGTTCAAAAACTAGTCTGAATATAGAGATCAAATTTCACACGTAGTTTTGGTTCATTGAGATTAAGAACTGATTAGATTTTGGTGCATATCGACCCAAAATTAAGGGAGGTGAAGTGGGGTTAAAAATTAAAATTCTAGGCCATTTGAGCAAACTCAACCAAATTTTGTATACATAATCAGTGGAACCCCAGAAGTCTAAAAATGCAAAAACTAACCGCCCAAAATGGGTGGGTGTAGGGTCAAAAAATGAAAATCTAGGCTCTTGTACCAAACTCAACTAAATTTTGTATACATAATCAGTGGGCCCACAGTAATCTAAAAATGCAAAAACTAACCACCCAAAATGTGTGTGTGTGGGGGGGGGGGGGTGTAGGATCAAAAAATGAAAATATAAGCTCTTGTACCAAACTCAACCAAATTTTGCATACATAATTACTGGACCCCCAGGAGTCTAAAAATGCAAAAACTAAACCCCCTCCCCTACATGATTATAAATAATTTTATTAAATATTAAATATAAGTGAGGGGCCAGGTTGTATGGTAAAGTCAAGTGGATGGCCACATCAGAACAATTCAGCTTATTTTTCTTATGATAGAGAAAATGATAAAATAATATAATCGATAAAATTGTACATCTGTTTAGTAATATAGGTCAAAATATGCTGTGAAACGGTTGTTGTATTTATGGTTACTACTGACAACCCACTGCGATTGGTTTATTTAGTACAAAAAAAAAAGAATCAATCATATTTTCATCTGCTTACTGGATCATAAAACTTGGCCTTTACTTTTGATATTTTTATAAAATTAATTAAAATTTCATAAGAGATTATTCTCAGGTTATCTCAGCGTTTTCATTTATGAGTACAGTCCCCCTTTTTTCTCATCCCTAACAAAGTGTTATTAAGTTAATAATCATGAATAATATTTCATTCTTTTATTTAATCTTCGAATAATAGTAAAAATTCCCTCACTTATTAAACATTTTTATTTTATTCAAATTGTACAAACATTTTTAATAAGTGAGAGGATTTTTTTATTATTTTTATAAATTAATTGGTTTATTCAGTCAAATAAAATAAATAAATAGAGTAATTTTATACAATTAACATTATTTATTAAATAGATTCACTAAAAAGTTTCGGTCACCCCTGGTAAACCATCTTCAGTAGTACTGAAAATTGAAATATTTTTTTATTTAATATACAATTTTACAAAATAAAAACCATAAAATTTCACATTCATACATACAATTTCGTTCAAGATATGGAATTTATCAATTTACATATATAACTCATTCTCAATTCATCAACATGGATAATTTTTTTCTCTCAATATTAGGTATTACATTTTATAATTAAATCTCAATTAACTAAAATCTATAATTATATATTAATCTATTCTTTAAATACATTAAAAAGGACTAATTTATTTTTATACTTATACATAACTAAATACAGTGGCGTAGCCAGAAAATTTTCATGGAGGGGTCGATCCTCAAAGAAAAAAATTTAGTGGAAATTTTTTTTATTAAAAAAAATAGGTACTTCGAGAAATTAAAAAAGAACATAATTATTGATTAAACATATTAGCCCAGTATACTATATAGGGGGTTTCAGCTTACATTAATTGGGGGAAAATATTTTTTTTATGGTTCGTTATGGCTATACCAAATCTAAGTTCGTGACCTCGAAAGTGTGGGGGACAACTTTTGGTGGCCGAAAAACCTCGAAATTTTCGGACTTTTTTCAGTTTTTCGCTTATAACTCGAAAACGGTCCATATTTTGTAAATAACCGTCTATAGAATATTAAAGAGGACACAATTTCGCGTCGATTAAAAAAAATGCAAAAGTAGTTAGATTTTTTATGAGGATCCAAAAAACAGCCCCCCCCCCCCAATCACTTTTGAATATCCCAAAAACCCGCACTTTTTTGTTAAAAGTCTTAGATTTATAGATATCCAGCATTTTCCATGACAGGAAATGATCCATTTTTTCAAAAAATCGTAGTTTTTCCTTCATAAAATGAAAACCACTCATCCTAGAAATTTGATTTCTATCACATTCTCTAGGAAATTCTATTGACTTGAACGTGTATTTGGACCACTTTTTCGATAATTCTAAAAGTTTTATCAAAAAAGTGATCCAAGTAAACGTTCAGAGTCAACAAAATCTCCTAGAGATGGGACAGAAGTGGTTTTCATTTTCAAAACTTTTCAATTTTGACCCGAGACTCTGACCGCCAGGGCAACCAGCCCGGTGGCCAAGCTTCGAGGGCGTGCCGTATAAATATGTATGTACTTATGATTTGTTTTCATTTTTTTTAATTCATCTTAACCTTTTCGAATCGTCAATACATAAAATTTATTTTTAAAGAAATTTACCACTCCAAATTTTTACTGTATAATATATAGTACCTGGAGGCACCGAGCGATGCTCGGTAACTTCTTTCTTCAGTTAAAAGCTTCATTTTAATATTATTTTTAATTTAAAATTCTTATAATAATTTTTAAGAAAAAAATAAAACCGACTTCAAAAAAATTAAATGCAACAAATAAAATACACTAAAAGCTATAAAATAATTATTAACTTATTTAGTTACAATAAAGATAAGAGTAAATAAATATTATATTTAATATTGATTTACTATGAGTTATACTAGGTCACTTATTTCACATTAAAATTAAAAAATTAAAAGAAATAATTTTTTTCTTTTTCAATATAAATATATATTTCATTAGTTACTTTCTGTACTTCCTGAAGATGGGTTGATAGCCCGAAATATATATATTGAAAAAGAAAAAAAATTATTTCTTTTAATTTTTTAATTTTAATGTGAAATAAGTGACCTAGTATCCTTAACTCATAGTAAATCAATGTTAAATATAATATTTATTTACTCTTATCTTTATTAAAGATGTTTCACCTTGCACCAACACCACAATCTCTACTAATTATTTAGTTACAACTAAACTACGAAATATTAACATGAAATTACTTTTTGTACTCGGTGCCAATGAGATTCATAAAATGCATATGTTTGGCACCGACTTCAAAAAGTAATTTCATGTTAATATTTCGTAGTTTAGTTGTAACTAAATAAGTTAATAATTATTTTATTCCTTTTAGCGTATTTCATTTGTTGCATTTAATTTTTTGAAGTCGGTTTTATTTTTTTCTTAAAAATCATTTTTATTTTTCTCTTTTTAGTGATGTTATTAATAGTGATCATTTCATCAGAACTTGACCAAATTAATATGGCACCATCCCTAAGATACCCCCTTTCCAATAAAAAAAGAATCATCGAAATCGGTTGATAAACAAAGAAGTTAGGCATGAGCAAACCTAACAAAAATGGTCTAATACCTATGAAAAAAAATGGTACCAATCCGAAGGTAGACTGAACCCAATGCAAATTTTTTTTTATGATATGAGGTAACATAGGCACAAAAAAAAATCAGTCGAATAGAGTACCTCCTCCTTTTTTGAAGTCGGTTAAAAAAGGTCGATTTTTATTTGAGAGCCGTTTTCAAATTAAAAAAAATACAAATATATACCTATAATGTATTCGACCACTGTACCCCTCACTTCCACCCTGTTTGACCCCACCCCCGAAAACTCGCCTTACCCCCGGATCCCCCACCACTGCGCCCCAGCTTCTGCACCCCCCTCATCCATCTCCCGCTCCGCATCAACATCGCTTTCTCATTCTCAAAACTTGTTAATAGAGTTTGTTTCTTCATAATCGTTTAAGTTGTTTTTAAAATTAAAAAAAAAATAATACAAATATATAAATATACCTGGAAGACCGAGCTTCGTTCGGGTTTAGTTATTGCTTATTTGAACAGCCAATTATTTTGTTTTGATACAACCACATGATTCATTTTTATTCAACCAATTGTTAATAAATAAAACCTATCAAAATGTGCTATTTTTCAGAAAATTGAGACCTGCTTATGCGAAAGATATTTTTAAATAAATTCTTGATTATATTTTAATCCTATTAAATAAATAAGGTTCTTTATTAAAAACAATTATAAAACGTTTATTAATAATTCTAACATTTAGGTAGAACAACACACCACAATCACAATAGTTCTTCAAGGCCTTTGAGAACAATTAGCCCAACCCATTGTCTGTCTGGGTACAATAGTAAAAGGAAAACCTTTTTTTAAACTCCAAGATTTGGATCTGTCTACCTGAGAATAGCTAATTTGGTTATGAAAAAACCCATTAAAAACAATTTTGTCGACGATGAGACCGTGACAGATCGAATTGTCACCCCAAAAACCCCTAACCTGTGAATTTCATCAAAATCAGTAAAGCCGTTTTCAAAATAGAACTAAGATACAAATATATATATAAATAAATATATAAACAAATATACAATTTTTGCTCGTTTAATAAGAGTAGATAATATAATATATTTTAAATAACCAAATAGAAGTGCATAAAAATACAATTATTGATTATATATTATAATAAATTATCTAAACATTCCTTCTATTGTTCGCACATTGAATATATTAAGAAAAATAATAAAATAATAATAATAAAATAATAATAATAAAATCTTTATTACTCGACCTGCTTATAGGCACACGTCCTAGGTGGCTAGGTCAATCAAACATCAATACAATTTGACTACAAAAATTAATAAACATCAATACAAATCAATTACAAGAAAAATTAATAAACATCAATACAAATCAATTACAAGAAAAATTAATAAACATCAATACAAATCAATTACAAGAAATTAACAGTAAAAAAACAAAAACAAAGCAAACCTACATTTTTCAAGAATCTTTTTCCTATGATCAGCTCTACCTAACTAACTTGGTTCCTGAAATCTAGTATTTGTTATTTCCTCCCAAATCCTAAAACCATTAAAACCTTTGAAAATCGCTTTAAATTTAGCCCATTCACTCATCTCCAATAAGCTAGACCATCCTAATTGACTAATCATTAAAGTGATAATAGTAAACCTATCAAATTTACCAAAAACAAATCTAGCCGCCCTCCTTTGTACCATATCAATTTTCCTCTCTAATCGTTGCGGATACTTGTCCCAAACCATAGAACAATTCTCTAAATTAGGTCTCACATTAGTTAAATAAACTTTGGACTTAACTTTTCTAGATGTACTTACCCTTCAAAATTCTTCCAAACATTCCCCATTCCCCATATTAAGGTAGTTGTACCCTCTCAGGTACTTTTCCAGTTATACCCTAACACGTACTTTCCCATTCTTTATTATAATAGTAGGTATATCTTCCCTTCAGCTGGTTCAAAACTCAATTTTTCCATTTGTTGAAAATATTAATTCTTAGAATAACTTCTCCTCTTAAAATCTGACCCCCGGTGGTAGAGACAAATTTTAAAAATATATAACTAGTATCGTAATTAGGCTTATGGCTAGAAAGGCCGAAAAGCCAAAAAAAAAAAAAAAAACTTCTCCTCTTACCACTACTTTCCCCTCACCACATACATTTCAAAAAATATTAAAAAAATTGTTATTTGTAAAATTATTTGTCCATTGTATAATCAGTTTACTTTGACTTCTGATGATGGGCTCAGCCCCGAAATATATCGAATTCAAAACTCAATTTTGTTTTATTTCTTTTTTTGTGAAACCTACCTCGCATCTTGCTCAAGTTTTATTATTATATTAACATGTTTCACCAAGAACCAACACCTAACTCCTTAAAAATTATTTTAAATAAAAAATTAGGTAAAATTAGGAGGTGGGTTTCCCATAAAATAAAATAAAATAAAAGTGAGTTTTGATTTCGATATATTTGGGGTTGCCAGCCCATCGCCAGGAGTTAGAAAAAGTGTTTGAAAAAAAGTTTTTCTAACTCCTGACGTTGGGCAGAAAACCCGAAATATATCGAAATCAAAACTCACTTTTTCACTTTTGTTTTATTTTATTTTATGTGAAACCCACCTCGTAATTTTACTTAATTTTTTATTATTAAAAAAATGTTTCACCTTGAACCAACACATATCTCATTAAAAGTTATCATTTTAAAACCCATTGCGGAGTGTAGGGGACCTAGCTCCCTGGTCAGCAAAAGACCAGCCGATGGGGGGCTTCGCACCTGGTAATAAATTATTGCTCAGTGTAGTGAAGAAAGATAAAATATTTATTTTTACTTTTTAACTAAAACTGTTTAAAAAATATTTCATTTTATTTTTTATTCCTCAAGAAAGACATATATTTTGCGGGTGGGACGAAACTTGAAACTATGCCAGTGGGAGAGTTCCCCTACCATTAACCTAGTTAGGGAATTTTTCTAGGGGGAGGGGGCCAGCCGGCCAGCTGATTAGCCACCACAAGGTTTCAATTTCGGTAATGCGATTAGAGATCAACAAACTTTATAGTAAAATTGACAAATTTTGGAAGAAAAGAAATAATTTAATGAGAAATACATAAGTGATGTTCCATAATAACGGAGTTTCGATTTTTTTTAGGGGGGGGGGGCAATAAGTTTTGTAGGGGGGAAGTGCCCCCTTTGTACTCTCCCTAACTACGCTCATGCCCTAGGCCAGGGGTCGGGAACCTACGGCTCGCGAGCCACATGTGGCTCTTTGGATGTGAAGCTGCGGCTCTTTAGTTCCATACCATAATTGCAAAAAAAGGCAAACCATTCACAGATGGTGAGTATGTCAAAGATTGCTTCATACGTGAATCTGAAGAACTGTTTCATGATTTCAAAAACAAACCAGAAATCTTGAAAAAATCAAAGATTTGCCACTATCCGCTAAAAAAGTACAAGATATAATAGGTAAAATGTCTTCAAATGTAACATATTTGCAGGTGGAAGATATTCAATTTTCCTCTGCCTTATCACTTGCTATAGATGAGTCTTGCGGCATAAAAGACACGGCACAAGTTGCCCTTTTTGTCAGGTATATGACTTCCCAAGGTCCAAAAGAAGAACTTCTAGGATTGCTACCGCTCTCGGGACAAACTAGAGGGGAAGATATAGCGAATGCCGTGCAAAAATGCCTTGAAGACAATAAGATCGATTTAAATAAAATCGTTTCAATAGCAACCGATGGAGCCAGAAGTATGACAGGAAAAAATAAAAGGGCAACAACGATTCTTCAGAACAAAATAAACCACGAAATTCTTACGTTTCACTGCATAATACACCAAGAACCGCTTTGTGCCCAAACATTTCCGGCCGAAATAGTTAATGTCATGAATTTGGTAATCAAGATTGTTAACAGCATCTTGTCAAAAGCACTCTATCATCGTCAGTTTAAAGAATTCTTAAACAAAATGGAGACTCAGAATTCCGACCTCCTTCTTCACAATAAAGTGCGATGGCTTTCCAAAGGTAAAGTGTTGAAACGTTTTACTTTGTGTTTGAATGAAATAAATAAAATGAATTTGTTTGCTAAATTGTTTGTTATTGAAGTACAAGTTAGTGTTGTAAGAAAATGTTTAATTGTTTTAATTTTTTACTTAAATAATAATTATCTAATAATGCATATATTATCTAATTTGTTGTGAAAAACTACTTATATATATGAATAAATAGATTAGTTTTTTTATCAAAAAACTTTATTTATGCGAGTACTATTTATTGTTAGCAAGAAAAAATTTTGTGGCTCTTTAAAAACTTTGAAATTTTGTAAATTGTAATTTTTGACTCTTCCGACTCGAAAGGTTGCCCAGACACCTGCGCTAGGCGGTTGTCTTGGTTGTTACATTTTAAATATTTCTTATATTCTGATAAAATAATTCATCATAATCAATAGGAAATTGATTTGAGAATTTACAATAAAAGAAGAAATAGATTAGACTAGTTGAGAGTGATTGGGGACAAAAAGTATAGGGGCTGAAAAGCGAAGCTAAAGAAAAAGAAAGCTAGATAGAATAGGTAAGGGGGAGGGAGAAGGTGGGACAAAGAACTCTGCAGAGGAAATTCCTATTCTTCTCTAAAGACATTAATCAAATGGGAATTTCCTCGGAATTTCTTCTCAAAATGCCTATATAGGCAAATAATAAGATTAAAGAATGGGTGGTATAGAGCGTTATTACAGGTTAATTGAAGCTTTTCTGGTTGAACATTTAAATATAACTTTTTGAAATAAATTACATTTTGTACTGTTTAATATGTTTATTTATTAAAGCAATATAAAATATACACAAACAGAAGTACCTATAAAAATAATTTTTGTAAAAAAAATAAAACCGACTTCAAAAAAATTAAATGTTACAAATAAAATAATACTAACTTAAAAATCAAATAAAATACACTAAAAGGTATAAAATAATTATCTTATTTAGTTACAACTAAACGACCAAATATACACATGAAATTACTTTTTGAAGTCGGTGCCAAACAAACTATACCTATAAGCGAGCGTACTAAGTAAGATCCGTCGAGTGCGATTCATAAAATGTATATGTTTGGCACCGACTTCAAAAAGTAATTTCATGTTAATATTTCGTCGTTTAGTTTTAACTAAATAAGATAATTATTTTATACCTTTTAGTGTATTTTATTTTATTTTAAGTTATTATTATTTTATTTGTTGCATTTAATTTTTTTGAAGTCGGTTTTATTTGTTTTATAAAAATTATTTTTATTTTTCTCTTTTAGTGATGTTATTAATAGTGACTTAATATAATACCTTGCATGCATCTCATAAGAGAAAGCGTCAGGCGAATGAATCAGAAAATGATAATAAACTTCAATTCATAAATATAGAAATTCTCTCAAAACGTTTGCGGGTTTTAAATGAATGTTTTAAGATTTTTTTATAAAAGATTTTATTTATTATAATTTCGATTATTTTGTCATAAGAATTGGAGATTTACGTTATTTCGTCATTGATCATATCTTCAGAACTTGACCAAATTAATATGGTACCACCCCTAAGATACCCTCTTTCCAATAAAAATGAATCATTAAAATCGGATCATAAACAAAGAAGTTATGCCTGAACAAACATATCAAAAAAGGTCCAATACCATTGAAAAAAAAACGGGACCAATCGGAAGCTAGACTGAACCCAATGCAAAAAAATCATCAAAATCGGACTACATCTGTGAATGTTTTCAAGAATGAATTACTTTATTGTATGTTTGGTAATGTTATAATAAAATAATATATTAAACATTTCATAATATGGTTTATTTCAAAAAGTTTTAATAATATAGAAATATAGGTCCTTTGAAATTACACTATGTGAACCAAACTGGCTAGGCAGCTGAAGTACTGGATTCCCTCAAAAATTTGCAATTATTTTTTATTTTTTTAGGTCCCGTTTAAAAGTAAAACAGAACCCTATTAGTGTCGAAACAATGTCTGTCATAGCATTTTTAGCTTGTAATCTAAACAACCTACAAACTTGAAATTCATAAGTTTTTTGTACTATTTTTCCCTTACAATTCGTAAATTATATTAAAACTTAAATCGAATGAATATTTTCGGAAATGTTGAATTTTATACTGAAGGAGTTTGTACATTTTTATTCTTCCCCAAGCGAGGTTTCAATTCGGGCTTCCAGCTACAATATCGTCATTAACAAATCGACATACTATATTCCTTCTAACACTTTTAGTTTGGGGTGACTTTTACTTTTTTTTTCTCAAAAATGATTCTGAAGATGTTTTTAAAATTGCTCTGCTCAACAAGAATGACAAGTTCTCTGGTATTATATTTTCTTCATCAATGGTCCATAGGGTTTGCAATACCGGACCAAAAATTCAATGCTTTAAACGCTGTACCGGTATTAGGAGTTTTAATAAAAGCTAAAACTTTTTTCTTTGCCATATTTACTAGTTTTATATGTACAAAAAATAATAAACTATTTTGTTAAGGGAGAATGGTGTAGGTTCTTGGTGAAACATATTAAATAAAGTAAAGAAAATTATTTTTAAAAAGTTCCAAAAAAACATTTTTCAAAAGATTTTCTAAATAATAAACTAGGTATAAAAATATAAACAATTTTGTTATGTACAAATATAAAATAAAGGAACAAATGTTATAATCAAATATACTATATATAATATTCCAGATTAATTTGCAGCAACGCTCACGTAATACTGCCGACAGGGAGCGCTGATGCCGTCGGTATATTTGCGGCAAATTTGAAATATAATTGTAATTTGAACTCGAATTTTCAAATGAAAGACTCCAATTGATTTTAAATTAAGAAACATTAAATATATTGATAATTATTCCTCCCCCCCCCCCCCTCACCACTCAAAAATTAAATATTCAATTCCCTTTTCTTTGCGCACAGAAGAAGAAATAAATTACATCTTATTTGATTTATATTTTATATATTATTTGTTTATTTATTAATAATTTGCCACTTTTTATAATTTTTAAAAAATCTAAATTTTGTTATTCTTATTTTTTCATTTTTACAAAATTGAACGACTTAAGACACGCATGCTTGAGTTTCTCATGGCAATACTGAAGCAGCCTCTCATACAAACAACACCTGATCTCTTTTAAATATTTGGAGCCTTATATCGATTATCGATCCCAAATTTAAAAAAAATGATATAATATAATTCTCGATCCCACCTATTTAAATAAATATATTTTCATACAAAAAATATCTCAAATGCTGTAGATTATAGAAAGAAAAAAATACTTCCAGATTCAAATCTAGAGCCTCATTTCTGTAGCTGTGTCAGGACGAAAATGAGGCGAAACTTTTAAGAGACTATGTATTTTCGGGAGTTTACAGGTATACATTTGGAGTGTGGTTTTTTAAGAGGAATACAATTTTTGGACCGAGACGCTGCCCGCCAGGGCATCAGCCTTCGGCACGCCCCTCGAAGCTCGTTATTAATAAGAGCAGTAAAATAAAAAATTTTAACATCAGAAACAAAAAATGTAATTGAAGGAGACAATAAAAGAGTGTGTCTTCTGCTGGAATTTCAATTTAAAAAAATGTAATATAAAAGTCAAAGCATTACAGTATTATAATTCATTAAAGGAACAAAACTCAAAACATATACTATTTTCATCTCACAAAAGCTTATAATGTTTATTTTTTCTGAAAATCGTCGTGATCAAACAGTATTCCAAGATCTGTAATTTGAATTTTTTTTAACACAAACGAATAAATTCAAATAGCCGATCGGATGTAGGTAAATTCGTTTTGTTGTAATAGTAAGCTGGTCACTCAACAAACGTTCTACATACATTCAGGTTTTTGAACCCATTAGAAATAACATAGAATATTTCTAATTAAATAAGACTGATGTGTTTATTTGCATCAAGCAGAGGACATTCTAGCAGATTTCTTCTTAACAAGTCTACTACTGTTTTCTACTCAGAAATTTCTGACTTGCATGCAGTGGCGGCTCCAGAATTTTTGGGGGTCATGGCTGCCTCCTTTTATTAAAAATGACTTAAACAGTTTTGATGAAATTTAATATTCTAATTAAGTACATTGAGGATCACAAAAAAGGTTATATAAAGTTTTTAGTAAAATTTTCCAAGTAATACTTTACCCTAGAGCAGTCATTCTCAACCACTGTGCCGCTGCACTTTTGTGTGCCGCGAAATTCTCCAAGTGTGCCGCCAAACTTTAGAAATTTAAACAATAAAAATTATTTTGTATGTACTTTTATCTAATGAGTTATTATTTTTTCCAGTTCAGCCATTCAATTCACATTATTTAATGTAAAGCTAAATAATTAAGCTTTAAAAATATATACATTTTATATAATTATATATCGGCTTAGCTATTTTTTAAAAAAAGGACTTTGTATGCGCGTTTAGGGGTTGGGTCGATTTAGCTGCACACGAATGTAGTTCAGTTTGCTATTTACTTGGTTGTTGTGTGGTTAAATTTATAAATTTATTTAGTATTGTGTTCTCATAACTTAAATAAAACATTTTCAAAGGTATGATTCGTCTTTTTTAATAATAATTTTTTTTTGACAAAATTATTTTTATTTTAAAATCTGATTGTTAGTGTGCCGCCAAATTTTGAAATTGTTAAAAGTGTGCCGCAATAAAAAAAAGGTTGAGAATCACTGCCCTAGAGTAAGAAAGTTTTAAAATTCTTTAAAATTTATTCATTTGATCGATATAATATAGCTCATGGTCAATGGTCGCCTGTCGGCACCACCTTTAAGGCCTTGGCGCCTTCGTGCACCGCACGACCTTGCACATATGGACACGGATCCCTGTGTACATATTACTATAATAAAGCTGGAGAGTTTGTATGTACGTATGTTTGAATGCGCTAATCTCAGGAAATACTCATCCTGTTTGAATTTGATCTTAGAAAATTAAAGCTTATTTTTTGGAAATAATTTAGGGGGGAGGGGTCATGCCCCCCCTTTGGAGCCGCCACTTTTTTTTTTTTTTTTTTTAATGCAATCGAATGCAAGAAGGGGTGCACCAGTAAAGATGTAGCCCCTATGGATCTCGAAAGACCCTTGCATTACCGAAGAGAAGGGAAAGTTGATTAAGTGAGAGGGTGTAGACGTAGGTGTCTATGCACCCTGGTTTTGAAGGTTTGAAGATCATAGGTGTTGGGAAAGATAGAGGCTGGGAGAGAGTTCCAGTTCCTTGAAGTCATGGGGATATATGTATTCGCGAATGAAGTGGTCCGGCACTTTTCCAATTTGACCGCGAAAGAGTGTTGGGAGTCGGCAAAACGTGTGCTGCGTGCAAAGCATGCTTTCCTTTCTTGATTCTCTTTTTGGAAAGATTTTATCTTCTAGGATTTTCATATATAATTTAAGATAATAATATAACTTTTTTCATGAAATAAAATAGAATCTGAATTTATTATCCATTTCTATTTAATAGCCAATAAAATATTTGAATATTTTCCCTACTGCTGGCATTTATTTAATTTGATGACTGTCACGCAAATGGCAAATGTTTGCCAATAAATGACAAGACGATCCCTACCCAGGGTTGATGGATTGTCGACGGTTATGATTGTCCCAGAGCTCTAGTAAAAACGGGGGCGGGTTCAGGGATCGATGCCCGCGTGCATTTCGCAAGCCGGCACCACCGAGCACGCCACGGATTCCTGCCTGCCTGCCTGAAGAACTCCTCATAGGGAGACTCAGTCGCTGCTTGCCAGGGAAATAGGTAGGTCGGTAGGTTGGTATGCCAACACACTTGTTAATTTATTGCACTTAGAGGGGCGGAATTTATAATTTATCATTGGGAATGTATATGAACCATTTATTACATTAGTACGTGCTTCTTAAAGGTAAATATCTATTAGCTATTATAATTGGCTTGCGCGATGACGCCAACGTGATTTTTTAAATTTTAAAATGCATTAATAGTTCATGGCTAGAGACCGGATTCCTATACAATTGCATATTTTGTTTTCCGCCACATACGACCCAGGGGATCAATTATCTATCCAAATCATTCATCTAGAATACTGTGACTTAAATTTTATACTGCATGTTTTTGCATATTTGAGTAATATTGCATAAAATTGCATATTTGAAGGATTTTTTGTCAAATATTGCCTATTTCGCCCCAAATACAGATTTTTTAAAAGTAAATTTTCGGAAAAAGAATGAAAAAAATGAAGAAATATATATATAAAGTTCCTTTAAATTTACCCCCATTACATCTGAGAATGTGAAGCGTAGACATAATAACCTGAAGATAATTTAGAAAAATACTTGTAAACATAAATTATTCACAATTACAATCAAATTTTAATTATTTTTGAGATCCTTTGTTAATTATTTCTTTAATATTATTATTTTTTTTTAATCGCCTTCGGTAACTATAGTCCATTTTGGCCATTGAGTGTTCGTGTGTGTGTGATGTGTGTATAGTGTAGTGATCAGATTATAGCCGGACAAATATTTGCATTATTTTATTAGTTTATTATTTGTACGTCAATAAGAAAAGACTTGTTAATATAAAAATAGAAGCAATACAATAGGATCGTGTCTGTTAAATAAAACTGCCCCCCCTCCCCCCATGTATTTTTTTGATCACATTTTTTGAAACATTATTATATTTATTATGTTGATTTTATTCAAGAGCACCTATTATTTCTTTGAGTTTAAAGATTTTTTAATATATTAAATATATAATGAGAATTTTGTGAAATTTTTTACTCAATAAAAGTACATATTTGACACTTGGTGTCTATAGCTTACTTTATCATTTTATTTCTTTCATAGCACTCCTTCAAATATATAGTCTTTTTGTCTTCAATTTTAATTTTTTAGTGCATAAAAAAATTTATTTTGCCAATTTTTACTGCATATATTTGCATATTTCAACGTATTCTGCATATTACTTGCATAGTTCAGTCTTTTTAACTGCATATTTTGGCAGTTTTTACCCGCGTCCACTTGGCTAGCATGCTGACACGCTAACCCCTACCCTACCCGACTTTCTCTAAAATACTTTCAATAATTTTTTCAAATGTTTTGTGTTTATTAAGTATTATATATTATGTTATTTAATTTGTATACATTTTTTCCAGATTCAATTTAAGGTTTCGAGATTGTTTATCATTTTTATAAGAGAATTCCCAAATTTTTACCATCGAATCATTGATGTATTAAAGATTTATTCCCGAAATTTGAAGTTGATCGTCTGTCCCATTACTGAGAAATAAATTATTGAAAATTGTTCTATTCACATGGAAGTAAATGGACCGAGCTTTAAAAGGGCTATAACTTCTATACAAATTATACCATTTTCAAAAAATTGAGACAGATCAATAATTCAACTTTTATGAATCGAATGATACATTTTTCAATAGATTTGACAGTCTAATTAATTAATTATTCACAAATGTAATAATAAAAAGTTATTTGCAGCCAGCAGAATATAATAATAGCACTAGTGTAGAATTTCAACTTTATTTCTTGGATTCCGCGACATTTCAGCCCCCGACAAAATATCCTTCAGACAAAATATCTCATGACAAAATAACCCTTCCCTCGTGAATCTTATGAGTAATGCAAATCGACTCCGGTTCGGTTAATATATATTCAGTTCGGCTCGGTTGGGTTCGTATAGCTCCTTTTCGGGCTGGTTTTCAGATTCTGTGTTCGGTTGGCGTCAATCTGCAGTGTGTACCACATCTTGAAATCGCTTTTGTGTTAAATAAAATGTTTTTATGAGAAAATATTTATCTCAATATTCTTTTTATTAATAAGGTATTATCAAAACAAAGATGATTTTATTCTGAAAAAAAATTAACCTAATTATGAGCACAATTTTTTTTGACTAAAAACTTTAGTAGGCAGATATCGTCACTCTGCAGAAATACAAAAATATTTTTCATTGTCAAACCTTCTTAGGCTTTGATTGTTTGATTAGATATGTCTCAATTGGACAAAAGTCACGATAGGCGTTATATCCTTGATAGAATTAATACCATAATAGAATAGAGAATTTTTCTAGCGGGAAGAAAGTTATCGAGAATAGCAACTCTGTTCTCCCATAAGAATAATAATCTTAATACCTGATGCAATTCAGAGGCGAGCTATCAGACTGATAGGACGATCCTACATTAACTGACACCCCCGACTCCCCTAAAGCCCGTCGTAGATCTGTCTCCGCCCTTTCCTTTTATAGATATTACTCGCGGCTTTGTTCTGACGAAATAAAAAATCGATAATCCCACCAAAGGCTTCATTTGCGCGAAATACACGATTTTCTAAAATTCAACACCCCTACGCGCTTAAACTAGATACTAATCGAACAAACGCATTCGCCAATTCATTTATCCCTATGACATCTAGAGAACTGGAACTCTCTTCCCCCGACTTTTCCAGCTACTTATAACCTTCAATCTTTCATGCACCAGCATCCACAGATACCTTCGACTGCTACCCAATCCTAAATCTCCCTTATCTTCACGTTACAAGGGTCCACCATGGACTTCAGAGGTAGTACCTTCCTTGGTGCAACTTCTTCTTGTATCAATCATCATTATAAAAATCCGTTGCTTCCCCATTAGATAGCGCCTCTGATTTTTCAAAATAAAGGCTGCACCCCTGTTTTTTTCAACCCCACCGAATCTTGCTTCATAACACTTGTCAGGTGACAGCACTACTCATCCAGTATTGTGCTTAGCACTTGCCGATGGATCCAGGATCCGTCCGATATTCGACGCCGTGAACAGGAGCGGTTGATGGTCCTCGAGGGGATTGAATTGTGGAAGCACAAGAAGCTAAGGGACAACGAGAAGCGTGTCAGAGAACAGAGCGAGGATTGAGCCAAATTAGGTTTGTGATATATCGTATTTCTCATAGGAATTAATACAAGCATGTCCCTCTAATATTTACAATTTTTAGAGGATAATGTTTATAAATAAAAAAAAATAAAACCGACTTTAAAAAAACTTGAAAATGCAACAAATAAAATAATAATGACCTAAAAATAGAATGAGATCCTGACTAAAAGGTATATACAACACAGTCTCTTGTTTAGTTGACGATCTAAACGATCGAAATATGTTAAACACGAAATGGCTTTTTGAAATTCGCGCCAAAACAAACTATACCCATAAGTCGAGCGTACCCGCCAAACGTACTAAGTAAGATCCGTCAAGTGCAACTCATAAAATGTTTATGTTTGGCACCGACTTCAAAAAGTAATTGTATGTTAGTATTACGTCGTTTAGTTGTAACCAATACATAATTATTTTGTTGTACCATTTAGTGGATTTTATTTTATTTAATTTATTATTTTATTTGTTGCATTTAAGTTTTTAAGTTTGTTTTATTTTTACAAAATTATTTTTATTTTTCTCTTGAGCAGATGTTATTAATAGTGACTTAATATAATACCGGCATGCAATTCTCGTGTTATAAGTGTCAGGCGACGAATCAGAAATTGATGAATAAAATTCAACAAAAATATAGAAATTTCTCTGTCACTAGGTTTTAAATGAATGTTATAGACTTTATAAAGACGGCTTATCAATGATTATTTGCTCATGAGAATAGAGACTATGTTGATTGTCGTTGATCATATCAGTTTGACCAAAATTAATATACACTATCCTTAAGATACCCTTTCCATGGTGCAAGACCATCGAAATCGGTTCATAAACAAAGAAGTTAGGCCTGAACAAACCCAATGAAAAAGGTCTCATCACCAATGAAAAAAACGGGACCAATTGGAAGCTAGACTGAACCCATGCTAAAAAATTCAAAATCGGTTCACAATTGGCGGAGATATGAGGTAACATAGACAAAAAAAAAGTCGAATAGAGAACCTCCTCCTTTTCGAAGTCGGTTAAAAATACAACGATTTAACAAATTTACCAAAAAGAACTCTGTTACTTTTTTTAAATTGTTTAAGAATTTTTTGTCAAAATTAAATTTATAGTTGAAAGAAATAAAGGTTAAGAAACCGACTTCAAATAATTAAATGCAACAAATAAAATACACTAAAAGGTATAAAATAATTATTGTCTTGTTTAGTTGCAACTAAACGACGAAATATTAACATGAAATTACTTTTTGAGTCGGTGCCAAACATATACCTTTTATGAATCGCACTCGACGGATCTTACTTAGTACGTTTGGTGGGTACGCTCGCTCATAAGTAGGTATAGTTTGTTTTTGGCACCAACTTCAAAAAGTAATTTCGTGTTAATATTTCGTCGTTTAGTTGTAACTAAATAAGATAATAATTATTTTATACCTTTTAGTGTATTTTATTTGTTGCATTTAATTTATTGAAGTCGGTTTTTTATTTTTTTCTTAAAAATATTTTTATTTTTCTCTTTTAGTGATGTTATTAATAGTGATCATATCATCAGAACTTGACCAAATTAATATGACACCATCCCTAAGACACCCCCTTTCGGATAAAAAAAGAACCATCGAAATCGGTTCATAAACAAAGAGAGTTAGGTCTAAACAAACCTAATAAAAAAAGGTCTAATACCTATGAAAAAAATCGAAAAAAAATGGGACCAATCGGAAGCTAGACTGGACCCAATGCAAAAAAAATTTTCAAAATCGGTTGACAATTGGCGGAGATATGAGGTAACATAGGCACAAAAAAAAAAAAAAAAAAAAAAAAAAAATTCAGTCGAATAGAGAACCTCCTCCTTTTTTGGAAGTCGGTTAAAAATTGCTCAGCTCTCTTCTCGGAGTGCCACATACAATAGGGGGCGCTCAAAAATAACAAAAGAGCTCTTTTTTCAATGTTTTCTAATACAGGGTGGGGCATAAAGAACTACCACACATTTTGAAGAGGTATAAAAAATGAAAAACTTTAACTAGAATAAAACTGAATATATTTTTGAAAAGAACATAAATTAAATTTTTTAAAATTTGTTTTAAACATTATATCAGACGAAAAAAAGGGTGGGGTTAAAAATGAATAATCTAGCCCTTTCGAGCAAACTCAACCAAATTTCGTATAAAGGAATTATTATTTAACAAAAGGAATTATTATTTAACGGGTTATAGTGGTGTTTCACAAAAATTCACAAAATTTTGTATACATATTCTGTGGACTCCCAGGAGGCTAGAAATGCAAAAAATAAACACTCAAAATTTCACTTAAGAAAAATAAAAACAGACTTCAAAAAATTAAATGCAACAAATATAAAAATACACTAAAAGGTATAAAATAATTATTATCTTATTTAGTTACAACTAAACTACGAAATATTAATATGAAATTACTTTTTAAAGTCGGTGCCAAACAAACTATACTCTATAAGCGAGCGTACCCAGCCAAACGTACTAAGCAAGATCCGATCGAGAGCGATTCATATAAAAGGTATATGTTTGGCACACAACTTCAAAAAAAGTAATTTCATATAAATATTTCTGTAGTTTAGTTGTAACTAATAAGATAATAATTATTTTATACCTTTTAGTGTATTTTTATAATAGTTTTGGCGAATTTGGTGTTGGTACTAGAAACATTTTTTAAAATTATTTGAT